>JAJHSJ010000016.1:22715366-23312866 GCA_021015155.1 Magnolia officinalis | reverse complement strand
GATAGATTTTGACAACATCTTAGACGACTTGGAAAAATGCCAAAGGGAACACGTCAAGACCTGGGTCTTTGTCTCTACCAAGTGAGAACACAATAGCCTTGATTTCTTCTTCAGAGAATGGGGCCTGGAGAGATGAGTGTTCCTTGACAAAAATCTGAGAGAAGGCAAGATTCTACAATTTGGGATGAATCCAACCTTCTAAGGATAGCAGGTTGCTATAGAAGGAAACAATATGATCACAAACCAAACAATTGTCCTTCACTTTGTTATCACCAATAGCGATGCTAGTTAAAATATAGCCCTTGATAGAATGGAAGCAGGATTTATGTCGCTAAGGCTATCAACAGGCCGGGGTTTGTCCAAGCCCAGCTTGCCAAATTAAAACCTAGGCCCAAGCCCAACCACTCAATTTTGTGCAAGATCTGGGCTGCTTAATAAGTGCGCCCCACACTTGGACGGGCCAGGCTGATGAGACCTTAAACGAAGCCTGAGCCAGGTCCAATTATTTAACAAGCTTAAATTTTAGGCCCGGGCCCAACCCCTAGGCCTAGTAGTCCAAGCCAGACCAAAAAGCCTGAAGGGCCAGCCCAACTCATCGACAGCCCTAGTTGTAGCCAACCCCAATTAGTTGGGATAAGGCTTAGATGATGATGATGATGATGATGATGATGATATCATTGCATACATGAGCCCAAAGCATGTTATCACACATCACTTACATCAGGCCAAGCATGTTTTCATGCATCAATCTTTGTAAAAAGTCCCATATTGTACATTGCAGGCCAAGGATCCCTTTTTAACCAACACATCAGCCACTAAAGAGAATCTTCAATATATAAGACACAAGATTCATAATAATGTTTGACTGAAAAGAAAATAATAATAATAAATAAATAAATAAATAAAACCCCACTACTAAACTCTTTCCTAACACCCACCTAACCTTTTGAAATATGGTAAAAAATCTGCCTTGGTTGACTTTGACTACCAAAAAAAGACCATTTTACCCCTACTTTTAAAAGAATTCAAATATTATATCCCCATTTACGGAGTGGAATCCACTGGGTCAGAGGACTATTGTGGACCCCACAATGATGTGTTTGTTCGATCCACACCGTCCGTCATTCATGGATCATTATTATGAGCATAAGCTCAAAAATGAGGAAGATCCAAATCTTAGGTGGGCCCCACAACACGAAAACCGTGGTAAATGAACAACTACCCTTGATTTTTACGTAGCCCACCATGATGATAATTACAACATCTAATCTAACCATGAGGTGGCCCGATAGAATTTATTCCTAGTATCAAAACATCAAATCCAACCGTGATTCAAACGGGCCAGACAATTGGAAACCGTTTTGAGGGTGAGCAATGCGCTCTTGTCAATCGTGTGGTCCACTTGAATCACAAATGGAGAGGAAACTTGGGCCCTGGGCCTAATATGGGTAACGCACATAGTGGTACGGGTGGATTTCAAATACACATCACAGTGGGCCCCCTCGTTTTTAAAGTCATGCCCCAGGACCGGATTGCCAAAGTTTTTCCTTTCTAAAAAGAGCACTGAATCAAAGCAAATTGAATCTCCGTACAGCAAGTCTCTATGGGGCCCACCATGATGAATAGGTTTTATCCACACCATACATCTATTTTTTTCATATTATTTTTAGGGTAAGAACCAAAAAATGAGGCAGATACGAGGATCAATGGGACCATACAGAGGTGATTGAACGCTCACCGTTAAAAACTTCTTAGGAGCCGCAAAAGCCTCAAATCAATCTGATGTGTCTTCCCTTCACCCAAGTCTATGTGACCTTATGAACAGCTTGGATGGCAAATAAATATCACTGTGACCCTTAGGAGGGCTTCAACCGTGGATGTCATTACCACCGCCTCTTCCAGTGGTGTGGTCCACTTAAGCCTTGGATCTACCTCTCTTTTAGGTTCATATACTAAAATAATCTGAAAATATGGATGGATGACGTGGAGAACATCCATACATCATTGTGGGCCCCACAGAGCACGAACTGGACAGTTTATTGTCCAGCTTGAGAAGGACGCAATCTGCTTCCCTATTTACGAGGGGAGTGGATTAGGTGCAGTCCCAACCAAGATGCTTGTGAGAAATCCACCCCGTCCATCTGCTTTGTCATCTCATTTTAGGCCTGAACCCAATAATGATGCAGATTTAAGGACTGAGTGAGCCATACGATAGAAAACAATGGGGATTATTAAATCATCCAGTCGAAGTTGGAAAACTGGATGGAAAGGATTGTTTGATAGCTCAAAACTGGTGTAATTGTCCATTCACAGGTGGCCCACACAGATGGAGAGCTCGGATCATCAACCCATTCATCCGTGGTGCCGCAAGAGAGCGGCAGGAGATGAAAAAAAATCTATTAAAAGAAGCATGGGTGTCTTGGTCTTTTTAAAAATATAGCATCTGACAACTAACAGTAGCAGACGGACTACGGTAAAATACATAACGGTGTAAAAGATAGGCAGATTTTAGGAAAGAGTTTAATAGTAAGATATTTTCTCTTTTTTTTTTTGGAAATGGCCCAAAACATAGGCAGATATATGGCATTGTCTCTGTTTTTTAATGATATTAAACAACGGTCTCAAACTAACACTAGCAACAATTTTGTGGAAAACATTACCCTCCATGAGTCTTCTGTTTGTAATTACTGCCTTTGCATGGCCAACCCTAATGCTCCCACAATGGTAGTGAACCAAATGAAACCACGAATTACAAGTTCATCTTTGGTTTGTGTTATTAATTAACCATCCCCACAGATTGATCAGGAAAAAAAAAAAAAAGCCATTTCCATTGTTATTTCTAGTGGCAATAAAAATACAACAAAACCCTACAAAAAAAAAAAAAAAAAAACTCCATCTGTTGTTGCAATTGTTGCTAAAGACGTGTGCAATCATCCCAAATTTTGCAGTACTATTATAAGCAAGAAGCAAAAGAACAGTAGGAAACAACTTAACTAAAGAGCAAAGTAGAGGGATAGATGTGGAAAATAGACAGTTGCACAGTCAGCATAGATAACTCAAGACATAAATGGAGAAAGAAAACAGAACTGTCTTTAGTAATTCTGAACTAACAATACCTGTTCCTTGATTGGGAGACGAGGGTTGAACCTTTAGGGGTGAGCAAAAATGATTCCACATCATCCCAAAAGTAAGCCTTAGAAAATAAAACATGATTTTCCAACTGAGTTTTTTTATTCACTTCTTCACCTCCACTTCCACTTTCACCTGTAGACTGATTTATCATGGCTTGATCAGCAGATACAGAACCATGATCAGGACTTTCTTCTCCATTTTTCCAAAATTTACACCACTTCACAAATTGATTAAAGAAGCCGGATTGTGGTCTAGATTTTTCATCATTCTTTTCAGACTGTGCAGCAGTATTCTCCTCAGGAGCTGATTTCCTAACATCAGAAGAGCTTGAAGTAGAACCTGACAGATCAGGTTGATGAAAGCTTGATTGGCTAGGTTTTTCTCTGGATCCTCTCTTCTCATAATCAGTTAAGCTGGTGACCTTTGCATAGGCATCTTCACAGGGGATGCAATGACTTTTCTCATTTGAACCACCAATTCTATCACCAAACCAAGTTCTCCAAATTCTTAGGAAAAATCCCTCTTCAACTATGGAACCATGTTGCTGCATAGGCATCGAATAACCAGTGGTGTTGTTTTTATCAACCTCTTCATGGCAAATAGAAGGCACTAACCTTATCGGCTGAGGAGGTGATGGTGATAATTTCCCATTAGATTCTGCAGTCGTAGTGTGGTTCTTTTGTCCATTAGTGGATGACTTGAAACTGAGCTCAACTGGTTCGGCAGCGTTCTGGTGGGTACTATCTGATAGTAGCAGCCCTTCACCAGCTGAGTTACCCTCTGTCTGTGCATTAGCAACTTCCGATTGTGTGGATGACTTCAAATTGGATGCATATGGTTCAGCAGCTTTTGGGTTGACACCAAATACTAATGGCTGCCCTTCACCTGAAGGGTTACGTTGGAGTTTCAAAACATTTGGCATAGATAAAAGAAGGCGTGAGAACTTCTTGTATCCAAAGAAATCTTTATCCATAGTTACATTACTTCGCCCCAGCTCTGTACGAAGCTCTGTAACGCTGACTCCATCAGGGTGTAGGTTCAATACTTGACGAATCCTATTCACTAATACCTTGGGAATTGGGCGAGGCTTGGGGTCTGTGCCAGGTTCTGAAGAATCCTCAGCCTGCAAACAAGCAGATTGCTCCATATCTGAGTAGGGATCATCAAGCGGCCCCTTGTAATGACCATACCAAGAACCATATACCCCATCAGGAGGGTGGTTAAAATGCTTGCCAATAAGACCATCTCCTCGAACCAGTCCATTCCAATGCCACATTATACTTGAAGCACTGCAAAGAACACCTGAAGTACATGCCGTGCTTGCAAGCAATATATTGTAGTTATTCATCCGTAAACGATGTAGAATGTTAGCAAAATCCCTGTCTCCTGATATGAGAAAAAGGTGTGCTGGTGGAGGGTTTTGAGACACCCAATAGACAAGATCAACTAGAAGAGACCTATCAGCACTGTTCTTTCCACCTGCATTAGAAGAAGCATTGACCTGGTAAAAGGGTTATAGGCATGTTACACACAGAAAGGCAGAATAAAATATTAAACCTCTTCGAGGAATGAGGATGAAGATCACAATGCATGAAATGCCTACACAACTATCAAAAGTTAGAAATGTGTGGTAATGAGACCATATACATGGATTTCTTGCAAGGGAACACATTTTACACAGTGCTTCAAATACTGTCAAAATGGCTTTCAATATAAGGTAATGGCCAATACGAAGCCGTATACAGTGGCAGAATCATTCTTTGCATACGCGAGTTACTACGACGAATTCACCGCAGAAGAAGACGAAACATTAAATAAAGAAAGTCCGTAGTTTAAAGGTGATAAGGCCCTAGTACCGGAAAGAACGGTCACGCAGGTTAAACTATCCAACGAAAAGAATAGGGGGCAATCGAAAGCTCAAGAGTCGGGCATGGCAGCGGTAAAGAAAAAGAAATTCTATTTCGTCCCGAAACATTTGAGACAACTGAGACAGCCTCCTTTGGTGTTATTGTCACCAGAACGGATAAGGTCTTGCAGTCGAATTATACGGTGCCTACACCACGACTGGAAAGGAGCAAATCATTTCCCGTCATGCCAAACAGGTTCTGTGTGCAGCCCAGTTCTGCTAATCCGAGGCCAATAATGTTTTACACCTTGCCCAAAAAGGAAATGGAAGAAGAAACTGACAAACCATTGATCAGCAAAAAGCTCCTGCCAGAAGATTTGAAAAGAAATAGTCCGGAAGCCGAAAGATTATGCAAGCTATGGGGTTCGACTGTAAAAAACCAACAGGACTGGACAATGGTAGAGGTATCCAGATCCCGATCAGTGTACATGAAAGAAAACAGGAAAAACTTTGTGGGCTGGGGGCATCCCCTACGTATGCACAAGTGAATGTGACTTACACTTGCCAGGCGGTTAGCGAAGAAACAAGTCTAGACACAGGTGAAAGTAACAAAGAAGAGGTGAAGCACCCTGAAACAACGCCGAAACAAATAGAAGACGGAGGACAGCCAACCGTCGATGAATTACAAGAAATAAACCTGAGGACGGAGTATGAACCTCAAAATACATACATAAGCACTGGCTTGTCAAAAGAAGTGGTAGACTAGTATGTTGAATTGTTGAAAAGGAATAAAGATGTGTTTGCCTAGACATACATGGAAATGCCTAACCTAAAACCTACAGTTAGCAATGCATCGGTTTAACACTTCTAAAGATAAGAAGCCAGTCAACAAGGCACAGAGACGTTTCCACCTCGACATAATACCTCTGATGGAGGAAGAGATAAGCAAATTGATTAAGGTCGGCTTCATAAGAGAAGTAAAATATCCCATGTGGATCTCTAATATCGTGTCCGTCAAGAAAAAGAGTGGACAAATCAGAGTATGCGTTGACTTTAGGGATCTAAACGAGGCATGCATGAAAGATAATTTCCCGCTGCCCATAACAGAATTGTTGATCAACAGTACGACGAAATACGCAGTTATGCCATTCATGGAAGGATATGCTGGGTACAATCAAATACATATGGCACCAGAAGACGAAGAAGCTACAGCATTCAGAACATCTCTGCGAATATATTGTTACAAAGTTATGTCGTTCGGGCTTTAAAATGTCGAGGCTACATATCAAAGAGCAATGCAGAATATTTTCCAAGGCATGATACATAAGCATGTCGAATGTTATGTCAACGACTTGGTAGTACGATCCTGCAGCCATGCAGAGCATCAAGAACATTTGTCATCCATCTTTCGCCGGCTTAGGAAGAAACAGTTAAAAATGAATATGATAAAGTGTGTGTTTGGTGAATCATCCGGTAAATTCCTTGTGTTCATTGTCAGGCGTCGCGGAATAGAAGTCAACTCGGGAAAGATGAAGGCAATTCAAGAAATGCCGCCACCAAAAACATTATGAGAACTAAAAAGTTTGCAAGGAAAATTGGCCTATATTCAACGCTTCATATAGAACTTGGCAGGGAGATGCCAACCGTTCCACCACCTCATGAAAAAGGGAGTGGAATTCATATGGGACAAAGCATGACAAAATGCGTTTGATTCCATCAAAGACCTGTTGAAACAACCTCCAATGTTAAAAGCACCTGTGAAAGGCAAGTCTTTAATCTTATACATCGTCAGGTGTGAAAGTTCTTTGGGAGCTAGCTCAATGCAATGAACAAGGGAAAGAAAATGCCCTCTATTACTTGAGTAGAACCTTAATAGGGGCAGAATGCAACTATTCTCCCATTGAAAAAATATGCCTAGCCCTCGTTTCAAGGTACAGAAATTGCGGCATTACTATTTGTCTCACGAAATAACATTAATCTCACGGGCAGACCCAATAAAATACTTAATGGCACGACCAATGTTGTCCGGAAGGCTAGCCAAGTGGATGTTGCTTCTTTCTGAGTTTACGATCACTTATGAACCGTCCAAGGCAGTGAAAGGATAGGCAGTCGCAAACTTTTTAGCAGCCCATCCAGTTCCAGACTGAAGAGATTTCCGATGAGTTGCCAGACGAGCAAGTGTTGCTAGTTGAGTCGCCTAGTCCTTGGCAGATGTATTTTGATGGTGCTTCCTAGGCGTCAGGTGCAAGCGTCGGAGTGATCTTTATTAGTCCCCATGGCGATATGTTGTCATGCTCCTTTGCATTAAGTACGATGTGTACAAACAAGGAGACCGAATATAATGCTCTCGTCGTAGGGTTGGAAATAGCACGTAAGATGAAAATTCAAACTTCGCAAATCTTTGGGAACTCCAAGCTGGTGATAAATCAGCTAACCGTGGAATTTAACATAAGAAATCCGGAATTGTTACCCTATTGCCAACAAGCACGACAATTGTTGAAAGGATTTCATGACGTTGAAATTAAACACATACCCCAACATGAAATTACAAAAGCAGATGCATTAACCAGATTGATCACGGCTCTCTCTTGTCCCGACGGGAGCCCTCTAAGTGACAATTGAAGAACGGAGATTTTTGCCGTCTCCTGAGTTCATAAACCCTAGAAACGAAATTCTGAAAATCAAAAAATCCTAAAATAAAAAATAAAAAACCTAGGCTAGAAAAATTCGGAAAACTAAAAAAATCTAACCAAAAACATAAATTAAACCTAGAAAAGCTAAACCTGGTTGTGTTCAACGCCACTGCCTGACAACAGAGCCAAAAACTTGTTCACTTGTCACCCCAAGTGCAGGGTTACAAAGTAGTAATAACTCGGTGAGACCAATGTCAAATCCACGGGGAATGGGGGACACAGTCTAAAACTAATCTAAGTTTAAGTGTTTGTCTGGGTTTTTAATCCAACAATTTAGGAAAGAGTTTTAAAACAAATAAATAAAAGACCAACGATCCAGGAATCCACTCATAGCAATCTCAATATTCAATTTACTGATTCAATGTATATTCAATTGGAATCGAAGTCCTATCCTATCCAATCGGAAGATAATTCAGTTAAACCATCATTCATGTATCAAACCAGATTTGAACTTCGATTGAATTGGTTCCCACATCATGCACCAAAGTATTGATTGCAAGGAATTCATAACATCTATCATGCCCGGAGTCAACAATAGATCAATAGATTTTATAGATCAATCCCTTGCAAAATAGATAAGAAACTATTCTTAACTTTCCTAAGCATCCAATGTGCCCAGAGTTAACAATGGATCAAAATAAACTAGAAATACTTATTCATTCAAACCAAATCTCAATGAATTGTTCAACATATAAACCAAATAACTTGAATCCAAGTAAACTAAACATTAAGAATAACTACAAGCTTCTTCCCTTAACCTTAGCCAAGAGATTAGCTAGTTATAGCTAACTCAAAAACAAAAGAAAAACTAAAACATCTACTAGAACCCGTGAAGAAATCGAAGTGGAAGATCGTTGTCAACGCTCCACCTAGGCCTTCTCTCCCTTTTCAAACCCTAAAAGATTATTGGAATAGCCTAGGGACTCCTTTAAATAGTTTTGGAACTCAATCTTTCGCACCGCCTTGGAAAAGTTTGCAAACCAACTTTGAATTTACGCAGTTACCACGGCTTCAATGGCATCGAAGCTCCTTTGATGGCACCTTCGATGGCATCAAAGGATGCATGAATATGTCTAGCAAGAAAATCGAATTTTCCTTGATTTTTGTGATGGGATCGAAGTGGCTTCGATGGGATCAAAGTTTGCTTCATTGGCATCAAAACTGTCCTCGATGGTATCGAAGTCTATTTCTGTAATTTTTTTAGGACTGTTTTTCTAGCCCTGGAATTTCATAATATGATTTTTCTGGCCCTGAATTTTCAGGATACCTTTTCCTTGGTTTCTTCACTTCAAATCTTCGATTCCTTCATTCCTCACTTGATTTCCTTGGATCTTTGGTACTTGAATTCCTCAATATTGTCCTCCACAGATCCAATTCTTCATTATCTTCTTTTGAGCTTTAAATCCATCCTTTTAAGCACATATTCATCAGCTTCCAAATCACCTCGCATGATGAAAACGTATATAATTAAATCGAATTAACACTTAAATGCCAGGATAATTAATGTAATTGAAGGGTTAAATATGCAATATTTGAGTCTCAACACTCGGTCACGTCCTTGCAAAAATCATCGGCCGTGACTTCAATCGCATTCAGCAGGTCAATTTTGATTAGGACCTCCAAGTGCTTTTTTTATTATGGCTCTAGCCCACGCGTTCTAATAGTTGCAGGAAGACAAGAAACCTCGAGTCCTGAACTCCTCCATTCCCCATAAGGAGTCCCTGGTGTGGAAGCATTGTTGTACTGTTTCGAAGTAGTGAGTGATGATGAGGGTTGTGACATGGCATCCAAAATCGCATGGGAGAAATTTTGCCTATCTTTTGGCAGGAACCCTTCTCCACCAGATGACCCTCCAAGATATGAGGTTCCCTCATGGCCCAATGGGCTATGTAAAGAATCTTGTTATGTGTCATCTGATCAGTGGGCTCACTGTAGAGGATCGAAAGGTGGTGGTGCAAGTTCATGGGATGATGATCATCTCATCCTTAAACGGACTATTGAACTTAATCATCTCCAGATGGACCTCCACACAGTCCATGTGTTCTGGAGAGCTTTCTTGTTAAACTCCTTGATTTTGTCCTAGAGTTGCCGCTCTTTGTTCTTTGGTTGCTTCTTCTTTGAGAAAGTAGGAGTGGATTCTCTGTCAGATTATCTTGAACTGTCCGTCCATAGATTGGCGGTGGCCTTTAGCCAGTTCTCTCAGCCTGCCTCTCGACCCTCTCGAGGTCTTTCTACATCACCCATGATTATGTCTTGGCGAATAGGACTAGCAAAAAGGGATATGCGATTGGAGAAGTTTATGATCGAAAGGCTTGGCTCTTTGAAGATAGAGGGGTATTTGGTTGTAGTCAACTCTTCACTCTCTTGTTAAGGTTCTCAAGCTCAGACCTCTGAGAAAGGGTCGTGTGCTCTTGGGAGGCGCCGGATGATCTCTTGCCCCTTGCCATGAAGTCAAAATACGAGGGAGAAATAGGGTGAAATTTTGGCAAAGTCTTAGCACTTAGAAAATTTTATGCTGAAGCAGATGGATGTTGCGCGGTCGCACAATGCAAAACAGTTGTGCGATCGCGCAAAAGTGGTATGTTGTGCGGTCGCGCAATGGAGAAGCAGAGTCTGAGGAAGGTTAAAGTGAACTGAATGAAGGGTCAGCTTATATAGGCAGCGAGACCCGATTATCTATTGTGCAGACCCCATTTTGAAACCCTTTTCTTGGTGGGTTTCTTCCACAATCTGATCTACATTGTTCTTGCAATTTTTTTTGTGATTTTTCCTTGTGCAATCTCATGGAACCAAAAGCAAGACAGGTTGTACGTAAGGTACAAGCCGGTTCCTCTTCCTGATCGGCTCGTCTTGATGTGCAGACCCTATGGTCACCGGAGGATGACCTGAAAAATGTGCGAGATTTTTGTAGAAGGAGAATAATCATCGAAAGATTAGTCAATGTTGAACTCCTTTCCGAGTTTGGATGGGAAAAATTTTTGAACTGGGGCAGGATGGCTTATCGGCCCATCGTACAAGGCATGTATGCCTCTATTACTGAAGTCTCTCTTAACGAATTATTTTTCAAAATTAAATTTTTAGAAGATATTGTCACCATAACGCCTTCCACCATATTTGCCTTAAAGGAAATTGAAATGGTAAAAGATGGAATACTGATTGCGGCTCTTTTAGAAAAAAAAAAAAAAAAAAAAAAATGTCTAATTCTGAAAAACAGTCACTTACCCAAGCATTATGTGGATTTAATGCTTAATGGAGGTCTGGTAACGCCTTACCCACGAACCAATTATTTCCCAAATACTGCGGCTTGCATCGCATCTTCACTTCCAATGTATATCCCAGGGAAGGGAATAAGACTAATCTTACTCCCTTTATGCTTCATGTTATCCATGTTGTCGTCACTGGTGGGCGCATTTGTCTACCTTCTTTGATTTGTTATGTGATCATTCAATTTAGATTGCATCCCAAGCATGGTTTGATTCCGTTTGGACACCTTATGTCCTCTCTTGCACTTCAATGTCACGTTCAAATTCCTTCGTTTGAAGCACCGGAATCCGAACTCCCATTTAATAATGCTAATTGCTAATCTTAATATGATGCAATCAGTGTTTTAAATAGCGGTAGCGTGTTGCGTAGCATTCAACCCTCTACAGCGTGTAGCAAAATTGCGTAGCGTGTAGCGTAAGCTACACTATACTTCTATTTTTTATTATTTAAAAATATCTATATATATGATAAATATTAAATAGCAAGAAAAAAGCAAAATATATAAATGTCACATTCTTCAAAATATATATGAGTTTGTCCCAGTGGATTATCAGCCACATATTTCCATGAAAAATCTCTCTTTTTCTTCAAACATTCTTCTCTCTTTAGTTCACTACTTAACCAAAAAGAAGAAAAAAAAAAAAACACGTAACAAACAAATCAGTGAATCACAAAAATCAACATACGCACACCACATTGGGCCCACCATAGAAAACAATGCAAATCCACCCCTTCACGCACCTCAATGGGCCCTACGTGGGCCACACCATAGAAAACAATGCACATCCACCCCTTCACGCACCTCAGTGGGCCCCACGTGGGCCACACCATAGAAAACAATACACATCCACCCCTTCACGCACCTCAGTAGGCCCCATGTGGGCCACACCATAGAAAACAATGCACATCCACCCCTTCACGCACCTCAGTGGGCCCCACGTGGGCCACACCATAGAAAATAATGCACATCCACCCCTTCACGCACCTCAATGGGCCCCACGTGGGCCATACCACAAAAAAGAAATGAAAAAAAAAAGTATAAAGAACAAAAAAACGACAATAATCGACATTTTAAAAGGGAAAAAATGAGAAAAAAAAAAACTCAAAATATCAAGTTATTTTCATTGTACATCGAAAAAAATTCAAAAAAAGGAACGAGCGTATCTATTTTTGTCTCAAGATGAGATTGAATCAATGAAAACTGCAAAAGTTGAAGCTCCACAGCCGATCGCAACCGAAATAGGGGAAATCCAATTTCTCCGTCATTTCTTCTCCATTGTTGATGAAACTGCACCAAATGGAGCTCCTTGTAGTCTCCAACAATCGGCCAAAGAAGCCCCTTCGAAGGGCTTTTCAATTGCAAGATTGAAGAGTGAGGAAAGGAGTAGTGTCGGTTTGCTCAGTTTGCGTCTAGAAGCCCTTTCGAGTAGGGGTTTTTTTTAAAAAAAAAAAAAACTTAAGTGCTTGCTTGTGGTGTGAGTTCACCACTGTTTAATACAGTGAAAAAATAAAAAATAAAACAGAACAGGTAGCGCGCGCTACCTGCACTACACGTTACACGTCCGTAGCGTGCGCTACAGGGGATATACATTATTTGTTGCGCTACATAGCGATTTTGCTACGCTACGCTACGCACGCTACTCACGACACTGGATGCAGCTTACTCCCCTTCCTGAACAAAGAGAAGATCAGGAAGAACCTCAAGAAGCAAATATCAACATGGACGACATCTTTGATGACTTAGAAGGCTCAGAAGAGGCAACTGACTCTGACTATCACCCCTCTCAATTTCATTAGAGGTTGTCTGCTTTAGAAGAAAAAGTGGATGCTCTGCAAGTATCCCAAGAATCATTAGTCCAAACTCAAAAATCAAATATGAAGTACACGAAAAAGTACTTTCATCGATTCAATAAGAGTTTGAGGATTAATGATCCCATGATGCCTGCACCATCCTCTTCAGAGTCAAAGTGAGATATTTTATTTTCTTATTTGACTGGATCTGTATAATCCTATATACTGATGGTTGGTTTGGATACTTTATTTGCTACTCTACTAAATTCTCTGCTTTATATAATATTTTGCTTCAATTTACCCTGATCAATGTTATTCCTGAATTTCATTAAATCTTCATTTTCATTTCTTCCTTTGTCAACTTGTGACAAAAAGGGGGAGAAATGCGATATATGTGTATGGAATTTTACTTGAGATATATTTTAGATGGCATATAACATGTTTTATTTCTCAGGAGGAGCTATAGATGAAGTACAAATGGTTGTTGTGGGAAAAGATGATTATTGAATCTACAGAGCTTCAATCTTGTTGTTGGTTGAGATCATGAGAATTTATTTGTGATATGTATGTATGTTGGTGAATGTGTTGTGTATGTTATATATGTATTTTGTCACGAAATTGACAAAGGGGAATATTGTAAGTGCTTATATGTTTAGTACACAAGGTTGTCAAATTTTGTAAGACAAAGATACACAACGATACCGATCAAATCACAACTACACTTCATGAAGATCAGCTCAAGATCAGCGTATCATCTCAAGACGTCACTCGATTTCAATATTATCAAGATTAGAAGATCTCTGTATTTGCCAACGAACAGGTGATATAACCTTAGAAAGACCTTAGGTTAGGTGCTTTCAAAAATTGTATCCTTTGGGTTATCTATGGTGTAATTGTTCTGAAGTTTGGCCAACCTAACTTCAAGTTTGGGCTAAATTTCAAAAATTTGTTACAAATTTGGCCAGCCTAACTTTTGGTTTAGCTAGCCTAACTTGAAGTTTGACCAACCCGAGTGAAGTTTGGGTCAAATTCCAGCAATGCAATTCTCGGATTTTCACGAGAATTCGGCTAGCCGAATTTCGCCTTGGGCCAGCCGAATTTTGGATAAAACTTATCTCATGCAATCTGATAGCTGTTAAAACGAATTTGGTGGAATCCAGCAAGCCGAACCTATTCTTAGGCTAGCCAAATTTCCATATCCTTTGGCTATAAATAGGGACCTTCTCTCATTCTAAATTACAACGAAAAATCACTCTAAACCTTTTGCAAGTGAGAGAGAAGCTCAGGTCATCGTCAAGCTAATTGTGCAGTATTTATAAATTTATTTTAAGCTTATTCAATTCCATTTCTCAAGCTAATCTCAATTATATTCTAGAGAGTAGTCTATACTCCACTTGAGAATTAAGATAATTGAATCTGTAGCATTAGGGTTTTTCATTTTCTAAAATACTTTAGAACCCAATACTCTTTTTGGTTAAGCGAATACTGTCTCCTCTACATTCAAGAAAGAAGATTTTCTGCTACAAGCTTCGACTGCATCTTCGAATCTACATTTGAAGATAAGCACAGTGTTTATTTTATTTCATTTAGATTTTTCTGAGATAACCTGTGAAAATCTCAGTGGGTTGATTTGTGATAGCCCGTGAAAATCACAAAGTGAGTTTTTGTTTGTGATAGCCCGTGAAAATTACAAAAGGGGTTTTATTGTGGTGAGCCCGTGAAAATCACAGGAACTGTATAAAGGTTGTTAAGGTGAACCTGTGAAAACCTTGAAATAGTAAAAGCCAAAATTACAAGGGTAGTAATTTTGGGAGTGGAGTAGGTGTGGTTTTTAAGCACCGAACCACTATAACCCCTTATGCCTTGTCGTGAATGCTTATTTCTTTATTTGTGGTGAATGTCATATTTATTTCATTCTTTGTGGTGAATATTGTATTTATTTTATCTTCTCTTGCTAGTTTGAAAGATTGATTTCAAAGAAGTCGTGAAATAAGGTTGTCCTGCCTAAAATTTTAGGTGAAAGTTGTCCTACAAATTATTTGGAATCAAGGTTTCAATACTTGGGCAATTGAGATCATATATTCCGCTTTTATTTCGATTATTCACCCCCATCTAGGACATCGATAGCTCGTCCTTTCAGCTATTATTGAATGTGGATATCCCAATCTTCGATACTTTGTTTCTGGTCGAAACACCCATATGGTCCTAAACAGTTCCCCGCTGCTACCTTGAAGAAGCTCCATCCTCGCAATGTGGGACAATTCAAAATCAAAAAGAAGATTAGTGCCAATGCTTATGTGTTAGATCTCCCACTAAATTTCATCTATTGTGGGCACCGTGCTGACGATAGTATCGAAGAACAAACCATCACACTTCTAACCGTTTTGCCACTTACAGACACAATGGTTAATGTTCTCATAACTAGATTGTCTCCACGCGCTAAGGTGTTATCAGAAGTTTCTCGTTTGTTGACAAAGACAACCTCTCTCCGATGGTACATGGATCACAGCTACAGACTTCCAACACCCAAATCCTGACCTCTATGAGCAATATAAGGGCAGAGTTCCTTAAAGGCGGAGAGGACTAATGTAAGCTAAATTGTGCCCACGATGCATGGGCCAAGCCCAGGTGCATTAAGCCCAAGCAAAATCAATAAGCTAGCTATGCAATAATCAGTCAGTCAAAACTTGTTAATTGCATTCTTATCCCTTAGGCATCTCTTTATTACTTTCCATTTTTGTAATAAGTATTTGGTTGTCAATGATATTATGAATCGTCCTTACTTGTACGTCTCAAAGCTTATGAGATATTATCTCTTGGTTATCTTACCGTATTTTACTTTTTTTCTTAAAATGTCAACAATCAGCAACCTAGTTGGTTTTTCTTTGAGGAATTCAGAATTAGCAAGTGTTTGTGATTGGAAGATTTTCTTTTCTTTTTTGGTAGAGTATTTAAATTTAGGAGATTTGAATATTCAATATAAGGGTTTGTTATTGATTATCGATTGATGATTGAAATTGAGTTTTAGCCTTAAGGTTATCCTCGATATTATTTTCCAACAAGCAAATTTTCCCCGGTTTTGCAAAAGGAACCTACTTGATTCCCGTTGAGTTGCTCATAGAATCCATCATTTTCATTGGCTATTGCCAACCATTACTGAGACACTAGCAAGGATGCATGGACAAGTTCTTTCAAGACAACTGCCGCTATTGTTCGTCACCCTTTTACTAGAGCAATTTGTGTCATGGATTTGTCAGAAATGAGATTGCATCAAGAACTCAGCTACACAAAGTAATACCGTGGAAGGAATGAAATAACGAGGTAGTAGTAAACTTTAATAGTTGGCCATGCAATTTGGAGAAGTAAATCACAAATGCAATCTGGAGTAAATCCCATATGCAAACTCTTGCCATGTGACTAAGAAGATGGTATCACAGTCACAGAGACAAATTCTTTCCATGATCTCATAAGAGGTAAAAACAAAAACATGGATAAGACTAATAAAAATGCATCCAAAGAATCGGACAACTAACCTAAAATTTAGATTTCCCTTACTCAACAATAATCCTTCGCATCATTCAAGTATCATCATCATCATAGCATTGTCTAGGAAACTTGACACCAACTTGACACTAGCTTATCTTATTTTGCTAACGATCCCATCTAAGGCCTTGTCCTTGGTAGGTGAACAAACCTTCGTATCTCATCTTTCATATATCACGACTTAAAAAGATGTTAGTACTGTTGCTAAATCAGCTTCTACACTCAAGTAATATGAAAATCTAAAGAACCATACAATTGAGCACATAACAAAGAGTGCGACATGAAAGACGTTACCCAGTCCTTGAAATTCACTTTCAGATTTACACTGTTGAGTAGGAGCTGCTTTTTGACATGGGAGGACAAAGACCATGTATGTTAAGTTGGCTAAATTTCTGCAATCAAGGATTTCAAACTCAGTTACAGAGAGTGAAGCACATGGGGATTGAAACTATTAAACTCTTGGCTTGGTTTTGGGGGGTTGACTATGAAAGGTGATTACTGAAACTAAAGTCTTTTGTTTTTTTTTGAAAGGCCACTGAAACTAAGTCATTTGGATAAGTTTTTAGATGAATTAGTATTGACCATTGGAATATGTTGGTAACTGACACATTAGGGGCCAGGATTGGGCATCTTTTATCCAAGGGGTTTTTTTTATTGATCGGCTTATCCAGGAGGATTTAAATAGGACAATTTGGTACATGGTCATGCATCTTCAAGATTTCATGCAGTTGAAACTTATCAGGATGAAGGCCCTTCAAAGTCACCATTGCATTCTCAACCTGCAAGTCTATTATTCATTTCAGCTGTCAATATAACTCTTCTCCAATTCAATAATTACTTCCTCTGTTACTTAATTTTCTGAACATACTCAATGTCAGTATAAAGTCGAGACATTTTAGTTAGCAGGCGGAACCACCTTACAGTGACCCAAAACATTCATCTGGTGGACTGGCCCCATTGTGGATAGGGCAACATGCAAGAAACAAGACGGGTAATCCTAGTGATGATCTGATTTTTGGAATGGAAATGGACATTGAAATGGATGTCCATCTACAACCAAAATCATAGCTTGAATTGATCAATGGAAGAGAGCTTTTTATTATATTGCCTGTCAAGAACAGCCCACAGGCCACAACTTGCAAAGAACTGCATTAGCAAAAGCAACAGTCTTGGCAGCCAAGTTACATATTTCCTCTTGGAAATGCAAAGCATCTTCGGCTCATTGTCCACCCATGGTGGGACCGGCCAGATGAACAGTATAGGTCACTGGAAATATTAACAACCGCAATCTCAGCAGAAGCCAGAACTGGCAGTGAATATCATGGACTACCATCAGGATGAAGTATTAAGAAAATGAAAATGGCTAAATGGAAGAGAACTATTAGGATGCTTGGTGTGATCATTGATTGAAGAGGGGATTCATGAAACATGTGATGACATGGCACATGTGTTAGATATTCCAGCCCTTCATTTGGCAAGGTCTGTTAGGGTTTAGATAGAAAATTAATCACTTAAAGATAGGCTTAAGGCGTGTTACGATATCGTTGTCTTTAAAGTGATATTCGCACCCTACTATTGATTAAACCAATTTGCAAGAGGGTTACAGCAAATCCGCCTCCAGGATACAATAAGCCTCTTCTCCAAGACCGGAGAAATGTGGGTTTCGGCCAGCAAAAACGAAAAACCGCACCCCGAACACACTTTTACAGCATACACCCCTGACTTCTGTGTTGTTACGATTTACCCCCTGAAAATTATTTGCAATTTACTGCCTGAAAAACTGTTTGCAGTTAAGCTCCTGAAAATTATAACTTTTCAAAAACCATCCAAAACTGAAAATGAAGAAGAAGAAGAAGATGGAGAGGAAATTGTTGGAATTGTGATTTTCGGATTGACCCAAAGATGGGTTTATATAGAATCACAAGAGATGTTTTAAGACCCTTTTCATGAAAAGACATATTCTTCTATGGTATCTTTTCAACAATGGCATCCCTCCACCATTTCAAATTCAAACGATGCTCCATTTACCAAGAGGCACCACCATTCACAAATGAATGGTCACCAATGATCACCAAAAGCCACGACTCTTTTTCTAAATTCTCCTTTATAAAACAAAATTATTTTGAAAAAAAAAAAAAAAAACCAACAATCCCCCACTATTTTTCAAAATACAAAGGTCAGGGTATGTAAGGAAAATATGTGCATAGGAGAAGGTGTCTTATGAACTTGAACCTTCACTTAGTATAAACAAATCAAAGTTGTATCAAAATCCTTAGTGACTATGGTCTTGAACTAAGTATTTTATATGACACAACCGGACATGTCACACACATATATTTCAATTGACATGTGTTCTAAAATTATAGCACATTAACAGCCTTGTGCTCTGTCTTGGATTCATGAGTTCATGAGAGTAGCAAAAACTCTCGAACATCAGGAAGTGGCCCCACTTCCAATACTCATATAGGTGAGTCCTTATGAATGCCCATGTAACTATAGCACCCTTGAAAGGACTCATTAAGAGCAGCGGATCATCCTCCTTTTCATCATTACAGGTACTCTGCACTATACATACATCTAGGAATGAAACAGATAGAAAACGTATAGTGCTGCTTCAGACACTTCCTGCGAGGTACTTTGCCCATTGAACCTATTAACTTAGGTTGGGTTTCCCTCATCTGGTGTCTGTGAAATTGACTTAAGTCTCATTCATCTTGATGTTCTACTGACAACATCTCTTGCCAGTCCCTTGGTGAACGGGTCCGCTAGATTCTGGATAGATCGTACATATTATTATTATAACATCGTCACCTAGTAGTTGCCGCACAAAACTATGCTTTAGACTGATATGTCTGGATTTTCAATTATAAGTCTTATTATATGCCTTGGACAATGTCGCTTCACTATCACAGTAGATAGAGACCGGTGGCAAAGGCCTTACCAATAATGGCATTTCTAATAACAAGTTTCTTAATCACTCTACCTTTTTACTACTAGCCGCTAAAGCTATGAATTCAAATTCCATGGTAAAGTGAGATATGCAAGTTTGCTTCTTGGATCCCCAAGAAATGGCAGCTCCTCCAAGTGTAAAAATCCATCCACTGGTAGACTTGAATTCATCAGAATCAGTGACCTAATTTGCATCACTATACCCTTCAAGCACACTAGGGTAACTAGAAAAATGTAAACCATAGTTAATTGTTTTCCTCAAGTATTTTAGTATTCTAGAGATAGCATTCCAATGATCTAAACTTGGATTACTTGTAAACATACTCAATTTACTTACTGCAAAAGCAATATCAAGTCGAGTAGAAATAATAGCATACAAAAGACTACCTATCACCTTGGAATACTCTAACTGAGATACATTACGGCCTTCATTTTTAATTAACTTGATATTAGAATCAAAAGGAATAGAAACTGGGTTCTTATCATAGTGATCAAACTTTTTAAGTATCTTTTCAATATAATGTGATTGAGATAGATTTATACCATCATTGTTTCTTAATAACTTGATACCTAGAATCACATTAGCTTCACCCATATCCTTCATATCAAAACTAGATGATAAGAATCTTTTAGTGTTATTTATAACTTCTAAACATGTACCAAAGATTAACATATCATCTACATAGAAACATATAATTACTCCTTTATTATCAGAGAATTTTGAATATACGCATTTATCAAATTCATTAATCTTAAAGCCATATGAGGTGACTACCTCATCGAATTTTTCATGCCATTGTTTAGGTGCTTGTTTAAGTCCATATAGTGACTTGATAAATTTACACACTTTATTTTCCTGTCTTGGAACTATAAAACCTTCTAGTTGCTCCATATAAACCTCTTCATCGAGGTCACCATTTAGAAAAGTAGTCTTTACATCCATCTGATAAATTTCTAACTTATAAATGGATGTTAGAGCAACTAAAACTCAGATAGTTGATATCCTTGCTACTGGAGCATAGGTATCGAAAAAATTAATACCTTCTTTTTGTGTAAATCCTCTAGCCACTAATTTAGCCTTAAACCTTTCTGTGGTTCCATCTGGTCGTAGTTTTCTTTTGAAAATCCATTTACAGCTTATTGGTTTTGATCCTGGGAGCAGATCCATAAGTTTTCATATTCCATTTTACAATATATAATCCATCTCATCGTTTATAACTTCCTTCCAAAAAGAAGCATCCTGAGATCTAAGTGCATCATCTATTGTTATCGGATAATTTTTTGTGTTACATACCAACATGGTTTCCTCTATTATGTTTTCTTTATCTCCTTCTATTAACAGAAGGTAGAAATCGGGTCCAAAAGATGTACCTGTTGATCCTCTTGGTCATTCTAATTTCTATGTCCTCTTTATCGAGATTGCTAATATCTTGAGGTATTTGAGAACTACTGCTTGTACTAGGATCTTGATATCTTGTCTCTTTTCTAGTTAAAGAAGAGAATGAGTTTTCATAAAACTTAGCATCTTTGGATTCTATTGTAGTGTTTACCGAGATCGCATGATTAGATTCTACAACTAGAGACCTATAAGCCTTACTATTTTGTGCATATCCTACGAAAATATACTCAAGAGATCTCAACCCTATCTTGGGTTTTTGAGACTCAGTAAGCCTAACTAAGGCTCTACAACTCCATACCTTAAAGTATGAGATGTTAGGAATCCTATTCTTTCATAGTTCATATGGAGTTTTACAAGTCTTAGAGTGAGGTATCCTATTAAATATATGACAGGCAGTCAATAGGACTTCTCCCCAAAATCCTGAACTTCATCTTACATTATTGAACATAGAGTTTACCATGTCTATGAGAGACCTGTTTTTTTGCTCTGTTATCCCATTTTGTTGGGGTGAATAGGGAGTTGTAATTTGGTGAATTATACCATGAGTTTTGCAAAACTCTAAGAATTCTAAGGATAAATATTCTCCTCCCCTGTCTGACCTTAGGATTTTAATATTTTGGTCTAAATAATTCTCTACTTCTGCTTTATATATCTTGAATTTTTGTAATGCCTCATCTTTATTTTTCAATAAGTATACTAGGGTATAACGAGAAAAATCATCTATAAAGGTTATGAAATACCTCCTCTCTCTCTCTCTCCTCTCTTCTCTCTTCTCTCTCTCTCTCTCTCTCCTCTCTCTCTCTCTCTCTCTCTCTCTCTCTCTCTCGTTATTAAACCGCTCATTTCACATATGTCACTATGAACTAGGTCTAAGAGTTGTGATTCTCTTTCCACCTTAAGAAACGGTTTTCTAGCTATTTTGGATTGTACACAAATACAACATTTGTTAATAGGTTTTGTATACTTAGGAATTAGATTAAGATATACATATATTATCCATACTACGATAACTAATATTCCTAATCTAGCATGTCAAACATCATGTGAATCAAGCATATAAATGGAAGAAGAATTTTCATTCAAAAGATTCAACTTGAACATTTCATTGGATATATAGTCATTCCCTACATATACTCCATTTTTAAACACAATCAATTTATTGGATTCAAATAGGAGTCTGAATCCAAACTTAGTCAGTAGACTAGTTGATATAAGATTCCTCCTAATATCTGGTACATACGGCACATCATTCAGAGTAAGGACTTTTCCAGAAGTTAAAAGTCATACTTTCTCTTTTCCTACAACATTGGATGTGGAGGCATTCCCCACATATAGTTCTTGATAATCCCCCACTATTTCGTAGGAATTGAACATGTTGTAAATTTCTGGTAGCACTAGAATCTACCCACCATTCAACATCCTCATTCATCATATTAACTTCAGAGACAACAGCTGTCAGATTCATGTCTTCCATCATAATGACTTGTTGTTTCTTTTCTTGCATTTTCTTTTTGTATTTTCAGCAGTCTTTCTTAAAGTGACCAGGAATTTTGCAAAAGAAACATGGACCCTTCTTAGATGTGTTCTTTTTTGAACCCCTGGTTATTAGGTTTGAGCCATTCATCTTTCTTGAAATGTGGCTTCTCTGATTTCCTATTCACACTTTTCTCGACTATATTTACGTTACTTAGGGCCTCATGTTGCTCTTCCTTTTTGTCACGGATCCTAGATTCTTCTTCTATTCGAAGAAACATTAGGAGGTCCTCTAAGGACATTTTCTGTTTTTTCTATTTCAATGATTTTCTAATATCCTTCCATTTAGGTAGAAGTTTAGCTATAATGGTGGATACTTGGAAGGATTCGTTGAGATTAATGTCATCGGCAATAATCTATTAGATGATAACCTATAAATTATGTACTTAATCAAGGACAGGTTTTTATCCAACATTTTGATTTCTAAAAACTAACTTACAAGGAATTTTTTGTTGCCTTCGTCCTATGATGTGTATTTGGTGAGCAGCGACTGCCACAAATCCTTAACGGTCTTCTTTTAACGCTAAAGAGCGTACAATGAGTCAGAAAGCGTGTTGAAGATATGACCTTTGTATAGGTAGTCGTTAAGCTCCCAATCTTGTCGCTTTTGAATTTGTTCTGTCGTATCATTGTTAGATGGTGGTGAAGGAGGATATTGAGTGAGCACGTGATCCAACTTGAGTGATGTAAGGAAGAGATGCACCATTGATTGCCATCAAAGAAAATTTGAGCCGTCGAACGGTGTAATTCAAAAAATGTCAGGATGACCCATAGAAGAGGTCATAATATCGCCTTAAAAATTGTTAGGGTTTAGGCGGAAAGATAGAAAAATACTCGCTTAAAGATAAGCTTAGGGTGCGTTACGATGTTGCTATCTTTAAGGCGATATTCGCACCCTATTGGTGATTAAACCAATTTGCAAGAGGGTTACAGCAAATCTGCCTCCAGGATACAATAAGCCTCTTCTCTAAGATCGGGGAAATGTGGGTTTCAGCCTGCAAAATTGAAAAACCACACCTCGAACACACTATTACATCGTACACCCCTGATTTCTATGTCATTACAATTTACCCCATGAAAACCGTTTGCAATTTACTACCTGAAAAGCTGTTTACAATTTGGCGCCTGAAAACTGTAACTTTTCAAAAACCATCCAACATCGAAAATGAAGAAGAAAGAGAAGATGGAGACGAGATTATTGGAATTGTGATTTTTAGATTGACCCAAAGATGGGTTTATATAGAATCACAAGAGATGCTTTAAGGCCCTTTTCATGAAAAGACATCTTCTTCCATGGTGTCTTTTCAACAATGGTGGTGTCTTTTCAACAATGGCATCCCTCCACCATTTCAAATTCAAATGATGCTCCCTTTACCAAGAGGCACCACCATTCACAAATCAATGGTCACCAACAATCACCAAAGCCACAACTCTTTTTCTAAATTCTCTTTTATAAACAAAATTATTTTGAAAAAAAACCCAACAAGGTCCATCGGTGAACATTCCCTGGCCCAGAAATCTAGCTGGCCACTCATCAGGTGGGTCAAACAAATGGAATAAAAATGGACGGGTAGAAGAAAGATGACTATGGTCTCCATAAACGTACAAGTGGCTGCCCACCTGGTAAGTGGACTGGCTTGATTTTGGGCCAGGGAATTGATGAGTGGTGGGAATGAGTGAGGGAATCGCCTCAGCATTTCGGGGGAAAAAAAAAAAAAAGGAAGGAGAAGAAATCAAAATCTACTGACTGTTAGGGACGTGGGTAAGGCAGATGCCCGTTGAAGAGAGCGCCTCCTGATTCGAGCGAGAGAGCTGGGAAACGTCCCCGAACGCGGTGATCGTGACCGGACCCTTGATTCCATTGGCTCTGAGGGCAGAAGTAATACGGTTGCCCACCTTGAAGACATTGACGCCGGTGGGTACAGAGCAGTTCTCAAAGTCCCACCACACCGAGACTTTCACATTACGGCTGTCATCATCGTGATGGCGCCAGGAAATAGATGAAGAAGAAGAAGAGAGTCCTCCTCTCTTCTTCTGTAATTCTTCGGTAGAGCTGGAATGGAAGAGAATGAAAGAAAAAGAGCGGAAGAAGGCCGGAGAAGGAGATGAAGAGAAAGAAGAATAGGAAAAGAGGATTTTTGAAGTTAGGGTTTTCATGGTTAGATGGAGAGAAGTTTGGTGATGTGCATTTCTTTCTTATTGCCGGTGTATGAGCGGAAGGGTGTTGGATGCCGGAGGGGGGCGAGACGACCGCGCCTTAAACCCTGCTTTAAGCCCTACAGCACGTGCGTTGCGTACGTGCCTACGATGATAAATCACCACCATTTTGAAAATGGTTCTACCGCACTAATACATGCGCATCCGAACAAAGAAGGTATTTTTACGCCGATCGATGGACTCAAATTATACCACAAGCAAGCATGGGTAGATGTCTAATGGAAGATTTTTGGCTACATTGATGACCTTGTGCTTAATAGTAAAAAAGGTCAAGTCTAGCAAGATATGCCTTGGAACACTTATATATATATAGAACATATGTCATGTGTATATAATAGAATACTCCTCATGGTGGACTCATGACCAGCAATGTATAACAAAAAAAATTGTAACGGGTAAAAATGTACTGACCAAGATAACCGGAATGAGTGAGAACACCGCACAAGTAAGAAAGGTTGGATAAGAGCTTGGCCCGACAATCGAGCACGACCTCCACGAGCATCTCAAGCACCAGCCCCCAACAGTCGCTTCAACCCTGGTTAACATCTTACTATCGAGGCCGACGAACAACCATAAGTATCGAACCGACCCGCCTCGAAGAGAGACCCTGACCACGATCAA
Source organism: Magnolia officinalis (assembly GCA_021015155.1). NCBI lineage: Eukaryota > Viridiplantae > Streptophyta > Magnoliopsida > Magnoliales > Magnoliaceae > Magnolia > Magnolia officinalis. Next base: position 23,287,878 of record JAJHSJ010000016.1, on the reverse strand, counting down.
CAGTTCGGCCCGGTCTGTAAGACCTCGGCTAATCCGACTTGGAGGTCGGCCTTAGCCACCTATTGCAATATCCAGGGAAGCCGATCATTGGGAAATCTCCTTTGAATTTGAATATGGAGAGGATCAGCCCCTCGAGATCCTCATCGAGGATATTGCCTTGGGCTTCGGAAACGATCCCCTCTATGTTATGCAACTGAATGACAGATTCATTACCATATATGTGACTAGCACCAAGAGACTACAAATAAGAGCCTCATCTACAGTGAAAGGTATGCACAAAATACACCCCATAAACCCAACGTTCAACTAGACCCAATTGGCCTGCACTGACTTTGGCATCGGAGGGTCCCCTGCTGTAGCCAGGGTCCCCATTGCTCTCCTTTTTCATGTTCTTAAGCGGTCTAACACTTTAAGGAAGGCAATCATGAACTTTTGCCCAAAAAGAGGAACAAACTTTCTTCCAATGCTAGGAAAGGTTCAAAGATCTCATGAATTCATGTCTACGTCATGACTACGAAGTATGGCGAATAATAAGCTTTTTTTATAACGGATTAACTTCAACAATGCACTAGTTCGTAGAGATGATGTGTAATGGTGAAGTCATGAACAAAAAAGACAATGATGCGTGGGATTACCTTGATCAATTGGCAGAAAACGCACAATCATGGGACACCTCTCCAAGACTCACCACTTCTAAGCCTACTCAATCAAAGGAAAGATGAGGAATTTATGTTCTAAAAGAGAGGAAGATGATATGAATGCAAGAGTGGCCAATCTTACATGAAAAGTCGAGGCCATGGAACTTAAGAAGGCAGAACCTATCAAATCTGATAAGGTTGTGGAAGTTGTTTGTGATATTTGTGTTTATAACACACATACAACTGAGAATTGCCCAACAATTCCTGCTTTTTAAGAGATATTGAATGAGCAACCGAATGTCGTGAACAACTACCAAAGACCTTTCAGAGGACCCACCTCAAATACATACAATTCGAGCTGGAGAAACCATCCAAATTTCAGTTAGAGGAATGGACAAACAGCTAACCCACAAGAGGCTCTTACTCAATTTTTAAATCAGAAGAGGCCTCAAGAGGATACGGTTTAAAAATTCATGCAAAACCAAGAGCTATTCAACCAGAATATGGTACAAGCATTTCAGGATATCAAAACAACAATGGGAATGTTTTTATCGTCCATTTAAACGATTGAGCCACACTTAGCAAGTGGGGAGAAAGGGATGCTTCCAGCCCAACCTCTCCCCAATCCAAAGCCACAATATGAAATTAGTGACCCAAGCTCTTCAAATCAAATGGAGCAAGCCAAGTCTATCACCACTCTTAGGAGTGAAAAGATAATTAACAAATCTATTCCAGTAAGGGCTGAAAAGTTTAAGGACCCCAAAGAAGATAAGAATGATAGACCCATAAGTAAGTCAATTACATCATTCCCTCAACAGTTAATTACACCAAAACCTCTATCTAATTCTCAAGATATTCTAGAGGTGCTTAAACAAGTGAATGTCAGCATTCCTCTACTAGATGTTGTTAAACAAATCCCTTCATATGCCAAAATTTTAAAAGATCTATGCACTACCAAAAGACAGCAAAACATACAAAAGAAAATCTTTATGAAAGAAAAAGTGAGTATCATCCTCAAGCAAGATGTGCCACAAAAATACAAAGATCCCGGTAACTCGACCATCACTTGTGTAATTGGGAACTATCAGATTGAGCACGCACTTCTTGACTTGGGGCCGAGGGTGAACTTGATCCCTTACTCGGTTTATGAACAATTGGGTCTGGGTGAAATAATACCCACTCAGACCACATTATAACTTGCTTATTACTCAGTTTGTGTACCGAGAGGAATGATTGAGGATTTGTTAGTTCAAGTTGATAAATTCTACTATCCATTAGATTTTATTGTCCTGGATACTCAACCCATCGTAGATGTGAGCACTCAAATTCCCACAATTCTTAGTCGTTCATTCCTTGCTACATCAAATGCAATCATTAATTGCAAGAATGAAATTATGAATTTATCTTTCGGAAATATGACATTGGAATTCAATATCTTTTCCAGCATGAGCAAACAGTCAGAAGGTGTTAATGATATCCACGACATTAACTTGATAGATTCTTTTGTGGAAGATAGAGCAATCCTGACTCTATGCTCTGACACTCTAGAGACATGCTTGGCCCACTCCCCTGATTTGGATGATGGCACGATTAGGAAGATAGATGTCATGCTTGACGCTACGCCGGTACTTAAAGTTAACCAATGGAGACCACATTTGAAGAATTACCCCAAACTAATGTAGTGCCTCTACCGTCTAGCCTCATAGCGTCGAAGCTTGACCTAAAATCTTTACCATATGATCTTAAATATGTCTATTTAGGTCAAGATGAGACATACCCAATAGTGATTTCTTCCCACCTTGAGCAAGAACAGGAGTGTATGCTTATCTCTACTCTCATTGAGTATAAAGGAGCCCTTTGATGGTCGATTGCGGACCTCAAGGGAATTGACCATTTGATTTGTACTCACCGCATTCATCTTGAGGATAATACGAAGACCTCCTAACAACCACAACCCCGATTAAATCTAAACATGAAGGAAGTGGTTAAGGCCGAGGTACTTAAGTTGTTGGATGTGGGTATCATATACCCCATATCCAATAGCTAATGGGTGAATCCAACTCAGGTGGTTCCTAAGAAGTCCAGAATCACCAACGTAGCCAATGCTGATAATGAACTCGTGCCAACTAGAGTTACTACTGGATGAAAAATGTGCATTGACTATAGAAAGTTGAATACCGTCACGAGGAAGGACCACTTTCCTTTGCCCTTCATTAATCAAATCTTAAAAAGGCTAGCTGGTCACTCTTACTATTTCTTCCTTGACAGATATTCGGGCTACAATCAAATAGAGATAGCCCTCGAAGATCAAGAAAAGACCACTTTTACATTCCCATTTGGCGCCTTTGCTTACCGAAGGATGCCATTTGGACTATGTAATGCCCCCGCCACTTTTCAGTGATGCGTGTTGAGTATATTTTTTGACATGGTGGTGTAATATTTAGAGGTCTTCATGGACGACTTCTCTGTCTTTGGTCCATCCTTCAGGGAGTGTTTGGAAAATCTGAAAAATGTGCTAAAGAAATGTGAAGAAAAGAATTTGGTGCTAAATTAGGAGAAGTGTCATTTGGTTCGTAAGAGAATTGTTCTTGGACATATCATCTTGTCCAAGGGAATTGAGGTAGATAAGGCTAAAATTGATTTTTTCTCTAACCTACCTCCACCCAAGAGCATACGAGACATGCGATCCTTCTTAGGACACGCCGGATTTTACAGACAATTCATAAAGGAAATTAGTCACCTCTCTCGTCCTTTATGCAATCTACTTCAAAAGGATGTACCATACGAGTGGACTGCACAATGCCAGGAAACTTTCACTAAGCTCAAGGGCATGTTGACTACCGCAACTATCATGCAGCCACCCGATTAGAGCATTCCTTTTGAGATCATGTGTGATGCGTCTGACTATGCTATTGGGGCAGTGTTAGGCCAAAGAAAAGAAAAGAAGCCCTACGTTATTCACTATGCAAGTAAAATTCTAAATCCTGACTAAGTGAACCACTCTACTACGGAGAAGGAACTCTTAGTCATAGTGTTCGCTTTGGACAAATTTAGGTCCTACTTGATCGGATCCAAGATCATCATCTACATGATCATGCGGCGTTGAAGTACCTTCTGACTAAGAATGATGCTAAGCCCCGCTTGATAAGATGGATCCTCTTACTCCAGGAATTTAATTTAGAAATACGAGACAAAAAGGAAGTAGAGAATGTAGTGGTTGACCATATTTCGAGACTTGATCTCCTCGATTCCCTTGAAACGCCACCTATAAACGATATGTTCACTGACGAACAATTGTTTAAACTCTCCCAATTACCTTGGTTTGTTGACATTACCAATTATCTTGCCACAGGTTTCACGTCGACTCATTGGAATGCACAAGATAAGAAAAAATTCTTCGCTGAGGTTCACAAGTTCTTTTGGGATGACCCGTATTTATTCAAATATTGTCTGGACCAAATTCTAAGGAGATGTGTGCCAGACAATGAACACCAAAGTATTATCTACTTCTGTCATTCACAGGCCTGTGGTGGTCACTTTTCTACTAAAAAGACCATGATCAAAATTATGAAGTGTGGCTTTTACTGGCCCACTATGTTCAAGGACACTCATGAGTTTTGCAAAGCTTGTGAGCGTTGTTAGAAAGTGGGTGCATTGTCCCGTCGAAACATGATGTCTCTGAACCCCATTCTTATCATTGAAGCATTTGATTGTTGTGACATCGATTTCATGGGACCATTCCCCCAATCCTTTGGAAATTTGTACATTTTGATAGCAGTAGACTATGTCACTAAGTGAGTCGAAGCGATCCCGTGATGGAAAAATGACCATCATACGGTCATTTGATTTTTAAAAGAAAATATCATTTCCTGGTTCAGAATGCCTCGAGTCATCATTAGTGATGGAGGTTCACACTTCCGTAATAGGCCATTTGAAAACTTAATGAAGAAATATGGCATCCCTTATAAGGTGAGCACTCCATACCACCTACAGACAAGTGAGCAAGCCAAGATTTTCAATAGGAAAAATAAACACATTCTGGAGAAACTGATTAACCCTGACCATAAGGATTTGTCAATCCGTTTGATCGATGCTTTATGGGCATACCGTACAACTTTTAAGACCCCCATTGGAATGTCTCCCTTTAGACTCGTCTATGGGAAAGCTTACCACTTGCCTGTAGAGTTGGAACATAGAGCTTACTGGGCTATCAAAAATCTGAACTTCAATTTGGACAATGCTGGTTCACTACGCAAACTACAACTGAATGAACTTGAGGAAATCCGGAACGACGCATGTGAGAACTTGAGAATTTACAAGGACAGGATGAAGGTGTTCCACGATAGGAACATCCTTCAAAAATCATTCATAACAAGCCAAAAAGTCCTTCTGTATAATTCTCTGTTACACATTTTTTTGGGTAAACTTCAATCTTGATGGACCTGCCCTTTCATTGTTACTAATGTCCATCCACATGGGGCCGTTAAGATAAAGAATCCAACAAATGGCCATGTTTTCAAAGTGAACGAACATCGTTTAAAGCTATTTGTTGAGAAATTTGACTCAGAGGACATGTCCATGCATCTGACCGATCCTGTGTACCAGGATTGATCTCCTAGTCTGATGGAAGTGTAGTTAACTTTTATTGCTTTCGTAGGATTTAGGATTAGGATAGTTTTCTTTCAGTTTGTTTGAGTCTTTGTGTTAACCCATCTTCATATTGAGAACCTTGGAAAAGCTTCAATCCCCTTTCTTCAGGTACTACTTTTCCATCACTTCTCATTTTTTTTCGTTGTCTCATATACATTGCATGCTTATATATATATATATATATATATATATATATATATATATATATATATATATATTACATTGAGGACAATGTAGATTTTAGATTGGGGGTGTAGATTAGGTAAACTAATCAGTGTTTTCTCAGTTTCGAGCAATTTTTTTTTTTTTTGAATTTTTCAATGTTTCAAGTTGAAATATATTTGGAAAATGATAAATTGTGTATGTAAAGAATGTTTTGAGTATGATGATAAGATTGAGATTAAATTTTGAGTTGTTGGAGTTTGATCAACTAAGTAGTCTATCACCTACAGTTCTTGTACTCAATTGATTAAGAGGAAGTTTGAATATCATGTTAATCTAAGTCACAAGATACGTTCAAGTTGCTTTCTATAAATTATGGTAGAATTTTTTATTGTCAGTATGTGAAGCATTAATAGATGATTGTGAATTAAGTCTGGAGAATTTTATCCACCTTAAAAGATAAAAAGAACCAGTTAAAAAAACAGTGAGATCGACCAAAAAGTCATATATGATAAAAAGACTGGAAAAGAATGAAAATACTGTAAAAGAATGAAAAAGAATGAAAGTCTGAAAAGAATAAATAAATAAAAAGAGACCGCCGATATAAAATCAAAAACTGGAAAAAGAAGGAAAATGGGATAAGTTCGGAATAAGTATATGATTATTCAATTAATCTTGAGGTGATGATCATGGCTAATATTATGTAATGATAGTATATTTTTGTGAAAAGTAAGCTGGAATTCACTAAGCACATTAGAAAAACTTGATATATGAACTTATGCTCTGATTTAATCGATAAAGAACATATTTGATAGATTGTTTATATGATTCGACTCTAGGTTTTTAAAATCCCACTTTCTCGTCTTAATTTTACTCATTCATACTTGATTGCACAAAGGATTGATTTCTGAAAAATGGTTTAAACATTGAGAATTAAGAATTACTTCACGCATGTTTTGCTTGGGACTAGCAAAATGCTGGTTGGGGTGTGTTAAGTGTGAAATATTGCATATTTCTCCCTGTTTATACCTTGGTTTTATGAACATGATAGTGCTTAATTATTTAATTATTCAAGTTTTCATGTGCAAGGTGATTTCGAGAGCTTAAGGTGAAATTGATGCCAAAAGGAAGATTTATGCTCAAAAGATTACTAAATGAAGATTTAGAGATTTGGAAGTCATTAATGAAGAATTCATATGCCAATGATCCAAGAAAACTAAGTGAGGAATGAAGAGAGTCAAAGATTTGAAGTGAAGAAAAGGAATCCTGAAATTGTCCTGAAAACAAACATATTTCCGAAATTGTCCTGAAAAGCATATTTTGAAACTCCGAGTATATTTTGGGAAATTGCGCATAGTGCTAAATTTAAAGCGGTTTAAACCCTGAGTTTATTTTGGAAAACCGTGCGGAGTGCTAAATTTGAAGTGGTTTAAACCTGAAGTTTATTTTGGAAAACTGTGCAGAGTGCATAAATTTGAGGCGGTTTCTAAATTTTTCCAACTCGGTGCAAAAGTTGGAGTTCCACAACTATAAATAGAACTCCCTAGGATACTCCAAAGCATCTTCTAGGGTTTGAAAATGTCTCAAGGAGCATAACACAAGGGTGGAGCAGCTGTCAAAGAGTTTTTCTTCTTCCCTAGTTTATTTTTCATGCTTTCTTTAAGAGATTTGGTTTCAATCATGTCTATGGTTGGCTAAACCTCTTAGATAGGGCTAAGAAGTGAAGCTTGTAGCGTGTTGGGATGTTTATTTTGCTTTGATTATTATTTTTATTGAACTTCATTTATTTCTAGTTTGATATTAAAGGAATATTTTCAGTTTTCTATGATTTATTGTGACTCAAATTACAATAGATGTTGTGATAGCTTTGGATATCTTTTTTTCTTGTTTTAAGATAGTGAGATTGGTAAATCCCATTGTTCACCATCGTCTCTTGGGCATGATAGGGTGATGGAATCCCTTCAAATCTTCAGAATTCTCCTCCATTGAGAATTAGGTCAATGAAAAATTCAGATTTGATTTAAATTGTTTTATCTTCCAATTGGATAGGATAGGACTCCAATTTCAATTGTGTTTATTGAATCAAGCAAGGTAGCATCTTAATAGCTACATGCGTATCCTTGGCACCCCAATTCCCACCTTTAATTGATAGTATAAACATTATTCACAATTACTCTCTTTTATTCAAGAATTCAGATTTAGATCTTCTTCTATTTCTAGTTTTAGTTCTTTTCAGAATACGTACAAGTTTAGTCCCTATAATTCGACCTTGTTATCACGAGTTATTACTACATTGCGACCCTACACTTGGGGTTGTGAGCACCTCCCAACACCAAGCTAATTCTGCCCCAGCAGGGCCTACAAATAGATCTGTAACTGGGGAGTGTTCACAACCCCAAGTGTAGGGTCGCGTCGGTGAGACTGAGGTCGAATCCATAGAGACTAATCTTGTGCGTATTCTAAAAACAACTAGAAGAACTAGAAAAAGACGAAAACCTAAATCTGGAATATTTGAGAGTAATTGTGAGAAATTTAATGAAAGACTTAAGAAATTCAAAGGTGGGAAACTAGGGTTTCCAAGGATCCACCTGCAGAGATCAGGGAGATCTATGCTTGATTCAAGTCACACGATTGGCATCGGAGTCCCATCCTATCCAATTGGAAGATATCTCAGCAAAATCAAATCTGAACTTCCTTTGACCTAGTTCTCAATGGATAAGAAGTGTGAGAAATGGAAGTGATTCCATCACAAAACCATGCCCAGGAGACAAGGCAAATAACAGGATTTACCAATCCCATAACCAATTATAAGAGAATTAGAAAGATTACGTAGGATTCCATCACCCAACCACGCCCATGGGACGATGGTGAACAACAGGATTTCCTAATTTCACAATCTCAATAAATGAAAAGAACATACTCAAAGCTATCGCAGATTGTAACGTCCCGGATTTTTGCCAACTTGGAGATGAATGTCCTTAGGCAATGGGTCGATCATAACACCTTATTGACTTCTCAGAACTTAATCCCAAAGTCACAAATCCCCTTTTAAAACCATTTCCTCCAAAATTTCACCTTTTACCACTTTATTCTTCAAATATTTCTAAGTACTTTCATATTAGACAATAATCCTAAAGTTTAAATGATGAAGAATAATACTTAAACTAAAATTTTCTATAAATAGTAAATATATAAATAAGATGGGTTTTTAACCATTAAAATTATGAAATCTCATAAAATAAATAGGTTATTTGGATAGATCAGCTTCTCCTACCCCAAAATCATATATTGCATATCGAATAACTCATTCCGGTTTGCAAGATACGCTCATTTCATATATCGAGTGGTATAACCACCACTAGGATGACCAGAGGGGCGCCGCGCCACCGCCCAATTGGTGGGGCGCCGCCGGTGCACCGAAATTCGGTGGACCCTCGCTGCAGTTTTCAACTGACTTCAAAAAGTCATATCTCCCTCAATATAACTCCGATTTAGGTGATTCAAAAGCTAGATTGAAGCTTGATAAGTCTAGTTTCATATAAAAATAAGTAAAAAATATAATAAAAATTTTAATATAGTTAAATTTATGTTGATGTGACAATTATCTGAAAATTATTAGTTCGGACAGCTGCTACTTCCAAAAATTTTAGAATTTTTCTACAACACGAAATCTAATGAAATTTGATAAAAATAAAGTAGACTTGATGACGAAATACTAGAAAAATAATTAAAATAATATACTAACTAAAAGTGCCAAAAAAGGACATGGAACTACCCTAGGACCTTATTCTGTCGTAATTAGGGCGGAATTTAGTTAAGTACTAAACTAAAAATCGATGGATTTGACTTGAACCACTTTATATACAAACTACAAGACCCAAACCCATTAAAATCACTAACCTAACATTACTTAAAAACCTAGGAGTAATCTCAAAACCCAGTTACTCTCGGGAGCAAATTCAAACTCCGTATCGGACCTGGACTACGCGTCGAAAGTTCGACGACCGCGAAACTATAAGGTTATGACCATCTTATTGGACTTGACAGCCATCACTGGAATCGAGCCCAAATAGTATCTAGAACCGCACAACTTGAGCCCTAAGTAAAGTGTGTGAGAAACACCAATACCTTTGGAAAACGAAAAGAAACTTAAGTGAATTGAGCCATTCGCTTACGGGCGAAATTAAAGATTTCAGACCGTCAGATTATGACCAAACATCACCCATGGATCAGGGAAATTTCGCTGCACGAGTCCATATACTTGTGGCCCTGATCGAGTGTGTATGACCGTGGAACTGATAAAGGTCCTCCACAGTCGGTTTGCTAATCTGATCGGACCAAAATCGTATCCTGGTCTAGATCCATTGTCTGGGAACTTACTCTGTGATATAGACAGGTAATGGACCTCCATATCAGTCCCGTTAGCCCGAAACAGACGTCTTTTGGCTATAACCCAAGTATACCATGGCCCTAGGGCCATTTACATCAGTTCTGGGCCTATATAATGCCCTTAAACCACCCCATTTCTATTCCATACGATTTCTCCAAACCCTAGGAGAGAGAAGAGAGAAAAGAGGGGAAAAGAGTGAGGAGAGAAGGGAGAGTCTGGGAGATCGTTGCAGGAATCTTCCCACACGACTCTACGTGCTAGATCGCCATTTTTTTTCACTATCCAACCCTCTTCCGGCTATAATTTTGGTAAGAAATCCTAACCCTAATCTTGATTTAGGAATCCAAATAGAGGAATCGACGAAATAGCTAACCTATTTAGTGATTTAGGTAGCCGTTGTTCTATAGACGAAAGCGTAGGATTCGAACCGAGTTCGAAACGAGTTTTCCGACGAAAGGTGCAGACTATAAACATTTATGTTATGATTTTCAAGGATTTCAATGTCAGGTAATGATTTATGTTTGACTTGATTGCTGCCATATGATCTTAGTTACGACGTTTTGTATATATAATACATATGTGAACTATGCTGAATACAAAGATGCATTCCATGTGTTTGTTGAAATGATCGAATGAATATGAAATTATGATTTGTGTTCGTCATGACTGTAAACGTAGGATTCATGGTTGTCATAGGTATTATGATCACTATGTGTAAGGATTTGCTATAATATATGCCGTAACTAACCTAGTCCATAAAATGGGTAAAGGGTAGCCTAAGTGTTTGATAAATGTTTGAATGAGTGTGAAATCATGATTTGTGCTTGTCATGATTTCTAATATAAGATCCATGTTTGTTATATGCTTTATAACCTATGTTGTGTAGGAAATTGCTATAGTTCATGTCGTAACTAATCTAGTCTATGTATTTAGTAATGTGTAGTCTAAGTATTTCATAAAATGTCTGAATGAGAAATTGTTGATGGATTGTGTTTATCAAGGGTATCGAGATAGGAAGCTCAATTACCTTATCTATATGTATAATTTCCTTCATGTAATCTTATTTTCAACTACACAATTTATGGATAAAATGTAAACATTCGGTAACATATTCAATGTGTTTGATAAAATTCTCAAATGAGAATTATATTTGAATTGTTTGTTAAATGTTGTTATGATCATTACATGTGACTACCTATTGCATTTGAGTATGATTGGCACTACTACGTAGTCCAGGCAATTGGTAACGGTTCCCGATTGAGTGGCCGAACTAGTCTTGGCACATTGGATACGTTCAATGAATCCGAGCCGTATGACGATTATCGACAGTGGTTAAGCCACGTGGAGTGCCTATGCGCTCCATATTGATTAATTTAACATGTGATCGTACCAACCGAACTTGTCTAATAAACCGATTGTCCTGTTGTGTGTTTACCATGTATGGACGCTACTGCTTGAATCTAAGGTACCCCTTACCAATGTAAAAGCCCGTTTTCAACCATGGTACCATGATCCGCTAAGACTCATGAGCCGGGCATGGTGGTATGGGACATCATGGTCGAGCTGTCGACCTACGCTGGGGTGATGAGCCTCCCCTTAGTGACCAGTGAGCAACCCAAACTCGTGAGCCGAATACGGTGGTATGGGACACTGTATTCGAACTGTCAGCCTACGCTGAGGTGACGAGCCTCCCCGTAGTGACCGCGAGTATAAACTGTTCGGCCTACACCGACGCAGCCTGGCTGCGGTCCCAGCATAGGTTGGGGTGAATCGTCTAATCTGGACCCCCTTCAAAAATAGCGCTCTAGTTAGTAGGGCGTTGGTGGTATGACCTCGAGTATAAACATTTGAACTTGCCTATCCACTACTTTCATCAGGGGTGATGCCCTATAACTTGCCTATCGTATGTGATTAACTAGGATTGACGACCCTAGATGGATCCCGCTTAGGTAAATGATATAAGGGGAGGTACCTTAGCTTCCAGAATCTACTATGTGAATAAGCCCAATTAACTACTTGGCTAACACGACCATGCACCGCATTACATGTGCTTTAGCGAGGAAGTGCACGTTTAGGGAGTTTCCATGCGCGATCGTGAGATGAAGTTGTTGAGGGAGTGCAGGCGAGGGCATGCATCATTTCAACATACCATCCCTGCATTAATAAGAGTACTTAGGACATGATTATTGTACTGCTTTATCATTACTGCTTGACTGAATTGACAATCTATTCTATGGAGTAGGACTATATGGATGAGGAGGAGGAATTCTCCTACGTCCAGCTCTTAGGCTGGTCAATAGACCCCATGCTGCTTCGACGGGATCACAGGATATATGATTTAGTCGAACACTTTACATTTTGGCACTTTCTAATTTTGAAACAAACCATGTATGTATTTAACCCTGTTGCATTATCATAATCTGGAGGCAGATAACCGCTTGCTTATCTCTATACATATATTTCAGTCTTCCGCTTGCTAAATTACATTATCTCTGGAGTATGATATGCTGCTTTAGTATAATCCCACTCATGCTTAACTCTTTAATATGGACGAAATCTGAACATCATCATCCATACTGCATAAGTGATGTTCTGGATCTCGGGAGTTGAGCTTTGTTCGACTCTCGAAATCCAGGGCGTTACACAAATCTATTGTAATTTGAGTCACAATAAACCATAAAAAACTGAAGGTATTCCTTATAATTAAACTAGAATCACAGAGAGTTCAATATAAACATGAATCAAAGCAATAGAAACATCCCATCACGCTACAAGCTTCATCTCTTAGCCCTAGCTAAGAGGTTTAGCCAACCATAGACATGATTGAACTAGAATCTCTTAATAAAAGCATAAAAATAACTAAGGAAAAGGAAGAAAAAACTCTTGGCGACGGCTTCTCCACGCTTTTGTTCCACTCCTCAAACCCTAGATAATGCTTAGGGGTGCCCTAGGGACCCCTATTTATAGTTTTGCAACTTAAACTTTCGCATCGAGTTGAAAATTTTCAGAAACCCCTTTACATTTTCGCAATTTATGTGTTGTTTGCATAACCCAGGACTGGTTGAGGGTTTCCTTTGATAGGTTGAGGATGACTTGATTTTAGATGATTTTGGTTGCTAGAGTTCGAGTCGAGAAATCCTCGACTAGTCGAGGAAGGCAAATTTTTAAGGTTCTTTTTCTTCTTTTCAAGTCATCAATGCTCTTCCTTCCTCACTTGGTTTTCTTGGATCTTTGGCATGTGAATTCTTCATTCTTTGTCTTATAAGATCCATCTTTAGCTTTGGTGATTCTTGAGCGTTAAATCCATGCTTTAGCATCCTTTTCAATCCAAGCTCTTAAATTCACCTTGCAACATAAATATGATTAAAATAAAACATTAAACATTATCATGTTCGTAAAACCAAGTAATAGATGGGGTTCAATATGCAATATTTGACCCTCAACAGGGATGGCGACTTGTCTCCCTGGAAAACCAAGTCAGAGTTCTAGCTGGCAACATCGACCATATTATGCAAATGTTGGAGAGGCAGAACCCGATGCCCAACCACAAAGCAGAAGCAGCCGCAACCACTGAGCAATCTCGACCTCCATAGATTCCCCACGACTTATACGGAGCCAGACAATAGCTTGGGTAGCATAATCAAGCACCCACCCATACCACGGGAACTACCGTGCTTACCGACTTCGACCTACGCCACACATTGGAGAATAAAAGGTGCGGGAAAGGCTCCCGAGGCAATGGCTGAGAACGAGATCCCTTTGGAGGCCGATCTAAGGGAGATATGAGGCCAGATCAGTGATATTCGACAGGTGTACCGATCTCAGGGCCTGACTTCAGTAGATGCAATGTTGAAAGAAGTGGAACCACCATTCACCAACTATATAATGGCATCTCCACTGCCACCATGATTTTGGATGCCACAAATCACTCCTTATTATGGGACTGGTGATCCATCCGAACATCTGGAGTCATTCAGAGCATAGATGGAATTGCACGTGTAAGTGCTTATACTTAAACGCAATTAAGATTGTCAAATTTTGTAGTCCTGAAAGGTGCACAAGCACTCATGAAGATACGCTTCGACAACTCATGAAAAACTCGTAAAGACTCGATCAACATCTCAATGAAGACCCAACATCTCAAGCCTTTAACGCCCTACATGGTTCGAAGATCGGAACACTTTCTATGTGTCCACCATCAGGTGGTATTACCTTAGATTGACCCTAGGTTAGGTGTATTTCACATAATATCATGATAACATATAATTCTAAGTAAAATACACTAGAGTTAGGCCAGCTTAACCTCAAGTTCGGCCAGCCTAACTACCTTCGGCCAACCCAACATTATTCGGGCAAGCATACAACAAGATAGATTTTTTTTCAGAGCAAGTTCGGCTAGCCCAGCCTTGGGTTCGGCTAGCCCAACCTGTCCGCTCGGCTAGCCCGAAGGATATTCGGTCAAGTTTCTTGCAAGATCAGATTTTGGATCTCATGGAGATTTAGCCAACGAAACTGGAGGTTAGGCCAGTCGAATTTTTGAAAGATTTCATCCCCCAAAATCCGAAGATCCATTGGAACACAATCGTTGGAATTCGGCCAGCCAAACCTAAAATCGGGCTAGCCGAATTTTCAATACATTTAGCTATAAATACAGGCTTTCTCTCACTCATTCTAGACACGAAAAATACAAATCCATCTTCTCAAGAAAAGAGGAAAAGTCCAAGCTTCCTTAAGCTATTTGTGTGGTAATTCTTATATTTGATTTATCTAATTCTATTCTCTTTCTCAAGTTAGTTTAAATTGTTTTAATAGAGTAATCCATACTCTACTTGAGAATTAGAGAATCGAATTTGTAGCATTAGGGTTTGTTCATTACATTGAAAATATATTAGATCCTTACATTCTTTTTGGGTTGAACACATATACGGCTTCATCTATATCCCAAGAAAGAATGCTTTCGCAACATGTCTGAGTGCGGATATCGGGCAGCAACCCATCTGAAAAGCGCCGCATTTTCATCGGTTCATCTGCTAGTATCGAAGGGGCGTATTTGACTAGCTCTGTAAATTTGTTTTCGTACTCTGTCACAGTCATTCCTCCCTGTCGGAGGCAGAGAAACTCACCCTCCTTTTCATTACAGTAAGTGAGAGGGAAGTACTTCTCATAGAAGTGTGTCTCAAATGCACCCCAAGTCCACACATGTCCTGTGGGAACCGTTCGTAGGATGTTGTCCCACCATAAACTAGCCTCCCCCTCAAACATATAGGTGGCTAGCTCAACTTGTTCTACTTCAGTGCAGTGCAGCAGCTTCAACATCTTAGAGATGAGATCTATTCTGTACTCAGCCTCCTCAGGTCTATGAGTACCCGCAAAAGTGGGAGGTCGTAAGTGCTGGAATTGCTCAAAGGTGCCGTTGGCACTCAAGTTCCCAGCAGGGTGCATAGGTGATGCAGGTGGAGTCACACCCATACTCTGGGCAAAAATACAAGCCATGGAGGTCAAAAACTGCTGCTGTTGCTGCTATGCCTGCTGCTGCTGCATCAACAGCATCATCTGCTCCAGCCTATCAGTAGGGGGAGCCGGCTGAGGCATGGATGGCGTCGACGTAGACACACGGTTCTGTTCAGGAACCAATGGTGTAGCAGGTGGCACCACAGGCGGTGTCATATGTGTCAGCCCAGTGGCAGGGCCAATGGCCGACTGAGAATCCGGCATGGCAGTGTGGGTCAGGCCCAAACTAAGGTCCATCTGGCTACCGTTCAGGGGAGTTGCCCCGTCAATCAATCCATTAAGTGCAAGACGAGTCACACTCTGAGGGATTTTCGAAGGCATTTTCTATATACAACATAGGGTGCAACCTGTGAGATTTAGCATATAACACTCAATTCCTCAAGCATTCCACACACTCATAACGAAAGGAGCTGCATGCATTCCCTTTCACAAAATTTGCCACAATACATGAGATATAACTTTACATGCATCATGACGAGAAACACATGAGAACTAGCCTACTCGAAGACTTAAACAACAGCACATCATTCACCACATCTACTACTAAGCTCATCAAGGCTAAAACATACAAACTAGAAAACAAGCAACAAGCGACAAAGAGGTGACTACATATAGCTAATCGTCAGAATCGGGCAATGGTGGAGGTGTACCCTTATCCTGTAGGCAACATAGGATGACCCTCAAGGTGCGGGACACTTTACTGAATTTTCGTTTCATGAAGGCCTCGTTCTCCTCAAGCTTTTGTCTTGCTTCGGCTCGGGCCTCCTGGATCTCCTGCCTCAAGGAAGCTTGGCCCTCCTCAAGTTGAGCCAAACGGGCTTCCATAGTAGCCCAATCACCACCACACTCCTG
Organism: Magnolia officinalis; assembly: GCA_021015155.1. NCBI lineage: Eukaryota > Viridiplantae > Streptophyta > Magnoliopsida > Magnoliales > Magnoliaceae > Magnolia > Magnolia officinalis. The sequence goes on along the minus strand of JAJHSJ010000016.1, from coordinate 23,271,675 downwards.
GGTGGCAGGAGAACTCTCATCAATGTCCTGGGCCTCCTCTTCTTCTTTTTACTCTCCTTCTTCCTCTTTCTCACCTCCCTCTTCAGTACTCTCCTCTTCTTCTTCGCTCTCTGTCTCATCCTCACTCTCGTCGAGTCAGGCTTGACGCTGTCGTGGCACAATCTCCATGTTGTTGAGAGTAATGTCGTTGATGAAACGAATCAGCACAGGGGGTTCTGCGCCAAGTCCGTAGGCGAATTCACGTGCAAGCTTGCATATGAGTCGATCGAATGGGAGTAAAATGACCATCCTAGTAGAGCGTGCATTCTGCACTATCTGTAGCAGTACATACGTAGGCACGCACAGCTTCTCTCCCTACCCAGCTTGGTACAGAAAGTCTACCATCCGGCATGTGCACTCGCTGCGATTGCTTCACCTGGGATATACGTTGTACGTGAAGATGTGATGGAGCAGGCGGAAGTCGTCAGTCATACTGGTCGCTAGGAGGCTATTGTTTGGATTCCAGTGGGCCAATTGGCCACAAAGGAATTGCGTATGACGATCTCTTTCACACGCTCCCTTGGAATACTTTTCATCAGCATGCACCTCACAACGTTGTACCCTCATGACCCTAGCTATCTGACCGACATCGACTACCGCTTCCTGCCTCCACACGGGGATAAAGAACTGTAGTGGCTCCAAAAGCGGATCTCGCATATGGGCGTAGAAAGCTCGGACAGTGCCCACATTTCCACGGTACTTGCCGTCAAATATCGGACCCTACCTGGTCTCCACAAAGTGCTCCATCAACAGATGCTCCCCAAAGAGCCGCTCATCCACGTGCGCTTTAAAGAGAACCTGACGGCCCTCATAAAATCCATGAGACAGCTCCGCCAACAGAGCCCTTCCAACGGGAGCCTGGGGATAGAGATCCCGCTTGGTCTGCAACTCCCGGTTGACGCTTGTACTCGCGGCGGCACCTCTCAGCCTCCTTGAACGAGTAGGGCGACTAGGCCCGACTTTATCCACAAAACCTCTTTTCTTTCCCATGAGAGAAAGAATGGTGGAAAGGGACAAGATAGTCGTCACAAGCTCAAAAAGACCCATTAGGGCAAAATACAAGGGTGGGAATAGGGTGATTTTAGGGCTGCCAAGATCGTTGAAGCACACAATGGTACTTATGTGTTCAAAATGAGAATGAATGAAGAAGATAGAAGAGGGATTGTTGGGTTTCGGAATCTTGAGCTACAAAAAGAGGATGTGTAAGCTCAAATGAAAGGGAAAGAAGGATAGAAATAGCTATGGTAGAGGGTTTTGAAGGTATGGTGCTGGTGGTGCACGAAAATGGAAGGAAAAGTGATTGGAGGGGGGACTTGAGTGGGAATTTTGGGTTTTTCTTTAGAAAAAGAGAGCTTGGAGGGGTAGTTTGTGAAGAGGGCGGGTAATAGGGGGTTAAAATCATCCCAACGTGGATCAGTGGGCCACACAACCCCCAAAAAGTATCTGCCTAAGCCGGCTCGCCCGATGTGGCCCGTTGGTCGGCGAGGTCCTCACCGGTCTCTAGACAGTCCGGCGAGGACTCGCCGGTGGGGCGATGGCCTCCTGCCCCCTGGGTCCCAAAAATGTGTGGGTCCCACCCTGGGTCCCCCTGAAGATGTTTCGTTAGCCCCCTCCCCCCCCCCCACTCCATTTCGAGTCGTTCGGGTAATTTCGAATAAATTCCGACGTATATTCACGTTTACCGATTTTTAAATGGCTGGGATGGAATAAAACATGTTCTAAACACGTCGATTGACGGTCTAGAAGTGGGTTGGGATCATTTCGCGTGATTTTGGGTGTGTACGGCCCAATCTCGGCGATCGATTTCGGTCAGTTTCGCCATTCAGTGAATTTGGAAAATCCTAAGTCTGTTTCTACATTACGTTGCTCCCTCCTAAGTCAAAGTATGTCAGTGTGTGTCGTGTGACCATAACCCAGGTCCAGTTTAATCCAAATCATGCTCTGATACCAACTTGTAACGCCCTTAAAATCTGGGGTCGAGCAGAAGCTCAGCTCTCGAGTTCCAACGCATCACTTATGCAACATAGATAATGATGATTAAATGTTGTCCGTATTAGTGCATTAAACATGAGTGGGATTATACCAAAATAGCATATCATACTCCAGAGACAATTAAATTACGCAAGCGGAAGACTGTGATAGATATATAAAATATATAAGCTTATGTAAGTCTCTAGAGTGTGAACATGTTACCAGGTTAAATATATATATATGTATACTCCAAAAATGAACAAAAAGAATATATATGGGTGCTCCAAAAGTTCAAAATAACAAGTATAATGGCGTCAAATTAACATCCCTGTAACCCCGCCGATCAGAACATGGTCTACATAGACCCGCCTGATGCTGCATATAGGAGAAACCCTCCTCATCATCACAAAAGTCCGGCTCCACTTTGCAAGCATCGCCAACATCTGAAACTAAAACAGTGTCTAGTTGGTGTTTAAAACACCGTCCCGTAACGTGGGAGTGAGTGATTAACTCAGTGGGGCTATAAAGCAAAGGTTAACATGTTATCAATTCAGTCAAGCAGTAATGATAACGCAATACAACAATCAGGTCCTAAGTACTCTTGTTAATGCAAGAATGATATGAAATAATGATGCATGCCCTCGCCTACGCTCCCTCAGCGACTTCATCTCATGATCACGGCATGCAACCCTTCCTCAGTGTTTGACCTGCTACGCCAAAGGCACACGTAATGCGGTGCATGCTCGTGATTAGCCAGGTTCTTACTTAAGTTTATTCATACAGCAGGATTGGGAAGCTAAGGTACTTCTCTTATATCATTAACCCAAACAATGATCCATTCTAGGGTCGTCAGTCCTAGTTAATCACATACGATAAGCAAGTTATAGGTCACTACCACCAACGCCCTACCAACTGGCAGTCTATTTTTGAAGGCTCGTCGCCAACCCGACTGGGGACCACAGTCAGGCTGCACCGGGGTAAGCTTATTTCATACTCGAGGTCACTACAAAGGGCTCGTCACCTGATCAGTGTAGGCCGAAAGCTCAAATACAGTGTCCCATATCACCGTATTTGGCTCACGAGTTTGGGTTGCTCACTGGACACTACGGGGAGACTCGTCGCCCCAGCGTAGGCCGACAGCTCGACCACGGTGTCCCATACCACCATGTCCAGCTCATGAGTCTTAGCGGATCGAGGTACCAAGGTTAAACGGGCTTTCCACTAGTGAGTTTAGCAATTGTATATGCATGTAGTAACCAAAGACAACATGTGACAACTAAAATCAAATATAAATCTCATTTGGGCATTTCAATAGACACATAATATACATGTTAGCATACATAGGCATTTCAACCATAAAGCACATAGTAGTGAGGTAGGTTACATAAAGGAAACTGTAACCATAGATAAGGGGATTGAGAATTTTATATCAACACCCTCATTACATACATTTAAACGAGCATTTTCTCATTCAGGCATTTTATCAAATACTTAGGCTACACATTTCAACATACATGTATTAGACTAGTTATAACGTATATCCTGGCAAGTCCTTTTTACAAAGGAGTTACTACATACACAACCAACATATATTCATAGTTAATAATCATGGCAAGCACAGATTAAAATTCCATATTCATTCAGACATTTTCACAAACACTTAGACTACACACTACAACATACGTAACGTATGTTGGCGATAATAGGAATTAGGACAAATCCTTTCACCAAGGAGTTGTCACATGCATAACGGCCATATATTCATGACGAATAATCATGGCAAGCATGAATCCAAATTCCGTACTCATTCGGTCATATCAACAAACACATGGAATACACTATATTCAACATAGTTCATATATATCTGTAAAGTGAAACAGGCATCGCATTTAGCATGTGAAATGGCACCCACATCAGTTATAAATTATTAACCGGCATTGAAAGCCTTGAAAACCATAAACTAAACGTTTATAGTCCGCACCTTTCGTCGATAGACTCGTAACGAACTCAGTTTAGACACTAAACCTTTATCTACGGCACAACGATCACCTGTAACATGAAATAGGTTAGCTATTTCATCACTTATACTATTGAAAACCCTAAAATAGATTAGGGTTAGGTTTCCTTACCTACGAACGGAGTCGGAATCGCCGGAATAGCGATGCAGACGCGGTAGCTAAGCCCGTGGAGCAATGGGATCAAATCCTAGGAACTCTCTCCCACTTTCTCTCTCACTTTCTCTCACTCTCCTTCTCTCTTTGCTCTCTTCACTCTCCTCGGTTTTCCTAAATCGTATGGAATGAGAGAGAGGGTTTAAGCCCTTATATAGGCCCAGAACTGACCGGAATGGCCCCAAGGTCATTGTATACTTAGGTTATAGCCAAATGGGGGCTGTTTCGATCCAACGGAGCACTTCTGGAGGCCCCTTTTTTGCGAACGGTCGGACTTAAGCTCCCTGACATTAGATCTAGGTCAAGTTAAGTTTTTGCTCTGATCGAATTTACAGATCGACCGTAGCGGACCAGTTTCAGTTCAATGGTCACCGGTACTCGATCAAGGCCATAAGTGTACTGACATGTGTGGGAAATTTCTCCTGATCCGAGGGTGTATTTGGGTCAGATTCTGATGGTCTGAATCCTTATATTTGGCCTGCAAGCGGCACGTCTCAGTTTACTTAAGTTTGAATTTTATTTCCAAAAATATTCACGTTTCTCACACACTTCGCTCCGGGCTCAAGTTGTGCGCTTCTGGGTACTATCTGGATTTGATTTCCGAGATGGTTGTTAAGCCCAGTAAAGCGGTCATAATCGTTTAGTTTCGCGGTAATCAGACTTTTAACGTGCGGTCCAGGTCCGATACGAAGCTTCGTGATGCTCTCGAGAGTAATTGGGTAATGAGATTAATCCTAAGTTATAGGGTAATGTAGCGTCGATGATTCTGCAAGTTTTGAGTCTTGCAGTTTGTATTTAAAGTAGTTCAAGTGAATTTCTCATCTAATCTAGTTTTACACTTAGTTAATTTCGTCTAATTTCTAAAGGATTTGGTCCTGAGTGATTTCTGCCTGAGGTGGTACTCGGGTCTTTGTACGGATTTTTCGGGACGTTACACCTCGTGCGCTCATGCATCCACTTGGTCTCGATGTTAAAGCATCCTCTTAGTACCATAAGGGTTTAGGGACTTTCACCATGGGACATCTATGGCGCTCCCGTGCTAGAACAAGTATTTCCAGTATCCGTGCTACGGCCCTGATGTCGCTAGGGTGTACAACAATCGAATCATACAATGCAAGGTATATGAATCACACTATCCAATTATACATCAATCCTGCGAGTACCGCGCGGTCATGTGGGGCAACTCTGTCTATCAGGGAATCCCATAAACAATCCGCCCAATGACATATGCTATGATCAGTCACTCTTCATAACAAGCATACAAATGATGCACATGGGCATGTAACATGATGTTATGCTAGCCTGTACTCAGCATGTCCTGCTAACTCAAGTACACTAGCATGATTAATAGATATAATATCAAGATCAGTCCTCGACAGTGGATATACCAAATATGATACCACAGATTCTTCTATGTACGGTAATATTGTACTCTCCTCATGACAAGGATGGGCCTAGAAACAAGGAGTGGGCTTCCTCGCCCATTCCAATACGTAGCAAACTGGGTTTCCCAATGGGCTCGATATGCATAAGGTGGGCTCTATGACCTTGGACATATCTACAAGGCATGATGGAAACACCAAAATTATGGGGGTCTAACGGTTTGGATTTGCCCACTATGGGAAGATGAGAATGGGCCTAACAATGGGCCTTACAATAGGCCTTTGGTTACAATGTGGACATTTAACCACCGTTGCTCTTACAATGTGGACATTTAACCACCATTGCTCCCAAGGTGTGGCCCATTAAGGACCTATCTTATAATGGGGTTCATGGTTTTTATACTAACTATGAAAATGGATGGATATCATACATAATGGTGGAATTGCACATCACAATTGGGCCTCATCACATAGGCCTCATACACATCACAATGGGCCTCACACAAGGGCCTCATGTACATCACAATGGGCCTCATACAAGGGCCTCACATACATCACATTGGGCCTCACACAAAGGCCTCATATACATCACATTGGGCCTCACCCAAGGGCCTCATATGCATCACCATGGGCCTCATATACATCACCATGGGCCTCACACAAGGGCCTTATATACATCACAATGGGCCTCACACAAGGGCTTCACATACATCACATTAGGCCTCACACAAGGGCCTTATATACATCACATTGGCCTCACACAAGGGCCTCATAAACATCACCATGGGCCTCATACAAGGGCCTCATATACATCACCATGGGCCTCACACAAGGGCCTCACATACATCACATTGGGCCTCATGAAAGAGCCCATGATCTAGCGACAATGGGAAGATGGTGTGTGTAACACATACATCATAGTGGGCCTAATGGGGCAGCCCATGATCCAGCAAAATATATGATCAACATGGGTGAAATATACATCAAGGTAGGCCTCACAGGTCAGTCCTATGGTCCAGAAAACAAATGGATAGTGTGCTTACAACACACACATCAAGGTGGGCCTTGATAATGCAGATGGGCCCCACCAAATGGACAGTGTGCAGCAAGGTGGGCCCTACACATACAACAGGTGGGCCCTGCATGTACAGCAGGTGGGCCCTGCGTGCACAGCAGGTGGACCCTGCACGTCCAGCAATGGACGGACGGCGCAGAATGAGACACATACATCATGTGGGTCCCATCATCCAGCAAGCTGGATGGTGAGGATATACAACACATCATGGTGGGGTCCACGTCCCAGTTGGACTAGACGGTGTGGATAAACCACAAACATCAAGGAAGGGTCCACGTCCAGCTGGACTGGACGGTAAGGATGAAACACTTACATCACGGTAAGCTCCACCGTCCAGCCTATCTGGACAGTGGATGGTATGGATGAAACATATACATCAGGTGGGTACACACATGTGGCCCACCAGTAGCTTTGAATCAAGCAATATTTGTGTTTTACTGATCGTCCAAGCCTGCTGGATATCCAGTGGACGGACGACCTGGATGAAATACTTCATCAAGGTGGCCTCACGTCCATGCCCTGGACAGATGACCTGGATAAAATACTTGCATCTGGCGGGTCCCACATGAGTGGCCCACCATATTTTGGATCAAACTAATATTTGTTTATTTTCCTTCATCCAGGCTAGCCCGAAAAAGGGCTGCAAGGTGGGCTCTATTAACTGGACGTCCAGAAAAATATTGATAGTCTGGATTTGTTAAACACATCAGGTGGGCCACACACATCATCATCACCATAGAGAGAGAGAGAGAGAGAGAGAGAGAGAGGAGAGAGAGAGAGAGAGATCAGCCAAATGGAGGGGCTCCACCACTATGAGCCCCTCAAAATATTCAAACCATACATCATGGGCTTCATGCATGCATGGGCCCTACATCAAAAAATCTAAGGTGGAGATACCATCCCCACCATGAAATCAGGGTCTAGGTGACTCATCAAGACCATGAATCTAAACAAAACATCATTATGGGGGGGTCCATGGAGAATGGCCCCATCATGGCTAAGCATGCACCAAGGGTGGGCCATTGGCCACACCCAAGGGGTCAAGTAAGATCTCCACCATTGATTGGTGGGTCCTACATGACCCTAAGCAAGGAAATCAAAAGATCCAAGAAAGAAATTGCAAGAACTACTCCTAAAATGGCACCCACCTCAAATCTTCAACTCCTTCCACCTTAGGGTCTTAGAGCTCCAAGAGAGAGGTTTCTAAGGTTGAGATGAGATCTAAAGGGTTGGATTTGGGGGAAATAGAGTTTGGAGTGGCTGGACTTAGAGGGTAGCTTTGGACGTCCAAGCTCTAGCAATGGGAAAAATGAGGAAGGAAAGAGAGAGGGAGAGAGAGGGCTAGGTAGCTTAGGGGCAATCATTACTTGTCGGGAAGAGAGTGGCAATCTCTCATAATGGCTAGGCATGCTAGCAAGCATGCTTGGGTAGGTGCTAGGGTAGGGTGATGTCGCCCCTAGGGTGACATCATCCTAATGATGGGATTCTCTAGGGAAAAGTGATATGTAGGATAGGTGGTCCCGCAACGTGCGGTCCACGGCCGAAATAGAGCATGGGCCACATCTCACAATCTAAGTGTTGCATTAGCTCACGAGATGCGGCGTCGGAACCATGGCAACGGCGCGATCGCAATGGCATAGGTCTCGAGTCAAGCCGACTGGGGTTGACAGGATGCGACTCAAGGTCACTTGTAAATGCTATCTACAGGTCGCGGGTTGCCGAACTTCGACGGAAAGGACGGCGGAATCCTAAGGAATGAAATGGTCGCTAGGACACGGGCTTGACACTTGCCTAATGGCATTTTCATAATTATTGCTGATATGGGAGTTTTGGGAAATCTAATGATTCTACATCGTAATAGGCATGTTTCTAAGACATTCTTGCAATAAAACTCATATATAAATCATTACAAACTAAGATTTATTCACCAAATTAAGGCAAGATACATAAGCCTAACAACATGATAGATGGCCAGATGACATGTCAAAAACAGGAAAACTTACTAGTTAGTACTCTGACCATATATGCAGGTGAATGTATGGTTAGTTTCATAAATAGATAAATACAAAATAGGTTTTTGGAGTGATCAAGAGGTAGAGCGTGTATACCGTTATATTCAAGTGACTTGTTCACATATGTATGTTCCTCATATTGTAGTTTTGATGGTTGGTTAAGCATATTTATAGTTGGTTGTTGAGTGTTTAATATTACATAATTCCCCATATTTATATCTTGGTTTTGTGAACATGATAATGCTTAATTGGTATATTTTATACATGTTTATATTGCGAGGTGAGTTCAAGAGCTTGAATTGAAAAGAATATTAAAAGCATGGATTTGATGCTTAAGAATCACCAAGTAAAGTATGGATCTTAGGAGACCAAGATTGAAGATCCCAAGTCCCCAAGATTCAAGGAAACCAAGTGAAGAAGGAGGAATGTCGATAGATCAAAGTGCATAAATCTAGAAATCTAAAACATCACTGTCGATGACATCAAACACCCTTCGATGGCATCGAAGTAAATGTTCGATGGAATTAAGACCTGATCGATTACATCAGAACTTACATAAAAATTAAGTTTGGTTGCTGGACAAATTGGATGTATTTTTCAATTACATCGAAGCCCTGTACGATTGCTCGAAGCCCTGCTCGATAACATCGAAGGCAATTCGATGGAATAGAGATTTTTGGAGAATTCTGGAGCAACTCGCTAGAACATTCTGAACATTTTCCGATGGCTCGAGGACATGTTCTATGGCATCGAAGGGACGTTCGATGGCATCAAAGGGACGTTCGATGGAATCAACAACTTACGCACTGTGAAAGGGTGCAACTTAAAAATCCGATTCAAACTAAAATTCTTCCTTCGATGGCATCGAAGTCTGTTCAATGGCATCGAAAGCATTATGCAGAGTGCGTAAATTTGAGGCGATTTTTCAAAGTCGATTGGACAAAGGCTATAAATATGGGTTCTCCAAGGAGTTCTAAATATGAATTAGGTTTCAAGGAGCAGAGCCAAAGGGTGGAGCAGCCACCATGGAGTTTTCTTCCTTTCCTAGTTTGATTTTTATGTATTGTTTGAGAGATTTAGTTTCAATCATGTTTATGGTGAACTAAACCTCTTAATTAGGGCTAAGAGGTGAAGCTTGTAGCGTGTTGGGATGCTTATCTTGCTTTGATTCTTATTTTTGTTGAACAATCATTGAGTCCTAGTTTGATTTGAGGAATATTTCCAATTTTCTTTGACTTATTATGACTTCAATTATAGTAGATTCTGTGGAGGCTTTTGATATCTTTTTAATCTATTTGGAGTTGTGGAGATTGGTAAATCTTGTTGTTCACCATTGTCTCCTGAGCATGGTGGGATGATGGAATCCCTTCCAATCAATGCAATGGATCTTCATGTGTGAACTATCTCAATGAAAGTTCAGATTGTGCTTGAATAGTTTATCTTCCACTAGATAGGATAGGTCTCCAATTCTAGTCGTGTCTCTTGAATCAAGTAAGGTAGCATCTTGATAACTACAAGTGGATCCTTAGAACCCTAGTTCTCACCTTTTAATTGATAGTTTAAAGATAACATTATTCATAATTACTCCAACTATTCCAGATTTTAGATTAGTTTCCGATTATGGTTCTACTTCTAGTTATTTTCAGAATAAGTACAAGTTTAGTCCTTGTGGATTCGATCTCGGTCTCACCGAGTTATTACTACATCGCGACCCTGCACTTGGGGTTGTGAACAGTGGTGAACGGGATAAACATATTAGAATATCAATTCGATACATGTACGAGCAGATGTAGGAATTAGATAGTTAGTTTATTATGATTAGGTGATACAAAATCAAAGTAAACGGTCAAATATCTTTACCTAACATTGAATGGTTGACTGAACAGTTGGTTATGATGGACAAGTGAGAATACTTGGATATATGATGATCCTGTCTTAAAACTCAATGGTTGAATGACTTGATATATGGATGAAGATTATTCTTAACAGCCAGATTCAGGTTAGATAATAGATGTAAGGTTAAATAGGTAAATTGGTGACATACACATGTATATACTAAATTAAATTTCTTAGTAACACTCAAGAACTTTTAATACTCGAGTATTAAAAAGTTCGAGGTGTTATAAGATTGTCCCACAATTCCTGCATTTTAAGAGTTTTTGCATGAGTAATCGAATGCCGTGAACAACTATCAACGTCCATTCAGCAGACCCATCTCAAACACATACAATCCTAATTGGAGGAACCATCCGAACTTGGAGGAATGGACAAAGAGCTACGCCTCAAGAGGCCCTTTCTCAACTTCTCAATCAAAGGAGACCTCAGGAGGACACGGTAAGAAATTCATGCAAAATCAAGAGCAATTCAACCACAATACGTTACAAGTATTCCACGATATCAAAATAACTTTGGGAGTGTTTACATTGTCTATTCAAAGAATTGAGTCACAACTAACCATTAGGGAGAAAGGGACTCTTCCAGTCCAAACTCTTCCTAATCCGAAACAACAATGTGAATTAAGTGACCCTAGCTCTTCAAACCATATGGTGCAAGATAAGTCTATCACCATTCTCAAGAGTGGAAAGATAATTGATAAGACCATCCCGACGAGGGCTGATAAGCCTAAGGACTCGGAAGAAGCTGGGAGGGATGATGGACCTAGTAATGCTCCACAAGAAAAAGAACCGGAAAGATAATACAAGCCGATTGCACCATCCCCTAAAAGTTGATTTCACCAAAACCTCTGTCTAACATTCAGGATATTTTGGAGGTTCTAAAACAAGTGAAAGTTAATATTCCTCTCTTAGATGCCATTAAACAAATTCCCTCATATGCCAAGTTTTTTAAAGACCTTTGCATGGCTAAGAAATGACAAAACATACAAAAGAAAATCTTTTGACTCAGAAAGTGAGTGTCATCCTTAAGCAAGATGTGTCATAAAAAAAAACAAAGATCCTAATAGGCCAACCATCACTTGTGTAATTCGGAATCATTGGATTGAGCACGCACTTCTTGACGTAGGAGTAAGCGTAAATTTAATTCCTTACTCGGTCTACGAACAACTCAGACTTGGTGAATTAAAACCCATCAGGACCACATATCAATTAGCTGATTGTTCGGTTCGTATAGCGAGAGGAATGATCAAGGACGTGTTAGTCCAAGTTGATAAATTATGCTATCTAGTGAATTTTATTGTTTTGGATACTCAACGCATCAACGATGTGAGTACTAAGATTCTTATCATTCTTGGCCACTCATTCCTAGCTACATCAAATGCAATCATCAATTGTAGAATGGAGTTATGAAATTGACTTTCAGGAAAATGAATTAGAGATGAATATCTTTAACATGTGCAAACAACCCAAGGAGGTTGATGATGCCCACGAAGTTAACCTAAATGAATTCTTTCGTAGAAGAAAGAGCCATCTTGACTTTTTACTTTGATGTTGTAGAGATGTGCTTGGCCCACTCCCCTGATTTGGGTGATGAAATGATTAGGGAGATGGACGCCTTGCTTGATGTAGCACTGGTACTTGAAATTGACTAATGAAAGCCACAATTTGAACACTTACCCTTAATAAGACATAGTCTCTACCGTCAAGTATCAAGGCACTGAAGCTTGACCTAAAACCATTACCTATTGATCTTAAATATGCTTGCTTAGGTCAAGATGAGACATATCTGGTGGTGATTTCTTCCCACCTAGATGAAGAACAAGAGAGTATGCCTATTACTACTCTCAAAGAACATAAACGAACCCTTGGATGGACCATTGCGGACCTCAAGGGAATTATCTTTTGATTTTCACTCATCACATTCACCTTGAGGATAATGCGAAAACGTCTAAACAAACACAATGCCGACTAAATCAAAATATGAGAGAGGTGGTTAAAGCCAAGTGCTTAAGCTATTAGATGTGGGTATCATATACCCAATATCCGATAGCAATGGGTGAGTCCAACTCAAGTGGTTCCCAAGAAGTTCGGGATCACCATCATAGCCAATGTGGAAAATAAACTTGTGCCTACCAAAGTTACTACTGGTTGGAGAATGTGCATTAACTACCGAAAATTAAACACGGTCACAAGGAAAGACCACTTTCCTTTGCCTTTCATTGACCAAATTTTAGAAATGTTAGCTAGTCATTCTTATTACTGCTTTTTGGATGGATATTCGAGCTATAACCAGATATAGATAGCCCCTTAAGATAAAGAAAAGACAATGTTTATATGTCCCTTTGGCACTTTCACATACCGACGAATGTCATTCAGGCTATGCAATGCTCCCGCCACATTCCAATGATGCATGTTGACTATCTTCTCAGACAAGGTGGGGCAATTTTTAGAGCTCTTCATGGATGACTTCTCTATGTTTGGTTCATCTTTCAGTGATTGCATTGAAAATCTCAAACATGGGCTGAAAAGATGTGAATAAAGGAAGCTTGTGCTTAACTAGAAAAAGTGTCACTTTATGGTTCGCAAGGGAATAGTGCTTGGACATATCATATCATCCAACGGAATCAAGGTAGATAAAGCCAAAATTAATCTTATCTCTAACCTACCTGTACCCAAAAGCATACACGACTTGCATTCCTTTTTAGGACACGCCGACTTTTATAGAAGAATCATTAAGGACTTCAGTCAAATATCCCATCCTTTTTGTAATCTTCTTCATAAAGACACCCCATTCGAGTGGACTGAGGAATGTCAGAGAACTTTCTCTAAGCTTAAGGGCATGTTGACTAGCACTCCTATCATGCAACCACTCCACTGGAGTCTTCCTTTTGAGATTATGTGCAACGCTAGCGATTATGCTATTGGGGTGGTGTTAGGCCAAAGAAAAGAGAAAAATCCATATGTTATCTACTATGTAAGTAGAACTCTACATTCTACTACAGAAAAGAAACTCTTAGCTTTGCATTGGACAAGTTTAGGTCCTACTTGATAGGATCCAAGATCATAGTATTCATGGACCATTCAGTGCTGAGGTACCTTCTTTCTAAGAAGTATGCTAAGCCCTGTTTGCTGAGATGAATCCTTCTACTCCAGTAATTTGACATAGATATTGTGATAAAAAGGAGTAGAAAACGTAGTAGCTAACCATCTTTCCAGACTTGTCATATCTAATTCCATTGAGATAACACTTATTAATGACACATTCCCTCATGAACAACTTTTTGCAGTATCCCATTTACCTTGGTTTATTGACATTGCAAATTATCTTGCTACAAGTATCATGCCAACACATTGGTGAAAGCAAGATAAAAAGAAAATTTTCACCGAGGTGCGCAAGTATATCTGGGATAATCCATATCTGTTCAAGTATTGCCCAGATCAAATCATAAGGAGATGTGTTCTTGACAACAAACATCAAAGTGTCATCTCCTTCTGTCATACACATGCTTGTGGTGGTCACTTTTCAGCTAAAAAGACCGCAACAAAAATTCTGTAGTGTGGCTTCTATTGGTCCAGTATGTTTAAGGACACATACGACTTTTGCAAAGCTTGTGAGCAATGTTAAAAGATGGGTGGATTGTCCCAACGAAACATGATGCCTTTGAACCCCGTTCTTACCATTGAGGCATTTGATTACTGGGGTATCGATTTCATAGGACCATTCCCCCAATCATTCAGAAATCTCTACATATTGCTGAGAGTTAACTATATTTCTAAATGGGTTGAAGCGATCCCGTGCTGGATTAATGGCCATTGCATGGTCATTAAGTTTTTAAAAGAGCACATCCTTTCTCAATTCAGACTGCCTCGAGTCATTATAGTGTCGGTGGAACCCACTTTTGTATATAGGTCATTCGAATCATTAATGAAGAAATATGGCATATCACATAAAGTAAGTACCCCCTATTACCCACAAACAAGCGGTCAAGTAGAAATTTCAAATAGGGAGATCAAGCAGATCTTGGAGAAAACAGTTAACCCCGATCATAAGGATTGGTCAATTCGATTGACCGATGCATTATGGGCATATCGTACCATATATAAAACCCCTATTGGAATGTCTCCCTTCAAACTTGTTTATGGGAAGGCTTGCCACTTGCCGGTGAAATTAGAGCATAAGGCATACTGGGCAATAAAGAATTTCAACTTTAATCTTGACAACGCCGGAATGCAACGCAAATTGCAAATTAATGAACTTGAAAAGTTCCGGAATGATGCGTATGAAAACTCTAGAATTTACAAGGACGGGATGAAGAAGTTCCATGACCGGAACATTCTTTGAAAAACATTCGAGCCAAAACCAAAAAGTCCTCTTATACAATTCTATACTCCATTTGTTTTTAGAAAAAATGAGATCTCATTGGACCAGCCCCTTTATTGTTAAAACGCTTTATCCTCATGGGGCTATCGAGATAGAAAATCCAATGAATGGTAATGTTTTTAAAGTGAACGGTCATCGACTAAAACCATTCATTGAGAATTTTGTTTCAGAGGTTATGTCCATCCCTTCGAGTGATCCTGTGTATCAGGATTGACCTTCTAGTCTAATGAAGGTCCAGTTAGAATAGGATTAGGTCTATTGCTTTCTTAGAATTTAAGACTAGGATAGTTTGCTTTTCTTTTTGTTTTAGTCTCGTGTTAATCCCTTTTGATGATGAAAACTTCGAACCATTTCAATTCTTCTCCTTTAGGTACTCTCCTTCTTACTCACTCTTTTATTTTTATTATCTCATGTTGCTTTGATTGCTCATATATCTTTTACATTAAGGACAATATAGAATTTAGGTTGGGGTGAGATTAGGTAAACTAATCAGTATTTTTCTAGTTGTTGAGCAAAAATCTTTGAAATTTTTTGAATTTTCAATTCCAAAATTCTTTTGGAAAGTGAAAATATGTGTAATCGAATATGTATTCGAGTATGATGATGAAATATAGAAAATGTGTAATCGAATATGTATTCGAATATGATGATGAAATATAGAAAATATGTAATCGAATATGTATTCAAGTATGATGATGATGAAAATATGTATTCTTTTGGAAAGTGAAAATATGTGTAATCGAATATGTAAACTTTGGAATGTGCCCCTCTAATAAATTGATTGATAAAAAGTTTAAACATCAATAAAGTCGAGCTCATAAATCACATGTAACTCATATTTTCTGAAATTAACTTAAATTTCTGATTTTAGTATGCTAATTACTGAAAAGTGATAAGAACTAAGTCTTGAGATCCTTTTCTACCTTAAAAATAATGAAAAAGAAGAAAAGAACCAGCTAGAAAATAGTGAGATCGAAAAGGGCTACCTATTATGTGTTTCAATGAAAAATCTGTGAAAAAAAAAAAGAAAAAGAAAAAGGAAAGACTAAACGTAGTGTGAAAACCGTCGATATAAAACTGAAAAGCTGAAAAATAAGAAAAGGGAGATGGGTTTGGAATCAGTAACTTGTGTTGATCCGATACTTTGAAGTAATGAACATGGCTAACATTATGAAACGAAGTTAACTCTTATGGAATGTGAGTTGTGAACCACCAAGCACATTGGAAACTTAATGTTTGGTTGCATTCTACTAATCAATTCATAAATTCATTTGTTTACTAATTATGTTAAGCTCTAGATTGTCACTGTTTTATTCTTACATCTCGGACTTTTACTCATATATGCTAGATTGCGTAGAATATTATTTTCTAAAAAAGGTTTGAAATTTCGAAGTTTGAAAGATTGCTAAACACATGTTTTTCTCAGGACTAGCAAAATGCTAGTTGGGGGTGTGTTGAGTGTGAAATATTGCATATTTTCCCGTAGTTATACATTGGTTTTATGAACATGATAATGCTTAATCGATCTATTTATACAAGTTTTGTCTTACGAGGTGATTTTGAGAGCTTAAGGTGAAAATGATGCTAAAAGCATGGATTTGATGCTCAAGAATTACCAAAGTGATGAGTGGATCGTTTGAGGTCAAGATTGAAGATTTCAAGAGTCCAAGATCCAAGAAAACTAAGTGAAGAAAGAAGAATTTCGACATTGCAAAATGTAGAAATTTCGAACTGCTAACCTTGACAGTTCAATGTCATTGAACACAGCTTTGATACCATCAAAGTAAGTATTCGATGCCATAGAAGGAAGCCCGATCTCATCAGAAAAATTGAAAAATCAAGTTTGGTTACTGGACATATGGGTACAATTCTCGATGCCATCGAGGACCTTTCGATCTCATCCAAGACCAGTTTGATGTCAAGGAAGCCAGTTCGATGACATCGGACAAATTAGAGAAAAATCGATTTACTCACTGGACAATTTTGGACATTCTTGGATCCCATTGAAGATATGCTCAATGACATCAAAGCTAGTTCGATGCCATCGAAGGTCGGGCGATTTCATCGAAGGACTTACGCAGACGGTTGCTAATAGTTTCCAAATTCAAATCGAACTCTTCGATCGGACTTCAATCCCATCGAAGCTCCCATCAAAACTATGATACCTACGTAAATTTGAGGCGGTTTTAAAGGCGGTCTAAACAAGCCTATATAAAGGGATTCTCTGAGTTCTTTTAAGCATAAATTAGGGTATGAAGAGTAAAGTAAGGAGTTTTGGTGCTTAAAGGAGTTCTCCTTCTCCAATCTTCTTCTTTTAATTAGTTTTTCATGTTTTTTTTTAAGAGTTTTACTTCGATCAAGCTTTTCATTGGCTAATCTCTTAGCTAGAGCTAAGAAGTGAAGCATGTAGTTTATTTTAATGCTTTTCTTACTTTGATTCAAGTTTATGATCTTCATGTTGAACAATTCATAGTTTAATGGTTTTAATATAGAGGTATTTTTTAATTTACTTTTATTTATAGTCGACTCCAGGCATGGTGGATGCTTAGGAACTTCCTGAATGCTTTCTTCTCTATTTTGTGATTATTTGACCTGTAGAATTCTCTGATCTACAAATCGACTAAGGGCATGATAAATGCTTTGAAATCTCTACAATCAATAGAATAAGACGGTTATATTGAAACTAATACTATGAATGTTCAGATTCTATTTGAATGCTTATAATAATTTAATTGTTGAATCTTCTGACATATATTAGGACTTCGATTCCAGTTGAGTAATTCATATTGAATCAAGTAAGATGGCATTAAGATGATTGCAAGTGGATCCTTTGGGCTCTAGTTTTCATTATATTGATAGTTTAAATTCATAATAATATTTTTCTCAATTCTCAGATTTAATTTAGTCTCTGATTCTAATTCTTAATACTTCAAAAAAAAAAAAAACACATCCATATACAGTCCCTGTGGGTACGACCTCGGTCTCACCAAGATTATTACTACATCACAAACCTGCACTTGGGTGACAAGCGAACAAGGATTCACATATATGGGTATTCTAGATGTTGGATGTTAAAGAACAAAGTATTTACCTGTTGAATTGGTGTTTATGCTTTAGAGAATGCAAGATGTTATGTTCTTCATCAATTGGACTTGGAACACTCATTAAAGTAATTAATCACGATGAAGAAAGTATGGATCTCTTTGTATGAAAGCCTAAGAGTGTTGAGAAGTATTAGGACACATTAAGGCTTCTAATTCACTCAAAACCATCATCTTTACAAATATCCAATATATATATATATATATATATATATATAATATATATATATTATATATATATATATATATAATATATATATATAGATATATAATAGCTAGCTTCAATCGAGCGAGTGACCCCTTCGATAGATCAAATTTTATTCGATAAAAAGGTAGAAATCTCGCTAGACACTTTCGCATACTTTCGAACGATTGAGGTTTCTCTGAAACAAGGCAAAAAACTTGTTGAATGATTTAGTGCAACTTCGGTCGATCAAGCAAAGGGCCTTCAATTGATTGAGGATTGATCATACTTGTACGTATAGTTTATCTTTATTTTGCACGAGAACTAGCCAGCACAAACCTTATGACTAAGGGTTTTCCTATATGGGATCAAGTAATCTAGGATAGGTTGTTTTGGACCCAAAGGGGTCTAGGGCTAGGATTACCAAGGCATCTCATGTTTTATACATGTTGTCTTTAGCCTTAATGCTTCAAGTCTTCAGTCTTCAATGTCTTCCTATGGACGCTCAACCGACTCAAGACACCCTATCTCACGTCCTTGACAAAACCGAAGCACTAACACGCGCATTATACTGGACTTTATGGGAAGCTTATGCGCATTTATTTACACTACAGGTTATGATGGGGTATATTAGTACTGAGGCTGGAGCGCGTGCCTAATCTTTTGAACTTTTGTTATACTCTATACTATATAGTGGATATGTGATATTGTTTTGGTACCCTTATGGTTATGCTCATTTACAAAATAATAATAATAATAATAATAATAATAATAATCTACTTATGGGATCTTGCTTCCGGAACTTGGCATATGCACGCAGGGTGCCGAAATCGGGATACTATGGAAGCTATCAACACCAAATTTGGAGCTCAAGAACTATGTGAGCCTATTCACTGAGTTTGGGACGTTACACTAAACCCTAAACCTCAAACAATATATCATAAACCTTAAATCCTAAACTCTAATCCCTAAGCCTAACGATAATCCCGAAGCCTAACCTTATATGCTAATCCTAAAAGCATAACCCTAATCCATAAAACCCTAAACCACGAACCCGTTGTTATTGGTTTTGCAATACCTTTTAAGGCCAGCCAAAAAAGGTACATTTGAATTTTTGGAGTATCCACTAGCTTATTAGGCTTTCTTGTATTCATGGTTAGCTAGAGTATGTGGACTTGCCTCGAGGTCAGGAGATCATGAAATCCCCTGACCTAAATGACGCCCTGTGATTAGCCTGTTATAACAAAAGTTTGGGTAAGGGCCTTCGTTATAGAAGAGGAAGGGGCTAGGCACTCTCTTCAGGCCACATGCCATGCGGTTTTTACTCTATGGGATATGTTACTTTCAAGAGAGTTTAAACATGTTGTGGTATTGTATGTCTAGCCATGATTCGCGTTGTCTCGTAAAAGGATCGAGTAGGCAACAGTATAATAAGTCCCAGCCTTACTACACGGAAAGTGACCCCAGGTAGGTGAACAAGATAAATAAAAAGATGCATAGAAACAAAATAACTAAGAGTACAAATGATGATGATAGATAATATGTTGCGAATGTGTGGAATAGACTACATTCTAAGCTTGATTGAGATGTGAGAAGGAAAAATAAAATAAAATCAGACATTTTTTTTTTTTTTTAAATAACAAATGGTTAGACATACTTGATTTTGACCCTACTCCTAATCGGTTACCTTCCGTGTTGATGGATCAAATTTTCAAAGTTAATTTCACTGGGTTGAGCGGGGCCTAGGCATTAACGCGAGGATTTTCGGATGTTATAGAAGACAGTCTCCTCCCTTGGCTCATTTTGTAACCAATCGTTACATTTCCTAACATATTCTTAGGTTTTTCTCTGCCTCTTTCGAGACGTTCTACTGCTACTTTATGAGTATTGGATGTTAGATTTATAAACTAAAACAGTCGGCTCATTAGACACTTGTCACTTTTTCAGCCATGCAAGATTTGTAAGAGAGAATCCGAATCTCCGGTAGTGGAAAGAGTACCAGGATTAGGCGCTACTTGAAACACCAGGATAGGTCCAGTTTGGTATCCGTGCTAAGGCCATACAAATATCCAGATTGATGTCCACGTGGGACCTGAGAAACGTCCAGATTTGTGAACCAGTGAGTCTAAAAATAGGTTAGATTGGTGACCAAATGGACTGACGTCAGAGATCGGATTGCTATCCAAACCAGTGGCCCTTGGGCCCATTAAAAATGTTCAGATGGTGGACGTCCCGAGTCTACAATCTGACCAGATTTTTGACACGTCGGATGGGTCCAGGCCATTTGGGGCATCACAATAGGTACAGATTGGATGCTAACCGGGACGCTAAAATAGGTACGGATTAACACTAAATGGGATGCTAAAATAGGTCTTTTAATATGGTCAGATTGGACATTAATTGAGCGTAACAAGCATCTTCAGTTTGGTCACATTAGTGGGCCCACAAAACGTCCACATTAAGATCCAAAATGGGCTCTCTGTCGGACAGTTTGAAGCCCAAGTGGGACCATGCTACTGTCCAGTTTGGACGTCTGATGGGTCCCACAAAATGTCTATTTTGGAGCATCAATGTGGTCCACCTTGCTATCCAAATTGGTACCCATAAGGGCCCTAAGTTAATGTCCAGATTAGTACTTAAAAGGACCCTAATTTAATGTCCAGATTGGTACCCTATAGGTCCACAAAAAAAATGTCTGAAGGATTGTGCATTTGGTGGCCTGAAATGCAATCCATTTTGTGACCATCACATGATCAAAATAATCTAATTTTTACCACAAGGATCACAAAAAAAAAAAAAAAGCATCAAACTAAATAATTTGACAATGGAAAGAAAAGTTATTGTAGAAGTAGATTAGATTAGAGGCCCACTCACATAAATTAGATGGTGATGATGAGGATGATGTGATGATGAAGAAGTGGGGAGTTTTGTATTTTTGGAAGAGAGGGAATTAAGGGATTGAATGAAGGAGTTACAAGAGAAGAGTGAAGGGGTTTGGTGTGGGTGTGGTGCACGTGTGAGTGGTGTGAACACACATGCGTGGTGTGTAGACGTGTCATGTGTGTGAAACATGGTTTGTGTGGAGTGTACATGTGTGAGGTGGGTGCACGCATGTAATGTGTGTGTAGTGTGTGTGCCAAGGGTAGAGTACATGTTCCAAGGGTTCACAAGCATGTATTCATGCAATCATTATCATAAAATGAATAGTTCACATGGATCAAGGCATGGATGGACGATCTAAGGCATGATTATGGTCAAACAATGAATGATCAACATGATGTATGAATGAATACACATAAGGATCAATAAATATGCATGATCAAGGGTTAGATGATTGAATATTAATAATCCAACAGTTAGATCATCAAATAAACAGCCTATTAGATGATAGGTGAGATGTAATAAGTAATACATGGATGATG
Source organism: Magnolia officinalis (assembly GCA_021015155.1). Lineage (NCBI taxonomy): Eukaryota > Viridiplantae > Streptophyta > Magnoliopsida > Magnoliales > Magnoliaceae > Magnolia > Magnolia officinalis. Next base: position 23,250,042 of record JAJHSJ010000016.1, on the reverse strand, counting down.
AGTGGATCAAGTGATCAATCGATGGATCTTCATGATTTAGATTATCTATCTGTTATATGATCGATCAAGCGATAGATTAGATGAGATGATTCAACGATTAAATATCATAATTATGGGTGCCTGAATTGATGATATAATTGATGGATCATCACAATCTTGATGATCAATGGTTGGATCAAATGAACGGTCTGGATCATTTGTAAAAGAATTTCTAGCCCTAAAATTTACTCTAGTCATTACATGTGCGGTCATGTGGACTAAGATATGTATAAAAAAGCTTAAGTTATTAAGTGCCAGTGAGGTAGTCACTTAGTGTTCAGACACCTATGACAAGACAACAATATTCCAATTAGTGGCATCCATTTGATTCTTTTAATCAAATTATTTTAGTTGTTATGAGACAAGTTAGATGGACACATACATTGTGCTTCTCTCACAGCGTGATTAAGTGAGAGACATTGAATATGAGCATGCATGTTCTACTTGTGGGCAATTATTGGTGAGTGGGTCCCACATGATTTTCTCCCGAAATATCTTCAAAAGAATATTCTGTTTTTTTTTTTTTTTTTTTTTTTTTTTTTTTTCCATCTTTCTTTGGAAGCTGGAAGCTCTAATTCAAAATTTTGAACCACGAGAGATCGTGATAAGGTTGGAAATTTGGATGTGATGGGACCCTTATCTATGTTGTATCTAAACTTTTAATCTTCTTCGTTTCTTCCTTGGTAAAAATGGAGGTATTCCCTCAATAAAAATACATATTCCATAAATTCTTCAAAGACAAAATCAAAAGGAATAATAAGAGAATACTTGATTATCCATTAGGTTACCTTTAGATGATCTAAACTATTGATTGTATCCAGTTGCCATCCTAACCATGATCAGAGGGGAGAATAGCTCATTTCCTGTCCCATAATAGTTGGTGTATCGCCAGGCAAATGATGCGTATATTCAGTTTTATGAAAATCCCTAAAATCATGTAGATATTGTCAAACGCTATGGGCATATCCATCCAGACCTTACATCCTATTAAATTATGGCTAAATCTCTAAAGCACTCAAGTAGAATGGGAGATGGTATTAGTTGGTTACTCTATTGATAATCATTGATAGAATTCTATGTGTCTTCGATGGTTGTGTCAACTAAGCAAGTAGTTCAGAACATTTGTCACTATATGCCTCAATGAACTTTGACAAGTTTACGTTAATGTTTAAGTCTAAAAACCACATTTATTTATGAACAATTTTTTATTTATGCAAAAATAACTCTCACTTATGAAACTATGAAACTACCAGGGTTCTACAAGAGACACATTGAAATACAACGAGGGATGTTGAAAATTGTGATTCAAATAAATGGAATGTGTTTTACATTAATAATATATCATGCATGTATTGCTGGAATACATGGTACCATATATGTTTCGCCATAAAAGTACATACATGTATCCACCATAAAATAGAATACATGTATCCTCCATAAAATCATTAACATATATCCATAATGAGGGTGTGTTTGGATCTTAAGTTACTTAAGCTACTTATGCCTCAAGTAACTTATCTTAGTCTGTACTTATTAAGCTTAAGTAATTAAATTTAAGTAAAAATAATTACTTATGATTGATCTTAAACCAAACTTATCACAAATAAGTTACTTCATCTACTGCTGTAAGTAGAAAAAGTAACTTATTTGGTGGTATCCAAACAAGCCCTAAAAGACAAATAAACATAACCACCACTATATATATTGTTGAAGACAAAATCTAGATCACCCTCCACTCCTTGCGATGCTCCTCGGGTGGACCCTAGTCCTTCACAAAGGGTGAACAAAGGAGACTCTGGCTAAGCCGGGGGACCCTCCGATGCCTAAGTTAGGTCAAGGGAATCGGGGTCTAAGTTGAAAGATAGAGGGAGAGTGCAAGATATTACGTACATATAGGGGGTCTTATTGTATTTATACCTGATTGTCGGACGGTTTAGGTCCATTAATCTTAACACGATTCACTCAATCAGTGGAATTTTCGGATCGTGGGGATATCGTACGCAATTCAAGGATTGTGTAGGATATTGTGCACATCATGCGTATCAGCGAGCGAAGTAACCGGCCACGTCCACTTATGGTAGTTTTTAATCTTAGCTCATGGAGCGCCCACCTCAAGATCCGGCCTTGGCTCAGTCCTTCTGGCAGATAAGGTCTCAATTAGAGTGGTTACAAGCCTCGTCGAACAATGGCCGCATTTACAGCCCGAGCCGACTTTTTTATGAGGTCCGAGGTGAAGCATCGGGCCTATTCTATCAAGTTGGGTTTCCTCTTATTTTAGTCTCATATCGTCTCGAGTCGAATCGATCATTAGTCTCAGAGCCGAAGCAACTTTGCCACTCATCGGTGATTCCTTCAGTTGTGCGCATCACATAGGGTAGTCGTCTGTCCGATCAGGTCAGCATGACGTCGGCCCTGGGAATTATAAGGGGCTCGGATCTTCCTATAACAGAAGCCCCCTATTCTTCGAGGTCGGTTACGGACTCGGAGAGTAAGCATACGAAAGATCAACCGCCTCATCTGCTGACCCTTCCATGCATGCCGATATTATCATGATTTTGGAATTTTGAAGCGTTGCGCCCTCAGGGTTTCCTGCCCACGGGCCAACATTCAGCGGCCGCGTGGCGACGGTTACGATTTCGAATTGTCGTCCGCCTATGGCTTATTGCCACGTATACCCTGATTAGTGTTTCGGACAGAGCTTTCCTTACTCGGGCGTCGTTTTGTTTATTTGGAACACGCTGCTCGATGTCAAAGGCGTACTGCTCGACAGAGCCCGAGCCAATAGTGTGCGGCCATATAAGCTACGAAGTTGGCTTGCGACGATTCGGCTGCGAGCATCATTTCTTGTCATTAATACAGAGATTTGGTAAGGTCTATATAAGCCTCCTTCGGAGGTCTCTGTTTACTTCTGCGCTTTGTGTTTGAGTTGTTACAGGAGGAGGCGATTTTCAGCGAGGGTGATTCCGGCCGATCAAGGTTTTTCGACAGGTGATTCCGACCGATTAGGCCTTTCTAGTAGAAACGATTCCCGGTGATCGTCCGTTGAGTCTTCTTCCTTGTGCCTCTCTGCATTCCTTCCTTTCAAGATGTCGTCTGACCTAGAGACCATTCGGGATTATGATGATGATTCTGAGTCGGGGAGTTCTAATGACGGGAGAGGGGCCTCTGAAGGTCCCTTTGAAGCTGTACCCTTATACCCTCTGCCCCAAAAATTGAAGGAGACGGGGGCTCGGACTCGTCGGGGTGGCAAAAAGAAAATCGCTCGAGCCCCCCGAACCACAACTACCGAGGCCGCTGAGATGCCAGCAAGTGGGCGGGCCTCGGAAGTAGTCTCAGGAGGCTCCGTACTATCGGAGTCTCAAATGGAGTGGATCCGCTAGGAGTTTCAGATCCCAGACTCCGTTCAGATAAGGGCCCCAGAGCCTCTTGACACCGCTGGCACGCCTGCTAAGGGAAAAGTTGTCATTTTTCTCTGTGCGCTGCAATGCGGGCTCCGACTTCCTTTGCATCCCTTCGTCCGAGCCATAACATCCTACCTTGAACTGGTTCCCGGGCAATTCACCCCCAACGCTTGGAGGGTGTTGATTTCTTCCTATATCATGTGGCGTTAAGTCAAGAATGCGGAGCTGACCCCAAAGGAGTTAATAAGTTTGTACTTGGTCAAGCATGATAGCCAAGAATCATGGTACTACTTTGTGACCCGAAGCAACAAAGGGTCGGGTTGGTGATGAATCTTCCGTCTTCCAACAAGGACTGGAAGAACAAGTGGTTCTAGGATGTGGGCGAATGGGAGGCGCCAGCACGGAGCTCGGGACTCTGATAACTCGAGTCCCCACCCGATTTTTAAAACTAGGTCAGACTCTAAGCATTTTCTTCCCTTATACCCTTTTTTCTTTACTCCAATTGGACTGAAGCTCTTTTTATCCTTGTAGATTTTCCAAGGGTTTGCCTCTCCTCACCTCGGACCAGAAAAATCAAGTCGCCAAGGCTAAGGCATGTTCGGGGGAGCTTCGCTCCTGGTCGGACCTGATTACTGCTGCCAACCTTCATTAGTCCAGGTTGTGCAAGTCCCAACCTCTCCCGACGTCTTTTAGTAAGTTCTTCTATCGTTTCCATAGGAGAGGACAAACTTACTCGCTTGGTTGCTGATTTGTTGTTTCTTGCGTAGGCATGGCCAAGGCATCTGGTTCTCGGAGGAGGAAAACCGCCCCAACGGCAAAGGAGACGCTGAGAGCCGAGTCCCGGACAAAGACCACTGTTCGGAGTAGGCAACCCACTCCTCACGGGGAGGGCCCCTCTGGTCCAGTTTCAGTTTTTGCGGCGCTGGCTGCAGCCCCGATTCCTGCCGCAACTCTAGTTGTAGCGTCCACTGAGACCCAAGTCCCAGCAATCATTGTTCCAACTCCAGCTACCATAACTCCTTCAGCAACCATAACTCCTTTCCCAGTAACCATAACTCTTTCTCTTCCGCCCACAGCCATTCCCCCCATCGAGGAGGCTCATCCTATAGCCCCTACATAGTTATCCCTTCATCATCCGAGCAGGAGGAGGCCGTTCGGATGGCTGACTCTATGATCACCCCTCCCGAGGCTGGAGATGATCTCGGGGCCGAGGCTCAGGCCTCAGCTGGCAGCAGGACTGGGTTCGCGGAAGCAGTAGGCTCGGCCCAGGTGGGGACGATGGGAGGTTCGAACCGGGCTACCACCTATCTTGCATGACTCCTTGGGCTGCCAAACATGCCCTAGAGGAGGATATAACCCGCCTCCCTCGGCAAATCGGATAGCTCCTTCTTGAATGACATGGCTTACGTATTTTACACGGTATTTCTGTTAACTTTTCTTGCCTTTTCGCACTTGCTGCTTCCGAATGCTTATTTTCTTATTTTTGTTCAGTCTGTCCCAAAGCTCCTTTCGGCTCGGGAAAGGGCGCGTGAGTCGGAAAAGAGAAAGGCCGAGGTAGAGGCCCTCAAGACCGAAGTGGGGGTCTTAGGGGATGAAGCCACCTTTCTTCGACTTGAGCAGGGCGAGCTGCGTCGGCAGCTTGAAGACGGTAAGGCTAGGGAGCTCCGGCTATAGGGGGTCGTGAATGACCTTGAAGTTAGAGGGTTGCGGCTGCAGGGGATCGCGGATGACTTCAAAGCTCGGTGCGACGCTATAACTGCTGAGTTGACCCGTGTCAGGGCTCATGCGGACTCGCTGGCTAAGGAAAACACTCGATTGGGTGAAGTCCTTTAGCGGACTAAGGCCGAGGTGGCAGAAGATCAGAGCCGAGTTGTTTCCCAAGCAATGGAAACTCAACGGGCCGAAGATGAAGCCTCCTTGGTGTAACGGTAGCTATTGCAGTGGACGCCTTCAAGGGATCAAAGGAGAGGGACGCCGAAGCCACAAAGTTTTACAACTACGGCTTCGATGCTCGTATTGAGGCGGTTCAGGACTTGTACCCGGACCTCAACTTAGAGCCTTTGTTGCTTGAAGATGCAGGGGAGAAGCCTGCCGAAAGAGTCCACCCGGATGAAGGCCCCAGCTCTCAAGCTCCTCCTCCCCCGACCGCGTAGATCGGATCATTTGCCTCCCCCTTTTTTTTAGAACTTGTCGAAACTTTTCTTTTTGATTACTTTTTTACCTCCTAAAGAAGGTACATAATGATGATTTTTGACTAACTGGAGAGGGCGGATGAATGACGATTCTTCTTTTATATGTTAATCCGTTATTAATTTTCGGATGTTAACTGTCGATTGTTGATTGCTGGATTGATTCGTTGATAGGTCGATTTACTTTAGGGCGTGGCTGAGCCGACCTTTTGATAGGTCGGCCCCTTCTAATGCCGTTTCGTAGAACTTTTGAAGCCTTTATGGCCTGATCATTATTGTGTCCGAACTTACTAGGGTCGGCTCATCCCACGGTTGGCAAGAAAACTCCACTTCATCCGTTAGTCGGGCGATGAGCCGACTCTTATATCGGGTAATCTTTTGGCTTTTCCCCTAACTGAGAAGGGTTGCCCTGTCAAGTTTTCGTGAGATAACGCTCTAACCCCTTGTTCAAGGGATCAGTTTGTTTAGTTCGCCTCTGCATATGAGAGACAACTTTTCCTTAGTAGATAACTCATTCATGTAGATAAGAAGAGACGAATTTCATTAAGAGCCTTAAAGGCTTGTCGCTTAGAGGTGTACATTTGTTGAGAACCTTAAAGGCTATTTCGTCATGGATAGTAAACTTTCAGGTGCTCGGCATTACAGGGGTGGGAGAGCTGACGGTCCTTGATGTTTTCTAAGTGGTAAGAGCCCGGTTTGGTCGACCGAACAACCCGGTAGGGCCCTTCCCAGTTAGGTCCGAGTGTCCCAGCCCCCGGCTCAGCGGTGTTCTGGAATACTTGGCGAATGATCAAATCCCCAGGATGGAACCGCCTGGTCTTGACTTTCAAATTGTGGAATCGCACAACTTGTTGATGCCGAGCTGCGACTCGGAGCCTTGAGATATCTCTGACTTCTTCGAGCAAATCCAGGTTAGCCGCAATCTGCTCGGAGTTCTAGTTTTCTTTGTAACTCTTAACCCGAGTCATAGGGATGCCAATTTCAATTGGCACTATTGCCTTCGAGCCATAAGAGAGCGAGAACGGAGTTTCTCCAGTTGAGGACTGAGTTGTGGTCCTGTAGGCCCAGAGAACGAATGGGAGTTCCTCGGCCCAGCTGACTTTCGCTTTCTCCAACTTCGTTTTAAGATGGTGCTTGATAACTTTATTGACTGCCTCCAGCTGTCCATTAGACTGGGGGTGTCGAGGAGAAGAGTACGCATTTATGATGCCGAGTCCTTGACACATGCTTCGGAACTTGTCGTTGTCGAACTGTCGGTCATTGTCTGACACAATGGTGCGCGGAATCCCTAATCGGTAGATGATGTTTTTTCAGACAAAGTCAATCACCTTCTGTTCTGTGATTTTAGCAATAGGCTCTGCCTCGGCCCACTTGGTGAAGTAATTGACTGCAACGATGGCGAACTTGACTTGCCTTTTTCCTGTAGGGAGAGGGTCGATGATGTCAATTCCCCAATGAGCGAACGGCTAAGGACCACTCATGAGAGTCATTTCTTCTACGGGTTGCCTTGGCACAGCTGCAAAGCATTGGCATTTGTCGCATTTCTGAACGTAGTTTTTAGAATCCTCCTTGATAGTCTGCCAGAAATATCTTTGTCGGAGTATCTTCAGCGTCAAGGCTCGGCTGTCGGAATGGTTTCCACAAATTCCTTCGTGAATCTCTCGAATGACATATTCTGCCTCATCGGGTCGGAGATACCTGAGGTAGGGCCGAGAATGCCCTTTTTGTATGGGATACCGTCCGGAATGACGTATCGCGCTGCTCGAACTCTCAGTCGCCTGGCTTCCAACCTATCCGAGGGGATCTCGTCGGACGTGAGGTAGTTAAAGATCGGGTGCATCTAGCTTGGATTAGCATGCACTGGATTGACTTCCTTCTTCTCCCCCGTGTTGATGCTCGGATGCTCTATGAATTCAACAAGGATGACTCGCGGGATCTTCCCTTCCGCGGCCGAGGCAAGCCTTGCTAGGGCGTCGACCCACGAATTTTCTGCTCTCGGGATCTGATGGATAGTGCAACTCTAAAATCTTTCGATCAATTGCCTCCTTGGCTTCGTACTCAGTAGAAATGTGGTTTACTACCAGCTAAGAATCGTATCGGACCTGAAGAGATTGAACACCTAGACTCGCCGCCAATCTAAGTCCAGCTAGTAAAGCCTCGTACTCCGCCTCATTGTTCAAGGCCTTGAACTCGAGTCTGATCGTGTATTGGATAGTCGTGGAATCAGGTGCGATCAGGACAATTCTGGCCCCGACGCCTTTGATATTGGACGACCCGTCCACATAAAGAACCTATCCCGGGTCCGATATCGCCTTTTAGTCACCTGGGGGGATAGGTGGAGTCATTTCAACTTTAGTACTGATCTCTTCTGCGCTCGGAGTGGTGAATTCGGCAATGAAGTCGGTCACAGCTTGGCCCTTGATTGTTGTCCTCGGACGAAACTGGATGTTGAACTCACTAAGTTCGATGGCCCACTTGGTCATCCGACCTGAAACCTCAGGCCTCTGAAGAACTTGTCTGAGAGGGGAGTCGGTCAACACAACTATAAAATGAGCTTTGAAGTATGGACGTAAGCTTCGATCTGAAACGACGAGGCTGAGCGTTAGCTTCTCCAGCGGCAGATATCTCGTTTATGCAGGTACCATAGCCTTGCTCACATAATATACAGGGTGTTGCTTGCCTTCGACCTCTTTGATCAGGGCCGAGCTGATAGCCGAGGCCAAGACCGCGAGGTAAAGGAACAGGGGCTCACCTTTTTCAGGTTTGGATAGCAGGGGGGTGAGCCTAAATACTGCTTCAGTTGCTGGAAGGCTTGTTCAAACTCTAATGTCCACTCTGCCTTCTTATGACCCTTCAACTATTGGAAGAAGGGGAGGCATTTATCTGTTGCTCTAGATATGAAACGTTCGAACGCCGCAACTCGCCCTGTGAGGCATTGTATTTCCTTAACAATCCGAGGCGAACTCATGTTGAGGAGTCCTTTGACTTATCGGGGTTCGCCTCGATGCTTCTCTGACTGACTTGAAACCCAATGAATTTTCCTGAGCTGACTCCGAAAGCGCACTTCATGGGATTCAGCTTCATCTAGTATTCTCGGAGGATGGTGAACGTTTCTCCGAGATCCGTCAGGTGATCGGTTGTCTTAATACTATTTACCAACATGTCATCGACGTACACTTCCATTGTGAGTCCAATCTGTTTGGAGAACATTTGATTTACTAGTCTTTGATACGTAGCCCCAGCATTTTTCACGCCAAATGGCATGACCTGGTAACAGTAAAGTCCCTTATCCATGACAAAAGTAGTTCTTTGCCTGTCTAGGAGATGCATTATGATCTGGTTATACCCGGAGTATGCGTCCAAGAAAGATAGTAATTTGTGTCCTGCCGTGCTGTCCACAAGCTAATCGATCCGAGGTAATGTGAAACTATCTTTCGGACAATCTTTGTTTAGATCCGAGTAATCTACGCAGACCCGCCACTTCTCGTTTGCTTTCTTCACAAGGACCACATTCGCGATCCAATCAGGATAATGCACTTCTTCTATGAATCTGGCGTCGAGCAGAATGGAGACCTCGTCAGCTATTGTTTCGTATCACTCGGCATCGAACAACCTTCTCTTTTACTTGACAGGTCTATTATCTGGATCCACATTTATCCTGTGGACCATGACATCCGGAGAAATTCCGGACATATCTTGGTGGGACCATGCGAAGACGTCGCTATGTTGTCGTAAAAAGGTTAGTATTCTGAGCCGTTGCTGAGGATCCAATGATGTCCCCAGTTGAACGGTTCTGCTCGGATCGGCCTCATCGAGCGACACCTTCTCCAGGCCATCCACGAACAAGCCTTCCGCAGGTCCTCTGGAGTCCAGTATGTTAATAATAAATGCTTGCTTAACCGACCCTTTCTTAACTGTTATAACATAGCATCTCCGAGCTTCTCGTTGATCGCCTCGGAGGTATCCTATCCCACCTTCGGCAAGGAATTTCATCATCAGGTGATAAGTGGAGACAACTAGTCTCATTGCATTAGAAAGTCTACCGTGAGGGTGACTTGATGTTGTCCCTCTCCTGCAGTCACTGGGAGGGAGATAGTTCCTTCGGAGATTACTCTTTCTCCGGCAAAGCCGTGCAGGGGGGTCTTCACAGGTCTGAGGTGAGACTTCGGAATCTCCATCCTTTCAAAGGCTTTAGAATAGATTATGTCTGTCGAGCTCCCGGTGTCGACCAAGATGCGATATACCTTGCGGTTTGTTATGGTCATAACAACAACCAGGGCATCATCGTGCGGGTGTTGGATTCCGCGCGCATCCTCTTCCGTGAAGATCAGAGTGCATAGGCTGACTCGGAGTTCCTTGCTGGACCACCGGTTAATTGGATGTAATGCTCCAGTTCAGACTTCCGAGAGTGGGCTTTCCGTGCCCTATTCGAGTCTTAGCCACCAGATGAGCCCCCGAAGATGGTACGAATTTCGGCGGGCTCTTCCGCGGCAGTGTTCGGCTACTCTCGCTCTCTCTTCTTTCTGAGCGGCCTTTCCTTCTTTGGTGTATCGGCGCAGGTGTCCCTTCCGAATAAGGGTCTCAATCTCATCTTTGAGATCTACGCAGTCCGCCGAGTTATGACAGTGATCTGGTGAAAGCAGCAGTACTTACGCTTGTCTCGATGATCCGGGTCGGCCCTCATACAAACGGCCCAATTCAGCAGTTTTTCTCCTCAGATGTCCAATAGAATCTGCTCGGTGGATGTGTTAAGGGGGTGTAGCAGCGGAACTTTCCCTCCGGCCTTCTGCTCGGGCGACGATCGCAAAGGACGCGGTCGTCGGGCCCTTTATCGGACGGTTGAGATTCCTCGTTCCTAGGCATCTTCCCTTTACCATTCGGCTAGGCCACTTGGACACTTTTGTGGGCATTGGAGAATTCTTCTGCGTTGGTGTATTTCTGAGCTCTGGCAACGAGTTCGGTCAACATCTTTGATGGATTCTTTTCGATGGAGAAGGTGAATTTTCCTTCTTTTAGGTCGCTGAACACAGCAGCGATCGTCATTTTGTCGTTGTAATCTTCTATTAGTAGTGCTTCCTCATTGAAGCGAGCGATGTAGTCTTTCAATGACTCCTTCGGCTCTTGCTTGATAGCAAACAGGTGAGTGTTGGGCTTTCGACTTCTCTTACCACTTATGAATTGGGTAAGGAATAGTCGACTCAACTTTGCGAAGGAACTGATGGAATTTGGTTTGAGCTACCGGTACCAACTCCGATCGGAACCCGTGAGCGTGATCGAGAACCCTCGGCACATCACGACATCCGTCGCCATCTGGATCTGCAGCCACAAGTGATAGGCTTCTACATGCTCGGATGGGTCTCCAGACCTAGAGTATTGGATGACGGGAGGTATCCGGAACCTCTGGGGCATCACCTCATTCATGATTTCCAAGGTGAAGGAAGGCTCTGTCTCTTCCATCATTGCCTGGATCTGCATCCACAAGTGATAGGCTTCTACATGCAGCGGGAACTGACTTCGGCTGTTATTTCTTTTCTAGAGCTAGGAATTTATCGTTGAGCTCCGCAAACCGTTTCTCCCAAGGGTCCTTGTTTTCCGCTACGATTTCTTGGGTGTTTTCTATCTCTGGAGTCATCCTTCCCCTCCTCCGTTCTAGCTGATGACGGAGATCCGTCGGTGTCAGGGCTGAAGTGACCGAAGCATTAGTCGAAGCTCAAGTGGCTGTGTTCCGAGCCGAGGCTCAGATTTGAATCGAAAGAGGATTCTGACCCGAAACCGGCATCTGAGGGTGTTGAGGCGCCTCGGGCCTCATACTCCTTGGTGTGGAATAAGCTTCCACGACCAGATCGGCCGGTTCAAGAACAGGATTTTCCTGAGCCGGGTATTGTTGTGGCTCCTGTTGTTGCTTCATCATGTTCACTTTGTCACGTATGACTTGTATCTTGCTTTGCATGGCGCGATACTTACTCGCCCAATTGCGAGAACGTTGAGAAGGCCCCGGGGCTGATTCAGCATGAAGTAGTGAGGAGGAGCGAGTTTCCTCATTCGGCTCCGGTTCCGGAGCTAATATTTTCTTCTTTCCTCTCGCCATTATGCTTCAGGATAGGAACCCGAATTTTTGTATCAGGTTCTCACAGACGACGCCAAAAATGTTGATGACAAAATCTGGATCACCCTCCACTCCTTGGATGCTCCCCAGGTGGACCCTGGTCCTGCACACAGGGTGAACAAAGGGACCCTGGCTAAGCCGGGGGACCCTCCGATTCCCTTGACCTAGGAATCGGAGAGTCCCCCGGCTTAGCCAAGGTCTCCTTTGTTCACCCTTTGTGCAGGACCATGGTCTACCCGGGGAGCTTCGCAAGGAGTGGAGGGTGATCCAGATTTTATCATCAACATATATAACAATTGTTCAATGCATGCTCGTTTCACCGAGAGACGCTAAGGGCTATATATACACCTAACTTTAGCCTTTAAATACACACTCTTTTCTCCCTATATATTTTTTTTTTGTTTAAATACCTTTTATTCGTGAATAAGGTTTAGAGATGGTAGTCTCTCTTCCCAATAGTACTAATCAGTAATAGACACGAGCCCGAATCCTGCCAAGAGTGTGTAAGAGCTCGGTTGTACCTTCAAGAGGCATTAACTTTCTTTAAGAACCAGTGGTACGAAGTGCCTTTGAGCCAAAATCCCTTCATTGTGGCTACTAACATCCTCCTGACTCTTTTTCAGTGTCCTTGTAACAATAGAGGGGAAAGAATGAGAGGGAGGGGGGATTTCCAGTAGAGCCAGACTTCACTAGGATAGGTGATGATATGCCTCGCTGTAATGGTGGCACCATTAGGGGTTGCTCTTTTCCAACAATTTTCTACTCTAATTTCCCTGAAGCAGCTATATTGGACGGATACCCATCGACCCACCCATCCTCGTTAGTAGATCCCAAAATTGATTGGGTGTGTTCACGTAGTAATTCTGATTTGAATGATCTATTCTCATGTACCCTATGACCTTTTTGGAAAAAAAAAAAAAAAAAAAAAGTATTAACTACATTAAGGCCATCAACGGCCACACCTAGGGTTGGCTTCGGCCCTGATTCTGAATTGTTCGGTCCTGGCCTATTCAAAATTTTGATTTTGCGAGGCCCATGCCCAATCCATTGACGGCCCCCAATCTTCCAAAATGCCGGACTAGATTATTAATTAATCCTCCAATATTGAAATCAAACACTTGGTTGGAATATTGTCCACCACTCCACTCATCAAAGGGAGATTCTATGAACTTGGAAATCTTCACAAATCCACCGATAATGGACCAAGACATCTTACAGCAAGGTCGTCTCATGGACAATATGTGGCAGACAGAATCTTGTACTCGGCTCCTATGCCAAATGTTTCATGTTATGGTTAGATATTCCGCTTCCAGCTTGCCAATCTACACTTTCAACTGCTTCAAGCCCTTGGCACAATCACCACTAATGACAGGAAATCAAGAAGACACTGACCAATGGTTTGGAAGGTTCTCCAGCAGATAGATTCCTGCTTGTGGACCACATTTATCTATCAGGAGGAGAAGGCAATTGAAAGTGTAGGTAACCTACTTGTATTTTGGTTTTCATTTTTAGTCTACCGTTTTAGAGAACATGTTCCTCTTAGGGGCCCGTCTGAACACAACCTCCAAAAGCAGGTTCGAGGCCTAAATGCCATTTCGATCCAAACTGCATTCCACATTGTCATTTGGATGCACTTTGCAAGCTCCCATTTCATCTCCAGCTTGGAAAAAAATAATAATAATAAGCGCTGAAATGCTGACTGTATTAGTTTTTGATGAGTTGACTGAAAAAGCAGGTCTGGGAACCCCATCTTTGGAATCCCCCTTCTCAGTATATGCCCATAAATGAACATGTAACCTCTATATTTACCATCATCATCCATGCGTCATCCCAACTAACTGGAGTTGGGCTACACAAATATTTATATTTTTAACAAACGAAAGAAAAAAGAAAAAAGACATGCAACCAATGCCAAGTTCAGTGAATTCTTTGGAACCAATGGTAAACTTTAGGGCGTGTTTGGGCGGTGGGATAAGAAGCGATTAGGTGGGATGGGATTCAAAAAACATAATTATTACCCATGGCAGGGATTGTCCCCTGTTGCCATGGGATAAGATTAATGCCATGCTTTGTTGGAAGTGTTAGAATTGTGTGATCAAAGATCAGACAAAACTCCATTTCCAGGCCTTGAAAAATGACAGTTGGCAAAAAGTACAATGGTCTATATTTAGTGGAAGAAAGGAAAAAGGTCAAGACTGCTGATCTTCAAACCTCCCTCATCCTCATCTTAGCCCTCTCACAACAAAAGATCTATGATGAGCTGCCCACCAAACATATCGACATTCTTTTTTGCAGGCTCTTGCGAAATAGGAATATAATTTTATAGAATATTCAAAAGCATAATACACAGGTCACTGTTTGCCAAAAGGCTGTTTATTCAGGTCTCATTTTCTACAAATGGGGAAACAGATACTTGATAACCAACAGCAATGAGCATATATACCTGCTAACCCCACATCTTTTGGTTACTGAGACGATGATGAAACCCCCCCCCCCCCCCCAAATCTTTCATTGGTTGAGCTCCCTTAAGTCCTACAAAAGGAAGAGAGACTGCACCCCAACAATGCCTATGAACAAAAATCTGGAGAGAGAGAGTACCATAAATACACTGCCATTAAGCCACCATTTTCTACAACTGTCACCTTTTAGATGGGAATTTCTTTGTCACCTGTTTCTTCTTCATGAATTGCATTCTACCAACTCAGAGAATGAGTTCTCCGAAGTCTTCGTGGTGGTCTTCGCTTCTCTTCCACCGGTATGAGATTTTCCATGAGCTGTAAAAACCATTCACTGTTAGTTTTGTACTACATAGCTACTATCTTGTGGCCATTAAATCTTGTCTGCAACTTCAAAATGTCCATATTCATACACAAGTTTAATGACCACGGCCGTCCTTGCGTAGAACATGGTGAGTGTAGGTAAATAAATAATATACAGAATGATCATGTAGTGTTTGACCGTAAGTGACAGGGAAGAGTGGGGCCCACGTGCTGTCTTAAAACTGAAAGATATACTATTTGAAATGTGTAGTTTAGACCGAATCACACAGAAGACCATTGAGAAGAATCATAGGATTCTAATATGAATCATACAATCCAAAAGGTTATGGTGATCAAGAAACGTTATCCAATTTTCCTTTTATTTCTTTGTTTTGCTTTTTATTTTTTATATTTAAACTCCATAAAGTCCTTTTATAAGGCTTTTCTCATACAACAAGATGAAAAAAAAAAAAAAAATTCTTTTGGGAGGGTATTCCTTTTGATTCTTTGCCATCAGTGGTCTAAATCAAGCACCATTTATCTCTGGAATGCTTCCACATGCAAGGAATCAACATACATTCTCTTGTGGGTCATGGCGGTAGGTTATGACCTCGAGTAAAAAAGAAACCCTAAACATTATTAGTCCTATTTTGTTTCTTTGGAGACTTGGTTGTTGAGTGTTGTAGTGGTCGATTTGCGTAGTCATTGTGGTGAATCGTTTGGTTCAAGGTATTCAATAACAGTAGTGATGGCCATAACGACAACTGTTCAAAGCGTTATGTTATGGCCCCATAATGGTCGATTTTTTTTTAAGAAAAAAATCCGAAGAAATATATGGAAATCCCAAAATTTGAGAAGCTTTCACATATTACTTTGTTTTTTTTTTTTTTTGTTTATGATGGTGTAACAGTCCATTCTTTGGTAGAATGTTGCCTTGGGTTGTCTAATGATTCTATTAACCTGATACGTTTAGATTGACTACAAAACTCATATATTTAATTTTCTAAATATTTAATGTCAATAATTCAATATAAATAAACTTATATTAGCCCCCACCTTTACCGTGCCAAGCTCATATAACTAGGTGGGGGTAAAGATGCTAAAGCAATTGGGAGACTTCTCATTATGGCCATCTTCTGGGCCATTTGGAAGGAACAGAATGGCCGGTGTTTTAGGAATGAGGAAGCTTCGATCAATGGGGCGGTTCTTATCATTAAGGGTCTCATTTTCGCTTGGGCTCCATATGTTAAAGCAGCCAAGGTGGCTACGCCCTTGTTTGCCTTTTTGTTTGTGTAGTTTGTATTGTTTCCTCGCTTTGGCGAGCTTTTAAATAAATTCTTTTGTGATCTCACAAAAAAAAAAAAAAAAAACTTATATGGGCATGAATGTAATGATGGGAAAGTTATATATTTACATTTATTTAAGTATTTTACCACAAACATTCAGACAACCATAGATGTTAATGCATGAAACTATGAAGTATAAAATGAACACATAAGTCATAACTAAGGTTGTCAATGGGCCAAGTTGGCCCGACAGGCTTGGACCAGGTTGGCCCAACAGGCTTCCGGGCTTGGCCAGCGTCAAGCTAGATTCGAGCTTAAAACTCTAGCCCATTTATTAAGTGGACAAGCTTGGACTTAGCTATCCAAAAGCACCCCCCCCCCCCCCCCCCCCCCCCCCCCCCCCCCCAGGCCATGGGCGGCAAAGTCGATGCTTCGAGGTCAGGCAGTAGCAACACAATCACCGCCATCAAATATTTCAATCTCGGAGCTGCGGCATTAGTTGTGGTGAGAAAGACATGGGGAAACCCAAAGGTTTTTAAGAGATAGGGTATGCCACAGGCACGTGCCCTACCCGGGCTCAGGCTAGGTTTGGGCTTGCGTTCATAAATGTGAGCTGCGCTTGCATAGAGATTGGCTCAACCCTAACAACCCATTGACACCCCCAGTCATAACTCATAAGTGATAAAGTAATGTCAAAATCCAAAAGACGCATAAATACAAAAAAATTTACACACCATTCAATAATTATGTCACCTCTACATCGTCATCATCCGACTACGCATATGGAACAACTGCCGCATATCCATAATAACCATCGCCCAGAGGGAAAGACCATGTCAATGAAACCCACAGATGACTAATCATGATCATCATTGTCACTAGGCATATGTTGTGTCGAACCTAAATAAGTATAGTCACCAGTGCCAAACAAAAGCCCAGTCATAGGCGATTGGACAACGACCATCTATGTGCGAACTTCGATGTTGGACTTCCATACATTCAATAGGCCTCCATATCGACCTTTTGCTTACGTTAACACCCAATAGAACCTTCCTTGAACCCATGTCTCCCAAACTTTGGTCATTGACATGTTTTCCTCCTTAGTCTCTTGTAGTAATAGAATGTCTAATTTCCTTGTACTAGTATTTTCATTGCCAGCATCCACGCCTCACTGCTCAGCCCTTTCACATTCCACGGTATGACTATTCATTGAGTAAAACCTGCAACTGATAGCCCTTTATTTGCCTTCGATCTCTCAGGCCCTCTTGAATCGTAGTTGTTGGAGGAGATCAGACTTTTGAGCTCCCTTGAACCCTTGGTTTCTTCTCTTTGCTTGGACTTGGAGACATTTCTCGGGACTGCTATAATTTCCCTTCCATTTGGTTGAGAATTCTGGTGATGTTCTATCAACTTGACCACCTTAGCCAGTTTCTTCAAGACCCATAGTATGGAATTTACTTTTCTTCCCAGATTAATGAAAGCCTTTCAACAGGGTGCATATTTTGGTAGACACCATAGCTATTTATCTTTATTCTCTATATGTTATAATGAAAAGCAATAAACAAAGTGGCAACTCCAAGGTCCATTCAATGACCAAGAAGCCTCTGTCAAACAAGGCTACTCAACGGCCAAAGTTCTATTTCAGGCTCGGGCTTCTAGTAAGGCCAACCTCAAGGCCCCTGCCATGGTTGACATGCAATTCAACGCCTACGCAACCACCAACATTACCGTGCAGCAGAAGACGGTGGTCTCTGTCAGAGTTTTTCAGCCTCCTTTGGGTCACATCCAGCTGGCCGCAAGGGATAGGCCCCTTCCACCAATTCTGGCAACACCTTGGAACACTTCCTATATAGATCCCTTCACTTCTATGCATATTAGTTCTCTATCTTTATCTCCAACCTCGCCTTCAATGCTTTCTTGTACCGAGGGAGATGGGAGTAGTTGACTCCCCTCAATGGCTGAGAGAAGAAAACTTGGATTGAAGTATTTGAGGGAACCATCGAGTATGGTCCACCAAATGCTCCAGGGTTTGGAACATAATGCATCTGACACGGTTGTGCCAGCTCTAAAGACAGGCCTAGCTTATTCCCCCCATTTGTAGGACACCACTTTCCTGAATCTCTTTTTGCCTCTCTTAATCTTTAAAACTATTGTTGTCCCCTGTTTTCCCAAAGCAGTTTTTAAAAATTGCTTGATGCCCCAGGTACTCAAAACCTTCTTGGGTGTCCTAGTTTTTGAAACCCACTTGCACTTGTCAAGGCTTGAGTATAGATAACATCTAAGTAGCGGATTTAGTGAGTCCAGGGGGACTTGTTAAATCAAATAGGTTGGGCATCCTACACGTTTCCTTCTAGAACGCAGTGCAAGTGCACAAAAATATGTCAAAATAATGGGTCTAGCTCGACCTATGGTTGTTTCTCTATTGCACCATATGGCATCTCCTGTTGCGTTGGGATTTCTGAAACCATACATTTGTCCTCCTACCCACTTCCTCTTATTGGCATGTGTACCCTAGTTGTAGTTGCCACTAGCTTTAATGTTAATTGCCACTCCAATTGCCCTGCCTTCGAGCTTGAGACCACCTCCTGGGACCCCTCATTTGATGGTTTAGCTTATTGCAACAGAGCCATCAAGCCCTCTTTTGTTTCGTGCACTAGCTAACTCGAGAGCTAGGATCCTCTCATGTTAATTGCCTGCATGGGACAACTATCCTCTATCATTCTTGCTTATGGCCCAACAAGTCTTCAGTGAGGCACTTGCTTCCATATGGGCCACTCGATTGTCGCAGACCATCTTCTCTGTCATTTCTTCACCATCGGCTCCTTTTGCTGCGTCTGTGTTTTCAACTGGAACTCCGGTCGTTTTTTCATCGGAATGGAATGTTTGATACTCCATGAATCTTAATAATTCCACTTGGAGCTCCCGAATTATCACATGAACCATATTGATACAAGCATTCTTCTCAAAAGATCCCGTATAAACCAGAAATTAAAGATGAAATTTCATCCAATATTTTCCTATATATGGAAAACAATATATATATATATATATATATATTAAAAATAAAAAATAAAAAATAAAAAAAACCCACCTGAAAGTCCTTCAAAAATCACCATATAATGCAAAACTGAGATTTACCAAAAGATCTCTCCTAAGGTACCTAAATCACCAACCATGCCTTGTGGTCCAACTGGTTGGACTTGACATGCGCACATGCGTGCACAGTGTTCAGGTCTCCTGCGTGCAAAACCGCAGGAGACCGTGTGTGCAAAGTGGGGTTGGGCTCAGATGGGCCACTGTGATGTTAATGTGGAATCCACTTTGACCAAAAGATGCATCGGTCCATGTTAGGCCCAAGGCCCAAACATCAAGGTGGTCCATGATTCAAGTGGGCCATACCAAGGGAAATAGTTAGGAGAGGGCCACCCACCCTTGATTTTTACAGGGCCCACTGTGATGATTACATAAAATCCACTTCAACCATTAGATAAGTCATCCAAAGTTAGTTATAGAGCCAACAAATCAAGCCGACTTGTGATTCAGGTGGACAAAACCAAAGAAATCAGTTGGGAGAGACTTCGACCGTTGACTTTTTTCAAAGCCCATCATGATGATTATATGAAATCCACTCCAACCATTAGATGCCAATTTAGGCTTAGGTCCCAAAAATCAGGCCCATTTGCTATTCAGGTGGGTCACACGAAGGGAAACAGTTTGGAGGGTGAGCATTGCCCTATACGTTGTTTCCAATCGTGTGGTCCACCTGAATCATGGATAGGGCAAATTAGAGTTGGACACCGAGCCAATCTGAGACGAGTTGTGCCAAGCTCGACTCAGTTCAGCCAGTGGCTTACCTTGGCTCGAATTCGCTTTGGCTTGGTCCTCGAGCCATACGGGCCAGCTCGAGTCGAGTTCAAGTTATATATATATATATATATATATATATATATATATATATATATATATATATATATATATATATATATATATATATAGCGGAACGCTCACCTGCGAACAAGTTCGCACGGACTACATACGAACTTTTTTGAGAACTCATCTCGAAAATCTGAACGGACCACATGAAGCAGAACCTCTTAAAACCCCTTGGTACCAATTTTTACTTTGAACCAAAACTTCGGTGGGCCATGAAAAATGCAAACAGTTTCTTTCCTTGATTTGAATTTCTTTGTGCTATGGTCCACCAGAATCTTAGATCAGGGTGAAAATTCACCCTGAGGTTTCATGGGATTCCGCATCTTATGGACCGTTCGGATTCGACACCCATGACACGTGTGCAAAGGTGCGCACGTGCGTAGGTGAGCATGCCTATATATATATGTGTGTGTGTGTGTGTGTGTGAGAAATGCTCACACGCAACTAGTTGGACCATTCAAATTGGTCCAACTAGCCGTGCATTAAATTTTTTTTTTTAAAAAAAAAAACCTCTTTTTATTCACATATAATGCCTCCTTATGAGAGGGTACATGGCATCAAGTTTTATATAGGTACAATGGTAACACATGTCACATATCCATTTCATTTATCAAATAAGACATACTGATTCGATTTTATTTGCAAAATATTAGTAAATAATACTAATCGCTTCAGCCACACGCAAGTTGAATCTTCTGACAATCCAATTTTCTCGTAGAAGAATATCTTACTATTAATTATAGAAAAATAATATTTTATATATTTCACATGCTTATATACTTATAAGGGACACATATGATAGATTTCCCTAATAAATCACAAGCGTATAACTTCTCTAAATATTCCATTTTCTTTTAATACAATCCTCATCCTACTCTCTCTCTTCATTTAATCCCACTCCTTTATTAATGCTCTCTCCCTGTATTATTGGAAACGGAAGCCCAATGCATCCGGCTGTAACCGGAAGCTAGGTGGCGCCCACTCAGATGTTTGTGATAAATCTATCCTATTCATCGGTTTTTCTAGATCATGTTAAGACATGGACCCAACAATTATATAGATCCAAAACTCGAGTGGGCTACACGACAAGAAAATGTAAGGATTGAATTTCCACCGTTGAAACATTCATGCGGCCACAAAAGTTTTGGCTCATGCTAATTTTTATTATTATATAATTTCAGTCCATCCTAGTAGGTATGACACCATGAATGATATGGATGGCAATTATACATCACAGTGAACTCATTGAGGTTTCAACGGTAGGAATTCCCTACCCACTTTTTTTTCGGTCGTGCAGCCCACATGAGTTTTTATCTGCCTCATTTTTAGGCCCATATTCTAAGATGATTTGGAAAAACGGATGGACAGGATAGATTTATCACAAACATCACAGTGTGCCCCACCTAGCTTCCCATCCAAGGAAGTCCCTGAGGACGGCTTTGGCCGCGTCCATTAGAAACGGACGCCTCTATCGTTGCCCAGGAACGCGGATTAGGTACTAATCCCGCCAGGCAGGAGCTCTAAGCTTATATTTTTGTTTTCCCTTCATCCAGGTCTATGTGACCTTATGAACAGGTTGGATGGAAAATAACCATCATTGTGGGCCCTAGGAAAGTTTCAATGATTGACGTTAAACATCCATTATTTCCTGTGGTGTGATCCACTTGAGATTTGAATCTTCCTCATTTTTAGGCAGTTGCACTAAAATGACATGTAAAAACTGACTGACGGCCCAGATATACAATACATATATCATGGTGGGCCGTATCGCTAGAGAAACACTCACCGCCTTTGTTGCTTGCGTAACACCTAATCCACTTATCACTGCTCTCGAGAGAAATTAACAATTTTATGGAAACTAACAATGGTTTGATGGACGTCCACCTTTCATTTTTTTGAAAAGGCCCACCATGATACGTTCAAGAGATCCATTGGGATCATTAGATGTATCATGTCATGTTGGGCTTGGAGCAAAAAAAAATCAAGCTAATCAATTATTTAAGTTGGTCATACCAATTGAAATAGTTGGGAGAGATGTCCAATCTTGATTTCTACAAAGCCCACTGTGATGAGAATGTAAAATCTATTCCAACCATTAGTTGCCCCACTAAATTTTAGGCCTTGTACCCAAAACTCAGGCTCATAAGTAATTCAAGTGGGCCACACCAAGAGAAAGAGCTTAGGGGGTGAGCTTTCTATCTACACTTTTTTCAATTGTGTGGTTCACGTGAACCAAGGATGGGGGGAGTCTTTCTTGCATGGGGTCTAACACGCAGTGACTCACCTAATGATTGGGTGCACATTAATGCTACAATGGGGACCACCCAAACAAACAACTTCTTTTCATCGATCATATGAAAAGATTTATTAACATTAACTACTTATCAAATGACACAGCTAGTTGGACCAATTTTAATCATCCAACTAGTTGTGTGAGCATCTCTCTCTCTCTCTCCTCTCTCTCTCTCTCTCTCTCCTCTCTCTCTCCTCTCTCTCTCTATATATATATATATATATATATATATAGAGAGAGAGAGAGAGAGAGAGAGAGAGAGAGAGCCGAACCGAGTCAAGTTGGGGCCAAGCTTCGAGCCGAGCCAAGTCGAGCTCGGCTCGAATTTTTTTTAGCACAATTAAACAGCTCGGCTCGGCTGAACCCAGCTTTCGAGCCGAGTCGAGCAAGTTAACCGAGCTACCTCAGTTCATGTCCACCTCTAGGGCTGATATTTGGGATTTCACATAAACATCAAGGTGGGCTCACCGGAGCCACCGACCACCGCACATAAAGGTCTCCTAGGCATTTGCTCACAGGAGACCATTACACTATATGTATGTTTGTATGTATGTTATAAATACAAATTTCATTACATTGGAAATGTGTAATCCAATTAATGATCGAGCCAGCCTCGTTTTTTGGCCATGGTACATGCACGGTAACACAAACCTAAGGAACAACCTAGATCTTTAATGGAATTGGATGACTACACTAGGCTTTGGTGAGCAATTTTGGCCCATCACAGCCTGGGCCTGACTCAGGTATCTGTTATACTTGGCGATCTGGGCTTGGATAGAGCTCGGAGCTCGGCCTAACATGAAACCACCCATTTGACAGCCCTAGTTATTTGAAGTGCTGCTGGTTCAGTGTTTCTTTAAAGGAATCAACATACAAGGATTGATTGCCGTCTCGAAAAGAAGTCACTAGAGAGAATTACCCCTTCTAATCTCAAGAAAGAATTTGGAAGCTAAATTTGAGTGAAGAGATTAAGAATTGGCAAATATTCTAACATTGAAAGAGATTTCTTGGAGGTAAAAATCTATTCAGCTCAAAGTTGGTGATTAGCATACCACCTTTTGCCGAATGGCTAATGCATGGAGGAGAAATGGCACCTTAAAACTTTTGGGCAGGAGAGGCTAGTTGGAAATCAAGGTGAGGGTGAAGATGTAGTAGTTAGGTTCCTCCAACGCTTCTACATGAAAGAAAAGGGATCAAGGCCCTAGTGCTGATTAGTTTGTCTGAAGCATATATAAAATCCTTATTAGAGATATTGGAAGAGGAAATAGTTAAGTAATTTCCACATTCCAAGGTGCCTTCGTCTAGGGGCGACAAATAATGGATGGTATCCTTATTGTGAAGGAATTGTTGATTTCATGAAGGGAAAAGTCAACCCAGGCGTTGTTTGTAAAGTCTACAAGGTCAGCTGGACAGTCATCCTTTATCGTTTGGGTACAACAGGCTTTGGTCGAAAAATGGCAAAGATGGATCAGGTCATGCATCTCCTCGGCATTCTTCTCAATCATAATTATCGGTTCCCTGAAAGGCAATTCAGGAGATCTAGAGGTCTCCATGGGGGGATTCACTCTTCCTTTTCTTATTTTTCACAGTGTCCAACAATTAAACATGATGGGACACCCATTTTTCCCGTCTTTCAAGTATTTTTCAAGCAGTACTTTTACATCTTCAACCTCCACCTTAAGAAAAAGTATTCCAGATTTCATGAGAACATGGGAGCTTTAAACTAGGTCTGAAGATAGATATGGACTTTATAAGTGCAGAAAAGGACCTTAACAAAATTAAATGCAAAGCATTCTAGGCACACTTTGGACCCAAACTCCTATCCCCTTCCACCTTGTATTGATAGTAACTTACCTTAACTTGACATCATTTTATGTAGCAATATCGTCCATGGGTCCTTTTTGCTAAAATTTTCTCTCCATCCTCCTTGTCAGGGCCTTGTGAATGCAAATAGTAACTCGGCCCTCCAGTTTCATAAAAAGTTTCATTTCATTGTACTTTTCCCTCTTCCAAGCACTAAGCAACAAACCATTGTACTCTTCTTATGCTTTAGGTGGTGCTTCATTCAGAAGACACTGTTGTAATGTTGATTTTACAATATTTAGAGCGAAGATTTGGTTTATTGTTGTGATTCATAGGAGCACGATGCCGCCACAGTTTTTCCATAATTCACATGGCGTGAAATTTCTAACCCACAAAAAATCCACTACCATAGTACTCCAACACCACCAAAATGTCCATACCAAGGTTTTCCATATCATTATCACGTATGTTTTGCACCACAGTTTTTCATTCAGAAGACACTGTTGTAATGTTGATTTTACAATATTTAGAGCGAAGATGTGGTTTATTGTTGTGATTCATAGGAGCACGATGCCGCCAAAGTTTTTCCATAATTCACATGGCGTGAAATTTCTAACCCACAAAAAATCCACTACCATAGTACTCCAACACCACCAAAATGTCCATACCAAGGTTTTCCATATCATTATCATGTATGTATTGCACCCTTGGGATCGGGATAAATATCAGTTATTGCATAAAATATATCAGTTGTATCACATAATGTGTCGTTGTTGGGAAACATGGGGATACATTGCGAAATTGGTCAAATTTTTCAATGAAATTTTAGGGATTATTTAAAAAGACGTCAATACACACTTAGAAATCAAAACATTACAAAAAAACAAATATTTATAATAGGTTCCTTTTTATGGGGTCGTAATCGATGCATTGTCTAACTAAACCAATGCAAGTATATTCAAAGCATTGTTGTTAAATCGCATAAAATCACATAAGCCATCAGCCTAGGTTGATCACTTATGACATCACATAATCGCACAAGTGATTGCTCAGGCTAATGACTTTTTTCTTTTTAATTTAAAAAAATCTTTAAAATGGTAAAAGAAAATGGAAAAAAACGTTAAAAAAATCTCAAAAAATTAAGAAAAAATGTCTAATTATTACAAGTAATTGGATTGGGTTTATTTACTATTTCATTTTAGTTTGACCTAAACCATCTATACGTTGAGTTACATTATATTATATATAACAAAACAAATTTAAATAATCAACAAGTTACACTAAGAAAAAAATAATTATTGAAAACTACAAACGTAGAAATTGTATTGATAACTTGAATCTTGATGAGTTGATGCATACAACACAAGTTACAAGTTACAATATTACAATCTACAAGAAATTTGACCATTGGCCATTATGCCATCGCATAGTAGAGTATGACATGGTTATGCCATTATGACATCGCATACTTTAGTATGTCATGGCATACTTCTTGGCATATGCGACCATGGCATATGTGATATGAGCAAATGTATGCGATTGTGCGATGGCATAATGGCATAACCATGGCATATGTGATCCGATCGCATAATTGCTTATACGATCACACATGACAACACTGATTAAAAGTTTATTCATATAATTTATAAATGTAACAAGACATGTATAGAAACACAAGTGATACAATGAAAAGCAAAAAAAAGTAGAAAACTACAAACATACATGTGAATAATGCATGCGGTTGTGGCTTAGACCCATAAAGTTGCGTGGTGGGTGGCTCAAAATCATCATGTTCATCTCGAAGGGGCTGGGTATAGTACTGCTGCTTCACAAACTAATAATACTATGCCCAAGTCATAGTAAAATGATACCAGTGAAGATACTCTTTAACATAATACTGGTACTCATCTCCGATTTGAGAAATTTTGAGAAATTTTCAAATTATATCCAAATTTTCGAAAATCAGCCCATCTTCCCCCAAATCCCAAAATTAAAGTATATATGATGATGATTTCATCAAACACTCTTGAATACTTTGAAACAAGGGCCAATTGATCATTGATCAAAGTGGAATTTCGACAAAATAAAAAATAAAAAAATCACATTTTTAATTAATTTTAATTAAAAAATATATTTTTTCTGAAAATCCCAAAATTACCAAGAACCACTAGATCAGGTTACATACATGTTTGATTTTGTGTTTGAACACAATGATTGCAACCAATTTATGAGAAATTGGAAATTTTCAATTTTTCTCAATTTTCCGTAACTCGGCTCATCTCTCCCAAATCTTGAAATCAAAGCTCCAAATCCATGATTTTTCATGCAAAACATGAAGAATTATGGATTTCTAACCATTTGACATTGATTTAATATGATTTACAGTACAAAAAAAAAAAAAAAAAAAATGCTCGTCAGATCGAACAGGCAAGATATATCGACATTACCTATGCGTTTGTATCACACGGCTGGGATACAAGATATATTGCGGGCATTGTTCGGAGTATCCCTAATATTATCGAAATATCCCCGGTATTATCTCTCTCCAGCTTAGCGATACCGATAACACTGGTGGCGATACCGATAACACCGGTATTATTAGAAATTCCATGTATCACCAATGTTGTCAAATCGCATATGTGATCACACAATCACATATGCCATGGCATTTTTTAAAATAATAAAAAATTGAAAAAAAATAGGAAAAACTTGCCTAATTAGTACACATGATTGGATTGGGTTATTTTACTTATTTCGTTGTAGTTTGAGTGTTTCATTAAGTTATATATTTAATTACTTATATTATATAAATTTTAACAAAACAATCAACAAGCTACATTAAAAGAGAATTAATTATTAAAAACTTCGAACAAAGAAATTTTACTGATAAATGGATAACTTGAAACAACTTACAACTTAATTTACAAAATAGTAAGCATTACTCACAAAATACAAAAAATAAACATACTTGAAATAATTGTAGAGAGATTAGAGTAAGAGAGGAGGTGTAAGAGAAAGAGTAAGGGATTAGAGCTTTGGAGTAAAGAATAGTGAAAATGGAGGGGATATGAGTGCCTATTTATAGGCAAAAGTTATCCAAATTGAAAAAAAAAAAAAAAAAAGTTTGCTTCCACTATGGCTATTGGGAAATATGCGATCGCATATTGGTTGCATATAAAAGTATGTCATCGCATACTTACCAGGATCGCATATGCCATCATGGCATACGTGATTCGATCCAGAATACACGCATATGCGATCACATTTGACAACTATGGGTATCGTTGAGTCATCGATAAGTATCGCCAATGTATCAACATATTTTCGACTGTGTAAATTCCAGGTGCCGCTTGTATCGCCAATGTATTGATATCTCCAATGAATTGCCAATATTTTTTATTGTGTAAATTGCGGGTGTCGCTTGCATTGCCAGTGTATCAGCGATATTTTAATAATATCACCAATGTATTGATACAAAAATTTGCTTATTAAAAAAAATCCATTTCTTTTTTTATGGGCGAATGGTTGCATGTAGTGATCAAATTGTTAACGATATTATCATTTAATGGCGCCCCCATTAAATGGAAACTTATAATGTATGCATTCTTTTAGCAATTTTTTCCTAAATATGCAAATATGTGTATTGTAGCATCTCTTGAAGTTTCACTGAAAATTTTCCATTGTTTTTCCCATGTTTCCCCAATATTCCACTGCATTTCCAGTTATTAGCGATATTATCGACGATATCAATATTGTTTTTGTATCCCCGGCCAGTGAAACTTGTAGCGACACCGATATTCGAACACTAATTGTGGGATATATCAGCCGATATCGTCATATCGTCAATACTGAAAACATTAGTCCATACTAAAATTAATTCAGAAAATTACCAGCTGGTGCTTAACAGAAATGTTGAAACCAAACGGTCCATCCCAAAGGCCTTAGTTCTGGTAAGAGCTTGAATCGATGGAAGATACCATGGTGTCTAGGAGGAGATTTCAACGTCATTCGATTTTCTGAAGAAAAACCTGGTGGTACTTGAATTTCATCAAGCAAGAGCGGCTTTGAAGAGTTTGTTTAGTGCCATGAGATCATGGAAGTGCCATTTCAAAGTGCAAAATACACATGGTCAAACAACAGAACAGCAAGTAGGCTGGACACATTCCTATTGAAGTCCCATTGGGAGGATACTTTCCCAGAGGCAAACTATATGGCCCTTCCAAAAATCGATCTTTGATCATAGAACAATATGCCTGGTCTCATATATGGAATCGTGGGGGCCAAAAGCATTCCACTTTTAAAACATGTGGCGTAGCCACCTGGGGTTCTAGGCGATGTTACAAGCATGGTGGGAGGCTTTTGATGTAGAAGGGGGTGCATGCTCTAGGTTCTAGTTAAACCTAAAACTTCTGGAAGCCAAGCTTAGAATCTGGAACAGGTTTCGGAAATATTAAGATAAAAAATGAAGAAATAATGCAGTAAATGTCCAAGGATAGTCAATGTCCAAGACAGATGCGGTCAGGCTACCAAAGTGCAAAACAAGTTCATGCTCTCACTCAGTAAAGAAGGAATGCATTAAAGACAACAATTGAGGGGAAATGGGTAAAGGAATGGAACAAAACATTGCATTTTTCATTAAAATTGCTAGCATGAGAAGGAGATCCAATAGGATCTCGGTGATAAGATTGGAAATTCAGTTCTCACAGAGAAAGAGGAGAGCCATATTGTCAACCTTCCAAATGTTCCAAAAATGCATAGATAAATGAAGGGAACAAAGTGCAAGACAAATACGATCAGGCTGCCAACGTGCAAAACAAGTTCAAGCTCTCACTCAGTAAAGAATGAACGCATTAAAGACAACAGTTGAGGGAAAATGGGTAAAGGAAGGGAACAAAACACTGCATTTTTCCATTAAATTGCTAGCATGAGAAGGAGATCCAATAGGATCTCGGTGATAAGATGAGGAAATTCAGTTCTCACAGAGAAAGAGGAGAGCCATATTGCCAACCTTCAAAATGTTCCAAAAACACATCGGTAAAGGAAGGGAACAAAGTGCAAGACAAATGCAGTCAGGCTGCCAACGTGCAAAATTAGTTCAAGCTCTCACTCAGTAAAGAATGAACGCATTAAAGACAACAGTTGAGGGAAAATGGGTAAAAGGAACAAAACACTACATTTTTCCATAAAATTGCTAGCATGAGAAGGAGATCCAATGGGATCTTGATGATAGGATCAGGAAATTTAGTTCTCATGGAGAAAGAGGAGAGCCATATTGTCAACCTTCCAAACGTTCCACAAACACATCGGGCTCAAAGTAGAAAACTGGCAAGAACACGATTCCATGAGGATCAAGGTGTCCCAAATCGGTTACGTTTCGGCCGATACGTAACGGTAACGGCGGTCACCGTTACGCGATACGGGGCTGAAACGGAGAGGTGCAGAAAACGGAACCGAAACGGCCGTTACGGGGCCGTAACAGCCGTTACAAGGCATAACGGCCGTTACGAGCCCGTAACAACCCTAACAGAAAAATTAAAAAACAAAAAAACAAAAAAAAAGGGAAAGAAAAGAAAAGAAAAAACCAAAAAAGAAAAGAAAAGAAAAAAAACTAACCTCTTCTTCTTCTTCTTCTTATTCTTCTTCTTCTTCTCCGCGGCGCTGCTGCAGCTCCTTGCGGCGCGCTGCAGCTCCTCCTCCTGCTTCTTCTTCTTCTTCTTTTCCCTCTGGTGCAACTCCGTCTCCACCCTCTTTCTTTTTCCCTCTCGTTTTCTCCTTCTCTCTCGTTTTCTCTTTCTTTCCTTCTCATTTTTTTCTTTTTATTTTTATTTTTCCCTCTCATTTCTCTCTCCCTCTCGTAGTCTCAAAAAAACATGAATGGGGTGTGGCCGGACGCGGATTAGATACTGACAGGTTAGTAGCGAGTCGGCTACTGAAGTGACGTCACCAAGTTCTGTGGGGCCCACTATGATGTATGTGTAGTATCCACACCGTCCATCCATTTTGAGATATTATTTAGGGCATGAGCCAAAGAATTGAGGCAGATAAAAAGATGTAGTGGACCCCACCACAGAAAACAGTGTGGAGAGTGATTCCCACCGTTGAAACTATCCTTAGGCCCACCATAATTTTTATTTGAAATCCAACCCGTTCAAAAGTTAAAAAGACATGAAATAAGGTAAAACACAGATATCAGCTTGATCTAAAACTTTCGTGGCCTTTAGAAGTTTTTAATGGTGGGCGTCACTGTCCCCACAGTTTTCTGTGTTGGGGTCCACTGGAGCTTTGGATTTAACTCATTCTTTGGATATTGCCCTAAAATGATCTCTACAAATGGATGGAAGGTGTGGATATAAAACATACATTATGGTGGGGCCCACAGAACTTGGTAACGTCACTTCAGTAGCGTGTCTCGCTACTCAAACCTGTAGGTAGCTAATCCGCACGCCCTGCGTGGCTGTTTTACAGCCACGTACGTACCTTATTTTATTGGTAGTCTACAACGTATGCCGCTTAGTGCACTTGCATTATTTTAGTGCATGCGGCCCACCTTGATTTATGTGTTGTATTATATATCCATGCCACCCATCAGTTTTTCCTGATCATTTCAAGGCATAATCCCTAAAAGGAAGCAGATCCATATGTCAAGTGGACCGCACAGTAGGATTGAATGTCCACCATGCACTTGCATTGTTTTTGTGCATGTGGTCCACCTTGATTTATGTGTTATATTATATATCCATGCCACCCATCAGTTTTTCTTGATCATTTCAAGGCATGGTCTCTAAAACGAAGTAGATTTGAATCTCAAGTGGACCGCACAGTAGGATTGAATGCCCACCGTTAAAAACCTATTATGACCCACTGTAATGTTTATTTACCATTGAAACTGTTGACAAGGTTTCATGGGCATGGATCAAGGAAAACACAAGTTCGAATCTTAAAAAATAATATTAACAAATAATAATAATAATAATAATAATAATAATAATAATAATAATAATATAAGTTTTAATCGTGGGAATTCAATCCCTATTGTGTGGTCTACCAAAGATTTGGATTTGCCTCATTTTTTGGACCATGAGTTGGCAAAAAGGATGGACAGCATGGATATACAACAAATGCATCAAGGTGGGTCCTATGTTCAATGCATCATTCACTAGTGGTCCACCTAAGATTTAAATCTACCTGATTTTTTGGATCATGCTTTAAAATGAGTTGGCAAAATAGATTGACGGCACTAATATACAAATACATCAAGGTGGACCCCAATTTCAAGGCCTCACCCACTAGTGGTCCACCTTAGATCTGGATCTACCTTATTTTTGGACCATGCCTTAAAATGATTTGATAAAACAGATGGATGTCATTGATATACAATACATACATCATGGTGGGCCCTATGTACATGGTCGTAAAAATTGTCCATGAGGCATACATTAAGTCAAAATTAATAAATTAAATTATGGCACTATTGTTGCCAAGTCACAATTCCAAAATTAAATTGTTTAAATGATTCTCACCGTTAATTTGCAAACACTTGTTTTTTGAAATATGATCATTTGATATTTTTCATTTATCACTGTTCAATAAATATCCACCAATCCGTTAGTGAGATAAGTGTCAATAGATTGCATGAATTTAACATTGATTTGGGGCATCAAATGGTCCACCAAATCAGTTCTAAATCAACAACACTATTTACTTGAATATAATTTCAAATTGTTTCTTAAGATTTATTGGGAAAAATTATATTAATTTGTTAGATATATGAATTATATAATTGGACATAAAAGTCCCTAGAGTGTATGTTGAAATATAATGTACACAAGTCACAAGGTATGTAATACACCAAACCTACAAATATGAGATATTTTGGTATTAGATTCATTCTAATTAATTCATATCGATATTATATAGTAAAATAATTAAATATAAAATATCTATAGCCAATACCAGGTTGTCTGGTTCATAAATTCATCAGACAGTCCGATACAGCTTCTCACCAAAGAGTGGACCGTTACACCACCATAAACATGTTCCAATTTATAAATGAATGCATATTTGGAATGCTTAGAATATTCTGGATTTAATCCATATTTTTTCATATTTTTTTGGCAAAAAATAAAAATAAAAATTGCACCATTATGGCCCGTTACGCCCCCGTATCGCCGATACACCCCCGTATCCGTATCGGTATCGGTGGACACCGTTACGCCAACCGATACCGATACGGGATACCTTGATGAGGATTGTTGGTGTTTAGACATTCCACTCAAGGCTCAATTTGCATCTCTATGCGCAAAATCTCAACAGACCCAGGGGGTTCACATCTATTAGCCAGAATATTGTGGGGAGGGTCATATGGACTCCATGTTTCAAGAGCCGCCTCAAGGATGATGAAAATAACTGGTATGACATGCATGCTCAACCATCGAGAAGGTAGGGGGGTTGAAATGTATGCGCTAGAGGTGGTAATAGACCGAGTTTAGACCGAGCTAGGCTAGGCCAAGTCTAGCCCGACACTTAAAACCCAAGCCCTAAGCCCAACATGGGCCCGCAAGAGTGGACCTAGGTCTAAAAGAATTGGTTGGTGCTAGGCCCAACTGGATTCGGCTTGCCCGAAAATTGATAAAATCCTTATTTCCTACTTGAATGTTCCTAATATATCCATGATCAAATGGACCACACATGCACAAAAAAAAAAAAGAAAAAAAAAAGAGAGAGAGACTTTTTAAAGGAATTAAACCAACAGTCTACATTCAAGATGGATGGATTTCCTGAGGGTTGAAATGGCATATTCGTGGTAGACATATGTATGTCTGAAGTCGGGTCAGTCTAGGCTGGGCTGGGCCGGGCCAAGATAAAATGACTTAAGCCCAAGCCCGACCCGCTCATGGCCCAAGCCCAACCCAAAGATGGGTCGGGGGGTTACCAGTGCCCATTACCGCCCTTGGTATGGGCACTAGAATCAAGTGGGAAGTGTTGATTGTGGTCAATGGCAGAGGAGATGCAGTTTGGCTAGGCCCACCATGTGCATGGTCCTCAATAGAATTGTCCACGGGAGCTCCACTAAAAGTAAAAGCTCTTACATAGTTGGCATGTTCAGACATAGTGCAAACAATAAACCAATTACAAAGGCGAGGCCTTATGATCCCCTACTGGTACTTATTGTGTTGTACAACAGAGGAGTGTCCTGCACATGTTTTTACATTGTAAATATGTTGTTGAGGCTTGCACAGAATCCTATCCAAATTCCAAACTTCATAGGTCATCCTACAATCCTTAGACCAGCTCGAAAATGGGCGAAAGAGTGGCGCCTGGGGACCAAGAGGCCAAATCATATAGGCCTTAAAAGTTAAGGTAACACTACAGCACCTGTAGTTGGAACAAAACACAAAGGAATTAAGGGCAAAGGATAACAGTAGGGCTGTACATCGAGCCGAGTCAAGTCAAGGTAGGCCAAGCTTGAGCTCGCCCTCGAGCTTACCATTGGAGCTTGGCTTGACTCGTCCGTGATCCCGTTGAGCTCGAGCTCGCCCTCGAGGTTACCATTCGAGCTCCCAGCCCCAACCCGACCCCCAAACCTTTCAATTTGCAAATCATAGATTCAAAACCCCAAATCTCAAATTTGGGATTTGGGGTTTTCCTATTTTCAACCATTTACATAAATATTTTAAAAAAAAAAAAATCAAAGATTAGATTTAGAAGTACCTTACTATTGAGAGAGAGAGAGAGAGAGAGAGAGAGAGAGAGAGAGAGAGTGAGTGAATGTGGTGGGTGTGGGTCGTGCGACTGAGACATTGAGTCGAGCTCGAGCGAGTGGAGGGAGGGAGGGAGGGAGAGAGAGAGAGAGAGAGAGAGAGAGAGAGAGGAGCTTGGGCGGGCATGGCGGCAGGTTAGGTTTGTGAAGGGAAAGGTAAAGAAAGGGACGGGTAAGGTAAGGCCTTTGGGGTTTTTTTGTTTTTAAATATGATATAATATATATTATGTTATATTCGAGCTAACTAGGCTTGGAATCGAGCTTCGAGCCGAGCCGAGTCAAGCTCCATTCTGCTTGACCTCGGCTCTTTTTCAAACGAGCTAGGTCATATGAAGCTTGGCTCGCCTCGAGTCGTCGTTCAAGTTGAGTCAAACCGAGCTAGATCGAGCCAAGCCGAGCGCTCTAGCTTGGCTCCAGTACAGCTCTAGATAGCAGCAGTGCTTGGTCAAAAAATGTTGGACATTGCATTTTGATTGGAGTATGCAACACAAGTAGATGAGGCATCTCCAAGTCAAAGAGAGGGGGGGGTGCAGCGGGCACCACTACCAAAGGTCACAACAAGACAGTCTCCACCTCCGAGAGGCTTCTTGAAGCTCAATTTCAATGGTTGCTTGCTCGGCAACTCCAGACCCTTGGGAGTAGGAGGCTTCCTACCCACAGATGATGGTAACACAGTGATTAAATACTCAAGCCCCTTGCACATCAAGGATTCCAACTATCTAGACGTGGCATCTTTACTTCAAGGTTTAAGACTAGCAACGAGATATAGTTTAAGCCCAATTATTATGGAGGGAGACTCTGGCAATGGCACAGACCATGAGGACTAGCTCATCTCCTCAATGAAGTGGAAGACCTCAAATGCAGAACAAGAGCATCACTCTGGTACATTGCATGTTCAAGCAATAGCAAGAGGATTCCTTAACCAAAGAGGGTGTCACTAAAAATACTTTGTTGATTGTAGTTAAGAGACACAACCAACCTAATGTATTTGTGCAGTCCCCTAGTATTTAACTGTAATATATTGCATAACCCACGCTCCTTAGCTGTAATATATTGCATAACCCACGCTCCTTTTTTCGGCCAAAGGTGTATCTGCAAGTTGTCATTCATTTTTTCTTTTAATACGAAACAAAATTCATTCATCAAAAAATAAAATAAAATGCATCCATTGATCAACACACACACACACACACACACACACACACACACACACACACACATTGTCACTTCTTTTGTTGTGGTTGCTACTGCTACTGTTAAGTTATTGTTGTTGTTATTGTCATATTCACAAAGCTAGGTGGTGCTCCACAAGTATTTTTGGTCTTTGATGGGACCCATGTCCATGTGCAATTTCCCAGGGGCTTACTATTTATAAACAGAAGATTCTTGGTGTATCTTATCTAATATCGTACATGCACGTCTTTACACAAGTGCATGCATCTCTTCTTTTTCACTTGTAGTTGCATATGACTAGTTGTGACACATCTGTAATATGTGTTGTTGTCATTGCTATTAGTGAGCATACAAGTCGAGTTGAATGCCATGCCTTTAACCCATATTACAGATGTGTCACTGTCATTGCTATTAGTGACTGTACAAGTTGAGTTGAATGCCACGCCTGTAACCCGTAGTCATCTTCGTAGGGGTTAACACTTGGTGTTGTGTATAAATAGGAGGGAAGTGAACTCGTCACTTTTACTTTGAGGAAAGCCATCTATACCTAGTATACCTACATCAGAGGTTGGCTCTTGACAAAGCTAAAATCATACATCTTTATTGACGAAGATAAGAGTGGGTCTAACCTTGAATAGGAGATGAGATGTTGAAAAATATGCCAAAAGCATCAACATCAAAATATTTAAAATCAAAGTTCACCACAAAAGAGAGCATGTAAATTTATTTATTTTTGAAAGATAAAAGAGAGCATATAATGTAAGTTTTATTTAACTTCTCATGCAATAACAACTTATGTTAGGGAATAATACCATGGGCAAGTAGAAATGCATCAGACAGCTTCAAACGAAAGAGATACATAAAACAGTTGGTGAAGGAACCCAATCGTCATTGGCCTAGATCAAGTTACAGTGGTCCAAGGTAAGACTCTCATAACTAATGTTCGAAATATCGGTATCGCGCTATGTATCGCACCCTTGGGATACAGATACGTATCGGTTATCACACGAGATATATCATTTGTATCGGGTAATTTATTGCAATTTTTGATAAATATGGGCAAATTTTGGGGAAATGGTTGAATTTTTCAATGAAACTTCAAGGATTGTTTTTAAAAAAAATATACCTTAATACACACTTCTAAATCATAACATCTCGAAAAAGAAGTGAACATAATAGGTTTCCTTTATATAGGATTTTAAGTTATGCATTGTCTGACTAAACTAATGTAGTGATTCAAATTGAATGCATAACATTTATAAATATATCAAGATATGTATGAAAACACAATTAATTCATTCAAAAGGAAAAAAAAAAAAAGAAGTACAGATTGAAAAACACAATTAACCTGTGATTAGTGGACACTTAATTGTTAAAATAAGACCATTGGACAATTACTATTATGTGGGCCCCACCTCGATGTGTGGGTTCTATATCTATGCCGTCCATTCTTCTTGCCAACTCATTTTGGGGTATGGGCCCAAAAATGAAGCAGACCCTCACCATAAGAAACAGTGGGCATGGTGGACTTTTAATCCTCACTGTTTCATGTCTTTCATGTCGTGCAGCCCACTTGAGCTTTGGATCTACCTGATTTTTAGGCTCATGCCCTAATATGCTCTAGAAAAATGGATGGATAGAGTGGATTTCTCACAAACATCATGGTGGGCCCCACCACAAGCCCCATGGGATTGTTCGTCTCTAGCTAGGTCTTGGCAGGATGCGGATTGCCTATTGACGTAATCAGTAGCCAGTAGCTACTGGATGGCGCGCTCTGTGGGCCCCACCATTATGTATGTTTTTTATCCACTCCGTCCATTCATTTTTCCAAATATTTTTAGACCATAATCCCAAAAAATGAGGCAGATTCAAATCTCATATGGACCACACCACAGGAAACAATGGTAATTGAACGCCCACCATTAAAAACTTCTCGGGGCCACAACTGTTGGATAACAGGTCTTTGGATGAAGCTGATATTTGTATTTTCACTGCATCTAGGTTGTTATGACCTAATCAACAGATGGCAAATAAACAATACAGTGGGTCTTGGGAAGTTTTTAACGGTGGTCGTTCAATCACAATTGTTTTCTTGTTGTGTGGTCCACTTGAGATTTTGGATTTGCCTCATTTTCGAGATCATGCCC
Organism: Magnolia officinalis; assembly: GCA_021015155.1. Taxonomy (NCBI): domain Eukaryota; kingdom Viridiplantae; phylum Streptophyta; class Magnoliopsida; order Magnoliales; family Magnoliaceae; genus Magnolia; species Magnolia officinalis. The sequence continues at coordinate 23,213,153 of JAJHSJ010000016.1, read as the reverse complement.
TAAAATAATATGGAAAAATAGATAATAAATGGCATGGATATAACACATAAGGAACAACGATATGGGCAGGACCCTGACTATGAGCCTCGCCATGATGTATGTGTTGTATCCACACCATCGATCAATTTGGAGAGCTCATTTTCGAGCATGAGCCAAAGAACGACACCGATCCAAAGCTCAAGTGGACCTCACCACATAAAACAGTGGGGATAGTGACACCCATCCTTGAAACTTCGTAGGGCCCACCATGATGTTTATTTGAGATCCAACTTGTTCATAAGGTCACAAAAGCTTAATTGAAAACTTTTGTGGCCCTTAAGAATTTTTCAGCGGTAGACATTCAATTCACATTGTTTCCCGTCGTGTGGTCTACTAGATCTTTGGATATGCTTCTTTTTTGGGCTCAAGCCCTAAAATTATCTGATAAAATTGTTGGACGGAGTGGATAAAATACATAAATCGCGGTGGGCACCATAGAGTTTACTCTGTATGAGTTACCCAGTACGCAATCCACTTCCTACGGAGTTAGGGGGGCACAGCTTCAATGGATCCCAAATACACCGAGGTGGGTGGGATCCCTGACCGTGGGGCCCACTTTGATTTATTTTGCTTATATCCACACCGTGAATCCATTTTGAAAACTCATTTTAGGGCATGGTCCTAAAACTGAAGCATATCCAAATCTTAGGTGGACCATAATACAAGAAACGGTGGTAATCGACCATTAAAAACTTTTCACGGGCCACAAAAGCTTTTGATTAAGCTTATATTTGTGTGGTCTCTTCATCTAGGTCTTTGTGACCTTACCAACAGGTAGACGCCATGAAGTTTTAATGGTGAGGATTCAATCACTCTTGTTAATTCTGTTATGGTCCACCTAACATTTGGATGTGCTCCATTTTTTGGATCGTGCCCTAAAATAAGCTTTCAAAATGGATGGACGGTAGCGTGCATGTAAGGCACATGCATTACAATGGGCCCCACAGTTAGGGATCCACCAAAACCACGCCCGAAGTTGGGGTACTCCCCAATCTGAGCTACACACGAAACTGGCGAAGTGGGTGGGACCCTAACTATGGGCCTCACCATGATGTATGTGTTGAATCCACGCCATTCATCCATTTGAAGAGATCATTTTGGGGCATGAGCCAAAGAATGAGCCTGATCCAAAGCTCAAGTGGACCCCACCATAGAAAACAGCAGGGACAGTGACGCCCATTGTTGAAACTTGAAACTTGAAACCTTCCTAAGGCCCACCATGATGTTTATTTGAGATCCAACCTGTTCATAAGTTCAGGAAGATATAGAGGAAGGGAAAACACAAATATCAGCATGATCTAAAACTTATGTGGCCCTCAAGAAGTTTTTAATTGTAGGTGTTAAATCCCCATTGTTTTCTGTGATGGGGTCCACACAAGCTTTGGATCTGCCTCATTCTGTCTCATGACCTAAATTGATCTCTCCAAACGAATGGACAGAATGGATATAAAATATATACATCAAGGTGGGCCCCACAGTAAGGGTCGCACCATCTTAAGTGCAATCGGAGTCGCACGAATCCACTCGAATTGAAAGACGAAACCTTCGTCTTCTTCTCCATTAAAGGCACAACCCGCCAGCCCCTGCGATTTTGAATCCGTTAAAAATCCATAAAATTTTGCCTTAATTACATATTTTTTTCAAAATCCCCACTTAAAACCCCAAAAACCTCAGCGAAAATTTAGTTTCTTTCAAAACAATATTCTCCGGAAGGAAAAAAGGGTTTTAGGCTTTTCTTACATTATTCAGCGTTGTCGACGATTGGCCCACCAAATCTAGTCGAAGGCCATTCCCTCAGGAAAATTTGAGGTAAGAGAGATTTTTTCCTATATTTTTTTCAAATTTGTGGAATGGTAGAGAGGAAAATCCCGTGGTAGGTGGCTACAGGAAGATATGTATAAATCACGATAAATTGCAATATATTGTCAGTATCAGCGATATCGCAAGATATTTTGCGATATCTTGCAATAATCGCACGAACCTCAGGATTCCGTGATTTTTTTATTTTCGAAGAGTTTAGTATTGCTGGCCAGCGAAAACGATAATATTGGCCGATAGTATCGATATTGTGAACACTGCTCATAACTCCTTCAAGGCAGATGTGTGAATATAGTTGTAGATAACCAACTCCATAAACAAACCAAGAGAGATTTATTTTTATTATTTTGAGAGAGAGAGAGAGAGAGAGAGAGAACCAAGAGACACATTTCCTCACGTACGATTGAGATGTTCGCCTTACCCCTTGTTAAACACAACAACGAATCCAAACAAAACTAGGAGATAAACACCAGTGATGGGGATAGCATTCAAAGTGCTTCCACGCTAACAATAGTGATTTCAACCAAGGGCTTGTTTGATTTTTCAATTCATTGGTAAATACCGTGTAAATATGTAATGATTATTTCCCCTGTATTTACCTCACTCTTTCCAATGTTTGATTTGACCACTTGCTTTTTTATGCAGAAATCGAGAACGCCACAACTTGTGGGTCCCACCATGATGCATATCACTTATCCACACCGTTCATCTGTTATGCCTAATGAATTTATTGCATGAGCCAGAAAATGAGGCATATCCAAAGCTCAAGTGGACCACGGCACGGGAAAAAGGGAATCAAACACTTACCATTAAAAACCTTTTAGGGCCACTGTTTCTTTTGGTGTGGGCCATTTGAGTGTTGAATCTACCTCATTTTTCGGCTCATGCCTAAAACTATTGTGGTAAAACAGATGGACGAAATGGATATATTATATACATCACCTTGGGGTCCACAAATTTAAACTAACTTTTTGAACCGATTTCCAAGGTAAAAAGTACTATGGATTATCAAACGGGTGAAATGGTAATAATTACCCATTTCAAGGGTATTTACACTTGCTCTAGAAAATCAAACACGCCCTAAGGGAAATGCATATGCATGTGCATGTAAGACTTAAGATAGCTATCCACTTTTGAGCACATCTAGAGACTTGCTTAAATACAAGTTTGTGTACTAATGACATATATGCCCATCAAGAGTCTCTTCTTTCTGGTTTGTAACCACAATGATAAATTGCACCTAGGAACATGACATGGGACTTGGTAGTCCTGCTAAAGAGCAAAAGACAGGCAGAACATCCCCGGCTAGATGGATATGATAATGAATAACTAAGTTAGAAGACAGTTTAAGTAACATAGGATCATATGCAACAGGTACCACGACGTGTTATTCATAGTGTTTTTTTTTCCTACTATAGTAGTGTGGAATCGACCACAAGGTTAATTGGTCATTACCGCAAGTGTCTTGACTCTTGATCAATCAGCGATTTAAGAGCAGGTAAAATCACTTTGAGCATCCTCAACTTGTTTCCAATGAATGTCAGCATCCTTTGAACACTTTGAGCAGGTTAGAAAACACATGAATAAACTACTCCCAAACACAAACAGTCCTCAGTGGTACACTATTCAACTAGTATCTTGTCAATGAAAAGAGAGTTTGCAATTTCTTAATTCAGATTATAAATGCAAGCATGTTAAACTTCTGTTAACAGTATCCTGACTTTTCCCCTACAGTCAAATATAACAATAAATCACTCAACTCAATATTCAGAGACCAGGAAATTATTGTTTAAATGGTACAAGCAGGATTTGATGATCTAACTGCTCTCTTCTCCTTTCTCATATTTCAGATCAGCTGTTATAGGCTACACAACTTTCTTTTAGTCAAGTACCCCATCTTCACATTGTTTTTTGCTGTCCTTTCTACTTCTTCTTCTTCTTCTTTTTTTGTTTAACGACTTCAACTTCATATTGTTTGAATCAACATAACAAATTTCACTCATAAAAGGAAGCGATCCCCATTCACGATTCACCCTAATCAAATAATCAAAGAGAAAAGGATTCTCCATTTGATCACCTAACTACCTTTTCCTCTAACATTCCAATAGGTTTAGTCAAATAGCCTTTAGCATGCAATATCTACCAAAACATTGACGAGCATACTTCATATAGAGCCTGAAAGATGTGAAATTTCAAGTAGGATGGATAAGATCTGGCTAAATCAAATCAAAATGATTTTTGAAACAACAAACAGCAGAGGTTGGTAAAACATGGAAGTGATTCTTCATCACAGCTTCGAATGAATCATTCTTTTGCGACCTATAATCTCAAACTAAATCTGATTATATATATATATATATATATATATATATATATATATATATATATATATATATAAAATCTAGGCTCGAAAGCAAGACCTCAATGTTGAATGCACCGTCTACCATTGAGCTACAGGCTAGAACCCAACTAAATCTGATTACTTCAAAAAGTCTACAAGTGCTCATTAAATGCCATCAGTAAATTTTATCTTTAAAAAGGGCATCGGTAAATTAAACAAAGTCACTAAAATGCTCATAAAATCATCATATTGTTCGGATTCATGATGAAAGTATGGCATAAGTTTGACATTGGCTAACAACCTGATGCAACTCTCCTTTATTGGGGCTGGGGACTGGCAATGAGAGCCAAAAAAACTCCCACATACGCAATATAATAGACTATTACATAAGTTTATTACAATCAAGCACTATCAATAATCTATTGCATTTGCTGATCACAATCAACAAGTTTAAAATGCTCGTAAAATCAAGACCAATAGAACAACACTGGTCCCCACTGAAAATGCTCATTCTCCCAAATGTGGCTGCTGATGTCAATGGCATAAATGAAGTACACCATCCCTATGTGCTCCAAATTAAGTGAATCAAATTGATTCATAATTCGTAATGAATTTTTCATTTACTCCAAATTGGCCGAATTGACAACACGAAAGTACAACCCTTAAATTCATCAAAGTTCTCTTGTTGGTTCGAAGCTCACAATCCTTAATTTGCCAAAAGTTTCATGTTACTCAGAGCTTGCATGACTTCGATCTACAAGACGGATCAAAGTCTGGGTTCCAAAAGACAAGCACGAGACTATAACCTACAACATCCAACATTATTGATCATCCCCTCAGAGAATTCATATTAAAGGTGTCAATGAGGTACAACAATAACAAGAAAATCCCTCACTTAATCCAACCCTGTAGCACATAACTATTACAACACAAATTGTCATTAAACCAGAAGACTAAACGACATTTTATACAAAACAACTAAATGACTGTAAATGAGATCCAAAGGGTCATAATACTTTGATGCTTTCTCATATATTAGAACCCTTCGACCTTAAACAAAGCAATGTACAATATCTTTGAACATCTACTTGAAGATATGTGAAAATTACGGCACTACGAATCAGAAAGAGAATCAAATCCAATTATTGCTGTAGGAATCAGTAATGGAATCAAATCCAAGACATACCTGCTGAAGCCTCTTCTTGGTCTGCTCCGCCTGCAATTTACAACTTTGATTAGCTCACAACATTTGGGCCACAGGAAACATACGAAAAAATAAATATAAAAACTTGAATAAAAAACTACCAGGGGCAATTGCGAAATGTATTTGAGTTCCTTTGTTTAACTTGAAAGTTAAAAACAATAGAAAAAAACAAGAATATTTACCAAAAACTTTGCTTGTTTCCCAAGACTATTGAGTTGTCCAACAGATATGAAAAACTAGTCAAACGTCTAAGCCAAATAAAAATAAATAAATAAATACAACAGTCGTTGTCTTCAACAGTACAAGCCATATCCTGTTCACCTTGTGCATCACATGAATAGTTAACTACAGCCACTACGCAAGTAAATGTAATTATTGAAACTACCACCATGGCATATTGATAACTTTGTTGATGAAAAACATACAATGCAATGGGTCCTTGCATAGGTATGTTGTGTCTAGGGCTGTGAATAGGTATCTAGATCCACAGGTATCCGTACCCGTCCCAGTTTAAACAGGTCAAGGTCCAATTTTTAATCCCCCCATGGCATATTGATAACTTTTTTGATGAAAAACATACAATGCAATGGGTCCTTGCATAGGTATGTTGTGTCTAGGGCTGTGAATAGGTATCTAGATCCACAGGTATCCGTACCCGTCCCAGTTTAAAAAGGTCAAGGTCCAATTTTTAATCCCCCCCCCCCCTGGCAAAAAATGGGAGTAAGTTGGGTATGTCCATTGGTTAGTCTGCAGGCATGCATGTACCTACTCAAGCAATGTTCAGTGGCTGCAAACAACGGCCCAATCCGTAAAGGCAGCATTTAGATGCACCATCGAATTGCATTCCAATAATTGGTTGAATAAAGAAGGAATGACCAAACTGCAATCACCTAGCATTCAGAATGAGGAAGCGACTCTCACATTGCAGTCACAATAATTTCAATTCAAAAGCAACATAAACATGACTAGGACCAAGATTCCCTTATATGAATAATAGTAAGAAGGTAATTCAAATTTGGTAATTTCCTCTATATTGAACTAATTGTGAAAACCTGATCCAATAATGTATGCAACCACAACTGAAGTCTTAAAACTTCTGAAATTCGAACAGAAATGTAGCACCTGCTGCCTTAGTAGCCGTGCATTTTCCTCCTCCAGCTGCATGACCAAAGATTCCAGCTCTACTGTATAAGCCTTCAGGACAGAGATACAACGTGCATACATCAGAATTCAAGGTGAAACTAAAGAAGAAAGGAAATAAAGAAGAATGCTACTCTAAGCAGCTCGCCGTAGTAATTTGATGTGGACCATCACCTATCTCACTGTACAGGTAGCCAACATGATGGTGATCAGGATGGTTGATTTACTGAGTGGCCACCATGTGCATGGACTGGGCAAAACACCATGGTGATTGGAAAACTGTGATCTTTCAGTTTTAGTCACTTTGACCTATTGAATGTGGATCATTCCGTTGTTTTTTAGCCTATGTACAGTACTAATCATATGACTGCCACAATCCTATCCTCTACCATTTTCATGTGCTTGCGGCCCATCCACTTGATGGCGCACGAAATCAACAGAACCCTTCACTAAACAGGACATAGCAGCATTGCTCAATAAAGAAGAAACAATCTCATCAAGGACATGACTGACCTGTTTCCGCTCCCTCGACCTCGCAGCCGACTCTCTGTTCTTGATCATTCTCCTCTGCCTCTGCTGTGCGACCCTATCGACTGGCTCCTGCACGGCCCGCCTCTTCCCCCTCCCCCCTCCCCCTCCCCCTCCCCCCTCCACTCCATTCCCAAACCCTAGAACCGAAGAACCCTCAGCGACCTGCTGCTGTGGCTGAAACTGACTACCCAAAACCGAATCCCCACCAAAACCCCCCTGCCCCGTCGAAGCGGGCCCTGACGGGACCCTAACGTCCTCCTCGCGGACCGCCCCGGCCTTGGCAAGAAAATCCTCCAGCGTCATCTCCTCGAACGCAGCTGCATCCTTGAAAGCCAGCCCATCGGAGATCCTGCGGTCGGCAACGGAGATCTCCTTCCAGACCTCATCAACGGACCCGGCAGCGACGGACTTGGGGAGAGAGAAGCTGCCCTGCCTAGAAAGGGGGCAGGAGCCAACATCAGGATCATGGGAAGGATGAAGGATCTCAGCCGTAGGATGACTGTTGTCAGCATAGATGTTGCGGAGGATGTCGTCCATGCTCATGCTGCCAAAGGTCTTGGTAGGATCGATGGTGCAGCTACTGCTGCTGCTGACAGATGAGCTTTGGAACTCCGCGGCAGTTAGAGAATATAAGGAAGAGGGTTGGCGCGTCAGATCCGAATTGGCAGACGTGGAAGACGTCATCACCTTCGACAACGCCATCCGTCTCTCTCTCTCTCTCTCTCGGCGTGGGTTTCGGGCGGGTTTGATTTGAACAATGGGAGGGGAACCGGTTCCGGATGGATAAAACCGGAAAGCAAAAGCGGTTTTTGGGAAGAAGGCGGTTTTCCTATAAATGGAAAAGTGGGAGGCCGGTCCTCGTTGCCGCTTCAATGCGGGTTTTGCCGTCTGTGGGTGGACTGTGGGGGCTTCGGGTTTAATTTTTTTTTTTTTTTTTTTTTCCCGTTTCGAGATCCTGCCGTGTCACGCCAAACGATCCTCATATTTCATAACCTGGACTTGAATCGTCTACAACGCCTGTTTTACGCAGCGCGTAAAGCATCCAAGCTACTGGGGTCCACCATGTTGTATATGTAAAATCTCTTCCGTTCATCTGATAGGAACCGTTATTTGAACCGTATATAAAGAAAATAATCCTGATTAAGAGCTCATATGGAACATACTAACGGAATAATATAAGATTGATACCATACTGCTAAGTTCACGTGCGTGTGTAAAAAATAATTAAAAATAAAAATAAAAGAGTTCACACGGTGTAGTCCGAATGAATTTTTATCATGCTGATTTATGTATCTTCTCTTCGTGGCGGTGAATTACACTTGATTAACGCATTTTGATGGAAGATACACAAACCTATAGTCGTCATCCCATGCCATTGTTTCATATGATATGGCTCATTCAGAGCTGTCCATCTAGCTGATTTGTCTCCTTGCGGCTTAAAATAAAGAATAGAACTTGATAGCCGGGGTAAATATTACATATACAAAAATGGTGAAGCCCACAAACCTGAGTGTTTTAGGCAGTGCCTAAAAACCATTTATGAATGCCTTTTTCAAAGCCATTTGTGAATGCATTTTCCTTCTTTGTCCGGTGTTTATAGCTACTTGGTTCCTCTCGTCATTAATCTTTTCTCGCTGCCGATATTAACCGTTCATCTGCATATCCCCCTTATGAGAGTGCACGAATGCTCATGTTGATACAAAAATCCGGTTAACCTTCCGTGGACCTTCAAATACATGTATACTCAATGTTAGAGGCATTTCTACTTATAGTTGAGAGAAGGCGGTGGTGTAAAGGGAGATTTCTCTATTTAGTAGGTACGTATTGTAAAGGAATTTGAATCCCGAGTCGTAGAGGGATTCGTATCAAAGGATACCGTGAATATCCCCAAGATCCTAGGCTGAGATCTTGGAGAGATCCGTGTTGCGGTCGTCTTCCGAGATCCTCAGTTGGGATCTCAGGCAAGGTCGATCAGAGTCAGGTTGGAACCAACGGAGGCGGATGGTAGAAGGCGAAAGTAGGGAGTCCGAGATGAGGGCCATTCCGAAGAGGAGTTGGCCGACCTGTATTCTCCAATGAGTTGTGGTCGAGTTTCTCTTGGTACCGGGCAAATGGCGGACCTGCCGACCTGCCATGGGATTTGTGTCCTGGCATTAAGACTTGCCTCCTGAGGGCCGAGCTCAAGGAGTGTTGTTTTCCAAGCAGTGGCTTGGAGTTCTCTGGCTGTTGAGGAGCTCCTTGATCATGACTGGTGTTAACTAACCTCCTCGTGTCGTGCATATATGTCCGAGCTGACCTCTTCTCAGTGGTCAGTCCATTTTTACCCATAACAGTAAGCTCCCTAGTTTCGAGCTAGCGCAGTGGGCTCGGGAAGTAGGTCGGATTTGATGAGCTCGGACATTTTTTTCAAAACAATCGGAAAAATGAGTTTTTTTTTTTTTTAAACAGCTTTTTCAAGTTCTAATTATAGTTTAACATAATCTTCTTTTTGAATTTTCAATTTAGCCACAATTTTACAACTTTCTCTATATAGCGCATCATATGCATCTTGAAGATCATCTTCATTTTTAGAGTCACTTCTTGGAGTTTCATAATCAAATATATCACACTTATTTGAAGAAGTTATTCTAGATATAGTCATAAAGGCTTTCAAATCGTTTGCATTTTCCTAGTCTAATTCATCAATTTCAAAATTAGTTTCAGACTTTGATGATTCATCCTAAGTACCTATCATGCCTTTTCTTCTAGATTTATCCTTTTTAGGACATTTAGAAGCTAAATGCCCGTATTCAAAACAGCTGAAACATTAGGTGTCTTTTGTTTTGGATTTCCAAAATTTTGAATTTCCTTTACTTTTATCAAATGATTTTTGAAAATCTATTCTTTTCTTATTCTCGAAAATTCTATAAAATTTCTTTGCCAACATATCCATATCATCTTCGTTTTATTCAAAATTAGAATTTACGTTAAATTCATTTAAATTAGATTTAGAATATTTAAGAGATATGGACTTGATTTTAGGAGCTTTGAAATTTAGCTCGTAAGTTTGAAGAGAACCAACTAATTCATCAACTTTCATGGTATATATATCCCTTAATTCTTATATAGTAGTAACTTTTGAATTAAACCTATCAGAAAGTTATCGCAGTATTTTTGTACAAACCTTATTTTCAGGGATTCTTTCTCCAAGACCCTACATGAAATTTACTACGTCATTTAGTTTCATATAGAAGTTCATAGAAGACTTGTTTTCTTCCATACGAATTTCTTCAAATTTGGTTGTGAGAATTTCGATCTTAGATTTTTTTGACAATGGTTATTCCTCCGTGTGTCATTTCAAGAATATCTCATGCTTGTTTAGTTGTATCGCACGAAATGATTCTTTTGAATTCATCTGGCGATAGAGCACAAGTTATTGCATTTGCACTGCTTTCACTTTTCCGAATAGTAGTCTAAAAATTGTATGCAGTTTCTTTCATTATATGGTTCCATCATCGGCTATTACTTCCATAATAAGGGGAATCCATTTGGTTACAGTAGCTTGCTACACACTTTCATCAATGGATTTGAGGAAAATCTTTATCCTAGCTTTCCAATAAGAATAGTTAGAGTCATCAAAAGAAGGTGGCCTGGTAATAGATAAGCTTTCAAAATTTGACATCTTGTAGCCCTGGATCTAGCTCAAGGAGGTAAATCTAAAAAATAAAAAGAGTAACCCACTCTGATATCACTTGAAATGGAGAGCTAGCTGAAAAGAAGAGCTTAAGATGTCCTAGAGAGGGGTGAATAAGACAATGCCGAATAATCAAAATAAGTGTTGAATATGTAAATAAAGCAAAGATCTCAATTGCTTAAGTATTGAAATGTTAATTTCAAATAATTTGTAAGACAACTTTCACCTAAAGTTTTAAGCAGGACAACCTTGTTTCATGAATTTCTTTAAAATTAAAACCTCAAACTTGCAAGAGTAAATTAAAATATTACAACATTCACCAATCAACTAAAATTAAATACAATCAGTCACCACAAATAAAATAAAAACATTCATCACATGGCATAAATAATTATAGTGGTTCGGTGCTTTGAAAACAGTCACACCTACTCCACTTCTAAAATTACTGCCCTCGTAATATTGGTTTCACTATGAAAAGGTTTTCACGAGTTCACCTTAATAACCTTATACAATTCTTGTAATTTTCACGGGCTATCACAATCAAACCCAAACTGAGATTTCCAGGCTATCTCAGACAAAACCTAAACTGAGATTTTAATAGGCTATCTCAAAAAAAAAAACCTAATAGGGTTTTAGAAGGTATACTTATCTTCACCGTAAAAGACGTATCAGAAGCTTGTAATAGAATAACATCTTTCTTGAATGTAGATTGTTCTTTGTTCAATCAGATGGAAAGGGTCTAGAGTTTTATTGATTTTAATTAAGTTAAACTCAAAGGCTACTTGAATCAATTCTCTTAGATCTTTAAAAAAAAAAAAAAGTATAGTTTATTATCTTTAAAATCAAACTTGAAAGATATAAGATAAAGGGAATTGAAAAAAAGCTATATAAATTAAATTATAAATACCATTCAATAGCTTGCTAATAACTTGAGCTTCTTTCTCTCTTACAGAAGGATTTTGATAATTAACTTGTGTAATTCGGAATAAGAGAGGAACTCAATTTATAGGCAAAGAAGTTGGAACTCTGGCTAGCCCGAGTGAGGCTTCGACTAGCCTAAGTTCAGCGGATTTGGTTCAACGGACTTCGAATCGCACGGGATAAGATTTATCCAAAATTCGGCTGGCCCAAGGTCAACTTCGGCTGCTCGAGTTCCCCTGAATCCCAAAAAGTGTTGTTGTTGGAATTTGACCCGAACTTTATCAGGCTAGCCGAATTTGCAACAAAAATTAGTTGTTGCTTTTGGCTTGAAGTTGGGCTGGCCGAGAAAGCTCAGGCTAGCCAAACTAAAAGTTAGGTTGGCCGAATTCCGAGCAAAATAAGCATAAAAATCCAAAATAACAAAATTTCAAAAGCAAATAGTCCTAAGGTCTTTCAAGGTTTTTATACCACCTGAGATAAATCAAATATTTGTTCTTCTTTGACTTGAACTAAGTCTCGGAACTTCATCTTAACTTTGAGCTTGATCTTTTTTTGAACGTTAGTCGATCTTGAGCTTGATCTTCTCTTGAGTATGGATCGGTCTTGAGCTTAATCTTCTCTTGATTAAGCTTAATCTTCTCTTGAACATAGACCGATCTTGAAGATCTATTGTCAAGTTGTTTTGGCTTGACGAAATTTGACAACTAAAGTGTGCTCAACATTTTAGCACTTATACTAGCGATGTCCTAGAGGGGGGTGAATAGGATAATGCCAAATAATCAAAATAAATGTGGAATATGTAAAGATTACAAAAATCTCAATCACATGAGTATTGAAACCTTCATTTCAAATAATTCGTAGGGCAACATTCACCTAAAATATCAGGCAGGACAACCTTATTTCACAAATGTCTTTAAAGTCAATCTTTCAAACTAGTGAGAGAATATAAAAAGATTATAACATTCACCACAAGAATGAAATGATAAATAACATCAAATCAACAAAAAGAATAAAACATTCACCACAAGACATGAAGAGTTATAGTGGTTCAGTGCTTAAAACAATCACACCTACTCCACTCCCAAAATTACTACCCTCGTAATTTTGGCTTTCACTATAATAAGGTTTTCACATGTTCACCTTAACAACCTAATACAGTTCTTTGTGATTTTCACAGGTTATCATAATAAAAACCTCTTTTGTGATTTTCACGGGCTATCACAAATAGAAACCTCACTGAGATTTTTACAAGCTATCTCAGACAAACCTCACTGAGATTTTCACATGTTATCTCAGAAAAACCTCACAGAGATTTTCACAGGCTATCTTAGAAAAACTTCACTGTGATTTTCACAGGCTATCTAAAAAAAAATCTAAAATGAAATATAGTAAATGTACTTATCTTCAAATGGAGATTCGAAGACGCGGCGGAAGCTTATAGCAGAAGAACTTCTTTCTTGAACGTATATAGCGTAGTGTTAAATCGGACAAAAAGAGTCTAGGGTTCTATAGATTTTCTAAATGAAAAATTCAAATATTACTTGATTCAATTCTCTTAGATCTCAAAGAGTGTAGATTATTTTTTTAGAATAAGACTTAAACGATCTTGAGAAAAAAGAGAATTGAATAAGCTATAAATTAAAATTTATAAATACCAACAGATAGTTTGCCGAGGACTTGAGCTTCTTTCTCTCTTTCAGAATGATTATAATAATTTTTCGTTGTTGTTTAGAATGAGAGAAAGCCTCGATTTATAGGTAAAGAGGTTGGAACTTTGACTAGCTTAAGACTAGCTTCAATTGGCCGGAGTCCACTGGATTTGTTCCAACGGCTTTAGGATCGGGCGAGATAAGATTTATCCAAAATTCGGCTGGCTCGAGGTCAAATTAGACTGGCTGAATTTGCCCGTTGGCTGACTGAATTCCTACAAATATCAAAAGATTACATTAGGCTAGCTGAATTTTTAACATAATTTGTTATTTTTCTACAGTTGGAAGTTAGGCTGGCCAAACCAGAAGCTAGGTTGGTCGAATTCCAAGGTAAAAACATTTATTAAAACCCAAGTTAATGAATTTATAAAAGATCCTAACCTAAGGTTTTTCTAGGATTATACCACTTGTGTTTTAGTAAATATATAAGACACATTGTCTTGAACTTTGACTTGATCTTGTCTTGAATTCGGGCGTCAGTTTCTTGAGAAGATGTGCTGATCTTGAGTTGATCATAAGCCGATCTTAAGCTGACCTTCAAGCATGTAGAGTAGTTGTGATTCTATACTTGTGATCTGACCTTGAAGCGCTTATTATAATAGCACTTACAATTTATTATCACATATCTGAGATATGCTAAGAAGATTATGTTTTAATCCTTCAACATATAAAACATTTTCAAAGAGAAGTAAGTTAGAAAGTTGTACATTACCTTGGCCAATTATCTTTCAGTTGCTTCCATTTCTGAATGTAATCGAACCGCCATTTATTTGGTTGATTTTTAAGAGTATAGCCTTATTACCTTTCATGTGTCTTGAACATCCACTATCAAGTTACCATCTTGAATGGCTACTTGCTTTGAAAGCCGTGTGGATTACAAGACACTTAGGGCCTGTTTGGCCGGGCGAATCCCATGGGATTAGGAGGGATGGGATGGATTTTAAGGTAATGATGGTGGTGTCAGTGGATTGGTTTAAGATTCATGGGATTGCTATATCCCGGGACAAGTTCACTGGGTCTGTTTGGCATGCTCGACATATCCCGGGATTTTACCTTCCAATCCGTCCAACCAAGGGATGGGATCAATTTTAAGGTAATGATGGTGATGTCAGTGGATTGTTCTAAGATCCATGTGATTGCTTATATCCTGGGACAAGTTCACCTGGTCTATTTGGCTCATCGTGCATATCCCAGGATATCGCGATCCCATCCCTCCTAATACCATGGGATAAGTTCGGCCAAACAGGCCCTTAACCGTTGGAACCCATTTAATTGCAATTACAGGTTTATAAGGATTTCTTGTTTTGTGCTGTGTTTGGGAGTTAGGATTTCTCCTTTTTCTATATACTCCAATCTTACCAAAGTTGGATTTCAATAACTCTTTAAGCAAGTCCACAATTTTATCAGCTAAAGGAGGATTTCTGTTATTATTCCTTTGATGTTTATAATAGTTGGCACTATTTTTTATATTAGAGGCTTGAAAAGGTTTTGAGTTTTTGAAGTCATTCCTTTTATAGTTTAATTTTTTTAAAGTCTCTACTTTAGAGTTCAAGGATTCTTCTTTTACAAAGGTAAGAGCAAAATCCTTAGATTTCAAAGAGTTACTTTTAATATAACCCAGTCTAAACTTATCACCACATCGCCTAAACAAGGTTAACAGTTTTTCAAGTTTCTGGTCACCAAGGGCATATTTCGAACTGTCCTTTGAACTCTGAAGGGTTAATTTCTCATTTTCATATTTAAGTTTCTGCAATTCAGAAATCTTTGAATTCAAATCTAATTTAGTCTTTTCAAAATAATTGGAAAAATGACATTTTTCTAAAACGACTTTTTCAAGTTCTAATTATAGTTTAGCATAATTTTCTTTTTGAATTTTCAATTTAGGTGCAATTTTACAACTTTCTCTGTACAGGGCATCATATGCATCTTGAAGATCATCTTCTTTTTCAGTGTTACTTTTTAGAGTTTCATAATCAAACATATCACAGTTATCTAAAGAAATGATTCTGGTAATAGTCATAAAGGCTTTCAATTCATTTGCATTTTTGTAGTCTGATTCATCAGTTTCAGAATTAGTTTCAAACTCTGATGATTCATCTTAAGTAGCTATCATGCCTTTTCTTCTAGATTTATCCTTTTCAGGACATTTAGAAGTTAAATGCCCATATTCAGAATAGTTGAAATATTGGGTGTCTTTTGTTTTAGATTTCCAAAATTTTGAATTTCATTTTCTTTTATCAAATGGTTTTTAAAAATCTGTTCTTTTCTTATTTTTGAAATTTTTATAAAATTTTTTTGCCAACATAGCCATAAAAGATTAAAGCATTCACCATAAGGCACATGAGTTATAGTAGTTCGGTGCTTAAAACAACCACACCTACTCCACTCTCAAAATTACTATCCTTGTAATTTTGGCTTTCACTATAATAAGGTTTTCACAGGTTCACCTTAACAATCTAATAAAGTTCCTTGTAATTTTCACGGGCTATCACAATAAAAATCCCTTTTGTGATTTTCACGGGCTATCACAAATAAAAATGCCACTGAGATTTTCACAGGCTATCTTTGTTGAGGGCCAAATATTGCATATTATCCCCCAATTATATCTTGGTTTTATGAACATGATATTGCTTAATGTCTTATTTTACTTATGCTTGTGTTGTAAAGTGAATTTAAGAGCTTGGATTGGAAAAGGAGTTAAAAGCATGAATTTGATGCTCACAGATCACAAGGCAAGAGATAGATCTTAGGAGACCGAGATTGAAGAATTCACATGCCAAAGATCCAAGGAAACCAAGTGATGAAGGAAGAAAATCGAAACTTGAAGTGAAGAAAAAGAATTTTGAAAATTGTCCTAAAAATAGATTTCGGAACCAGAAAAGTCTAATTCTGGAAAACTGCCAAAATCACCTTCGATTATATTGAATGTACGTAGATGCATCAAAGATCATATTGAAAGTACTTAGATGTATCGAAGGTGGAATAAAAAATTGCGGGATTTTTAAGCCAAACTTGTTAGATAGTTCCGGACTAGTTTCAATGATGTTGAAAGACCTTCGATGCATCGAAGCTTATATCGAAGATCATATCGAAAGACTTTTGATGCAACGAAGATGTTACGTAGATTTTACATGGACTGCGTAAATTTGAGGCGGTTTCTATATTCTTCCAAGTCGGTGCGAAAGGAGGTGTTGCTTAACTATAAATAAGAGTCCCCAGGGCATCCATAGGTATCATCTAGGCTTTGGAGGAGCAAAGCAAAAGGGTGGAGAGCCGTCGCTAAGCATTTTTTCTTCCTTTCTTTCTTAGTTTTCATGTTTTCTTTTAAGGTTTTAGATCCAATCATGTCTATGGTTGGCTAAACCTCTTAGCTAGGGCTAAGAGGTGAAGCTTATAGCGTGATGAGATTTTTATTGCTTGGATTCATGTTTATGTTGAACTTACTTTGATTCTACTTTGATATTTAAGGAATACTTTCAGTTTTTAATGATTTATTGTGACTTAGGTTACAGTAGATCTGCAATAGCTTTGAATATCTTCTTTTCCTATTTTGAGATTATGAGATTGGTAAATCCTGTTGTCTGTCATCGTCTCATGAGCATGGTTTGGTGATGGAATCCCTGCCAATTATCATAATTCTCCTCTTTTGAGAATTAGGTCAAAGGAAGTTCAGATTTGATCTTAATTGTTATATCTTCTAATTGGATATGATATGACTCCAATTCCAATTACATTACTTGAATCAAGTAAGGAATCACCCTGATTGCTATAAGTGGATCCTTGGAAACCCTAGCTCCAACCTTTGATTTCTAATCAAACACTTCACAATTACTTCCTTTTTATTTCTAATTTAGATTTAGATCTTCTTCTAGTTTTAATTCTAGTTACTTTTAGAATATACACAAGATTAGTCCTTGTGGATTTGATTTCAGTCTTACCGAGATTATTACTACATCGCGACCCTACACTTGGAGTTGTGAACAAGTTTTCGGCGCCATTGCCGAGGACTAACGGTCGCGTTTTTCTAAATTTAATTAGTTTTAGAATTAGGTTGAGATTAGGGTTAACTTTTTGTTTTGTTTATAGGTTAGGAATTTTTCTGCTTTGTTTTTAGAAACTAACTTTGTTTTCTGTTTTGTAGGATTCTAACATAGCAACTCTTATTTGGTAATTTTGTTCCTTCTCTCTTATCTTTTCTAGATCTCTTCTTTGTTTCAGTTCAACTAGTTTTCCTTTTAGGTTTAATTTCTGTTCTAGGTTAGATTTTTCTTATTTTCTGAATTTTTCTAATCTAGGGGTTTTAGAACTTTCTAGTTTTAGAATTTTGTTTTTAGGATTTTTTCTGTATTTTTTTCTAGGAACTAACATTGTTTTCTGATCTTGTATGGTTTTCAATTCTAGTCATTCTCTTTTGGTAACTCCTTCCCTCTACCAGCTCTCCATATTTCTGTAGATTTTTTTTTTAGGGAACTAATTTTAGAATTAGATTCAGAAGTTAGGTTTCACTATGTATATGCAAGAAAGGAAACGTCAGTATGCTGAGCTAATTCTAGAAAGTGAGAGGTATTGTGAAGGGCTGTCAGATGATTATGTCAAGAAACAACCTATGTCTCAAAGCTTTTCTGAAACCATCATCGAGAACCGACTAGAATATAATACTCCACCAGTTAAAAAGTCCTACAGTGATCATAAGCGAGAGAATAATTACACTCCACGGATTAAGAAAACAATATGTGATTATTGGAGTGAGAATGATTATCACCCATCAGGTAATAAGAAAACATTCCGTGATTATAATATGGGTGATAATGTGCACCAACAACCATCCAACTTTCCAGCCTATGACCCGTATGACTATGATCAGTAGAAACATCAACATTTGAGAGATGAACTGTAACACTCCGGATTTTTGCCAACCTGGAGATAGACGTCCTTAGGCAATGGGTCAAATCCTAACACCTTATTAACTTGTCAAAACTCAATCCCGAAGTCTCAAGTCCCCTTTCAACCCATTTCCTTCAAAATCTCCTATTTCACTTTTCACCACCTTGTTCCTTAGATGTTTCTGAGTACTTTCATATTAGGCATGAATCCTATAGTTTAGGTAATGAAGAACAATACTTTCGAAATCCGTACAAAGACCTGAGTATCACCTCAGGCAGAAATCATACAGGACTAAATCCTTTAGAAATTAGATGAGTTTAACTAGTGCTAAACTAGATTAGCTATGAAATCCGTTTGAATCACTTTAAATACGATCTGCAAGACCCAAAACTTGTAGAATCATCGACGCTACATTACCCTAAAATCTAGGATCAATCTCATTACCCGGCTACTCTCGGGAGCATCACGAAACTCCGTATCAGATCTGGACCGCACATCGAAAGTTCGAATAATACAAAGTTATAGAATTAGGACCACCTTGTTGGGCTTGACAGCCATCTCGGAAATCAAATCTAAATAGTGTCCCGGGGTTATTCGCTTAAGCCCGGAGTGAAGTGTGTGAAAAACGTGGATATTTTAGAAATAAATATCTAAATTTAAGTAATCTGAGACTTGTCACTTGCGGGCCTGATGTAAGCAATCAGATCGTCAGAATCTGACCCAATTACACCCTCGGATCAGGAAAAGTTTTCCATACATGGCAGTGCACTTGTGGCCCTGATCGATGGACGAGGACCGTTGAATTGAAACTGGTCCGCCATGGTCGATCTATCAAGCCGATCGGACTGAAAGCTTAACTCGACCTAGATCCATAGTCAGTGAGCTTAAGTCCGACCTTTGTCTCAAGGGGGGCTCTAGAAGTGCTCTGTTGAGACGAAACAGTCCGTATTTGGACATAACCTAAGTATACCTTGGCCCTGGGTCTAATTTGGTGAGTTCTGGGCCTATATAAGGACCTTAAACCCTCATTCTCTCATTCCATATGAATTTGAGAAAACCTAGGAGAGAGAAGAGAGAAAAGAGAGAGAAAGTGTGAGAGTAGTGGGAGCATCTTCCTGATACTCTATCCCACTACTATACGTGCTTAGCCATCACCTTCCAATCGCTCTTCTGGCGATTCTGACATCATTCTTAGGTAAGGAAACTCTAACCCTAACTTGTTCTAGGGTTTTAAAGGTTGTAAGTTGCGAAATAGCTGACTTAATTCTTGCTATAGGTTGATATAGCATCGTTGAAGAAGACTTAGCATTTCTATCAAATTCGTTACGCTTCTACGGCATAAAGTGCGGACTTTAAACATATAGGTTATGGTTTTCAAGGCTTTCAATGTCAGATAATGATATATTACTGATGTGGATGTTATTGCACATGTATAAAGTGCTATCCATTTCGTTTTTCAGATATATGCTAATTATGTTGAATATACTGTATTCCTTGTATTTGTAGAAAATACCGTATACGTATAAAATATGGATTTACGCTTGCCATGACTAATTGTTGTCCATGTATGTTAGATGTATGTGTATCAACTTCTGGGTGAACGGATTAGCCTAATATATGTTATATCAACATACGTTGTGTATGTTATATTGTGTAGCCTAAATGTTTGTGAAAATGACCGAATGAGTATAGAATTCGCATTCGTGCTCGCCATGACTAATTGTCATGGATATATGATTGTTGTATAGGCGATACCCCGTTGACGAAAGGATTTGCCCTAAATCACGCCCCGGCCAATATACGCTATATCTGTTAAAGTGTGTAGCCCAAGCATTTATGGAAATGAATGAATGAATATTGTCACGCCTCAAACCTGGAAACCGGGCTCACAAAATTTCCGATGGCCGAATCCGGCGCCGACAGCCTCCGTAGAACCCCATTCTCGGCTCCCAGCGCCCATACGCCAGGTTCCGATCCTGAGATGCTACAAGGAGGATTTCTAATGATCAATTTGATTCGTAATGAGCATAACCACAAGCATAACCCACGAACAATAACCATAAGAACACCATCACAAAATCCACTATGATCAAAAACTTTGAGTACAAGGTGTATAAAAGAAAATACAAGATAGTGCAAATAACAAAAACTCCAGAAGCTCGGCTGCACACTCCAACTGCGGCAAGTCTACGGCTGCGTCCTGGCGTCACTTGTACGCATCAATCGTGCATAAGCTTATGGAAAGCTTAGAGGGTGGTGTAAGTGTGTGCGCAATATGAGCGTGCTCAGAATGCAGGGTCAGAGTAATGCAAAATCGTGCTAATGAGTACATGATTGCAGTCAGCCGTATGAAGGCTATGCGGTACAGAATAAAAATGATATCTGCCATATCAAGGCCATGCGATGCATAATGCAGCTCAAGCATGACAACCCTCATGTCAATACAGTTATCAGTCTGGATAATCACCGGGGTCTAGTACACTTAAGCCAGCTTGCCGCCCCTATCCGAACGCACAACTGGAAGAGTGGAAGAGACCTCACTATCCGCCTGCCAATATCGGGCCCGGCTCGTCGATAGCGGACCGATTCCTCAAGCTGGTCAAACTCAACCTAGAAATTGCCCCCTCACTCAGGCGGGTAAGGTCACACCCCTTTCCAACCGACCACGACACAGTGGGAGACGCGGCCTACTGGTATACGGCCCTCGCGCGCTCATGTATCTACTCGGTCTCGACGTTGGAGTCATCCTCTGGTACCATCGGGTTTAGGGATTTTCACTCAGGGACATTTATGGCGCCCGTATGCTAGAACCAAACATTTCTGGTATCCAATCCAGCCACCCACGATGTGTCTGTGGAGGCTATGGCCCTGGTGTTGTTAGGGCATACAGTAACTACAATCACACAATGCAAGTGCATGAGTCACACTACCAGTCATGCAACAGTCCTGCGAAAACCATGGGCTCATGCAGGGCAACTCTGCCTATCAGGGGGCCCGTAACAGTCTGCCCGAAGGCATATGCTATGATAAAACATTCCTCATATCAAGCATACAAATGATGCGTATGAGTATGAATCATGGAGCTATACTAAACATGTTATAAAGTGGTGAACTATCAACAAGTATGGGCTTACTAATGGGTCCTAGGGAGAGTTATAATGCGGACATTTAACCAACACTATACTTGCAATGTGGACGTCAAACCAACATTGCTCCCAAGGCATGGCCCACCATAAAACATCATTACACAGACCATGGAGGAATCACACATTGCAATGGACCCTAAGGACATCCCATTGGGCCTTAAATATATCAAATGGGCCATATCGCATGGGCCTTATATTCATCAAGTGGGCCACATCAATGGGCCTTATGTACATTGCAATGGGCCATAACCCATGGGCCTTTAAAAACATCACAATGGGCCTCATAACATGGGCCACGATTACATTGAATGGGCCTAAACACATAGGTCATATATACATCAAGGTGGGCCTCAACAACGGCCATAAATACATATCCAGGTGGGCCTCAACAACGGCCACAAGTAAATCAAGGTGGGCCTCACACATCTAAAGGGTGATATCAACGGCCAAATCAAATGGGCTATTTCAAACGGGCTAAATCAAATGGGCTTCATGTATATCAATTGGGCCCACTCTTATGTATATTTGAAATCTGACCTATTCATAAGTTAACATAGAAATAACTGAAGTGCAGACAAACATCAGCTTAATTAGGAAACTACCATAGCCCTTACAAGTTTGAACGGTGGATGTCACAGCCCACATATTTCAGTGGGGGGGGGGGGGGGGGGGGGGGTTCCACGTCTAGTGAGTGGATAGTTAAGATATAACACATGCCTCATGGAATGGCCCACCAGATAAATAGATCTGTCACATTTTTTGCCTCAAGCCTTAAGACAAGCCAACTGGATGGACGGTTAGGATGGAACACAGACATCAAGGGGTGGGGTCCAGTGGCAGTCTAGCAAATGCCTGGACGAATGGGTCCCACCGTCCGCCTGACGGTGGATAGAACACGTACATTTAAGGTGGGTTCCACCGTCCGCCGGACGGTGTAAATGAAACAAATGCATCACTTGTGGGTCCACGTGGGGCTCACTGTAATGTTTATCTTTCATCCAAACCGTTCATCAGGTCACACAGACCTGGAAAAAGGGGAAAAATAAATTCCAGCTTGATCCAAAACTTCTGTGGACCCCAAAAGAGTTTCAATGGTAAACGTTCATTCACACTGTTTCCTGTGATGTGGGCCGCCTGAACACTGGATTGGACTGATTTTTGGAGGGGGCCCACGTCAGGCAGTGGCCCATTAAATGGGCGGTGTGGATACAAAATATACATCATGGTGGGGGCCACACGTGGGGCCATGGCCCCTGGCCCGTTCGCCCGTGAAAACGCAGCAGCGTTCTGCTGCTGCTGACGCACAGCAGCGCTGCCTGCCTCTTTTTTTTTAAAAAAAACCTGAGTTCCGGAGGTTTTTCATGTGTGGGGCCCTCTTCAGCCACATCCACCCCGTCCACTGGCTTCCATGGCCCAAGGCCAGTCCATCAAGACCAATATTGGACGTTTTTTAGCGTGTAGAAAGATTAAGGTGAGTTTCGACGGTGAAAATCACTATTTCCAAAGGTATGGTCCGTCTGAGAGTCAGATTGATCTCATTTTTCGGCTCAACGCCTAAAATGTTACGGGGAAAAGGATGGACAGCGTGGATTGAAGACATACATCAAGATGGGGCCTACACAAGCGGCTCGCCCAAAAGCTTGCAAACTAAGCTAATATTTGTGTTTTTACTACACGTCCAGCGTCTGGACGTTTTGGGTATAACCCATACAGTGAGGTGGGCCCTGTTTAGGTGGGCCACCAAAGGGTAGGTGGGGTGGGTACAACACATACATAAAGTGGGCCCCACCTATGAATGACTTGGATACAATACATACCTCAAAGTGGGGTCCGTCCAAGTGGGCCACATGGCCGTATCATCATACCAAAAATAATGAAAAAGAAAGGGAGAGAAAGAGAGAGATGGAAGACCGAGTGATGGAGGGACCCCGGTACTATGGGCCCTCCCTTTCATGATCTACAACATACATCAAATGGGTCCCAATATATGTGGGCCCATTAAATCAAAATCCAACGGTGGAGATTTCTTCTCCACTAAAATAGACGGTCACGATGACCCCTATTCAGGCTAGGAAAGTAAACATTATGATGGGGTCCATGGAGAATGGCCCCATCATGGAATGATATTGATAATCAAGGTGGGCCATCGGTCACATCTTAGGGTCCAAAGTGAGATCCACACCATTGATCGGTAGGCCTTACTTGGTCCATCATAAAAATATGAAAAACCTATCCTATAAAGCACCCACCGGTTGATCTTCTCGGTCCGTTGGAATGCCAACCTCCTTGTGCTTCACTTGATGGTGGAGATGAGAAGTGGATGGCTAGGATGATGGGTTTTGGAATGGAAAAGTGGGCCACCAAAATCACATTTCCTCTCATATGGAGAAGCTTGGACGTGGGTTTCTTGCTTGGGTTTGGGATGGTTGGGAAATGTGAAGGGAAAGAGAGGGAGAGAGAGAGATTGTAAGGAGAGGGAGTGATGGGTGTGATGGGTGAAAGGGTGAGTGATGTGAGGTGATGGATGTAGTACTTGACTAGGTATGGGTGTGTAGAGAAGAGGGTGAAAAGAGTTGACTTTGGAGAGAGAAAGCATAGGTTGCTTGTACTTGACATTGAATTGATTGATTGATGTATTGATTGTTGATGGGATTGATTTGACATTGTGTAGAGATTCTCTTGGGATCGAGAAAGTGCAACGTTTCTTCGAAATAAACGCCGGCTCACATCTTCTGGTCAGGGTGTCGGATTGGTGCGTGAGTCGCGGCGTTGGAACCACGGCGACGGTGCGGTCGCAATGATACAGGTCTCGGATTAAACTGACTCGAATCTAAAGGATACAACTTACGGTCGTGCGCAACGTCGATTATCAGTCGCGGATTACCGGACTTCAACGGAAAGGAACGAGGAAGTTGACGGAACAGTACGGACTAGAATACGGGTCTCACAAATATGGAACTTGGATTCATGCTTGCCATGATTATCCGTTGTGGGTGCATGCGTGTTATACATGGGGCAGTTCCCTAGTGAAAGGAATTGGCCTAATACCTATGTGATCAACATATGTCATGTATGTTGATGTATGTAGTCTAAAGTGTTTGTTGGAACGTCTAAATGAGTAGTAGTTAGTAAATTGTAATGTATAAGGGTGTTGAGATATGATTTTTAACTCCTTTAACTATGTGTATGTTTTCCTCCATGTACCGTCTATTATAATGTTTGTTTCTCTATGTAATGCATAT
Organism: Magnolia officinalis; assembly: GCA_021015155.1. Classification (NCBI taxonomy): domain Eukaryota; kingdom Viridiplantae; phylum Streptophyta; class Magnoliopsida; order Magnoliales; family Magnoliaceae; genus Magnolia; species Magnolia officinalis. Next base: position 23,188,505 of record JAJHSJ010000016.1, on the reverse strand, counting down.
GTTTAAATCCATATTTAAGTTGTATTCCATAAAATCAGTTATGGGTGATGGGGGAGTGGTGTAACGACTCCGTGCAATAGCCCTGACAGCCCTAAGCGGACAATATCAGACTTTAATTGTGTGATTTGAAATCTTGATCCATTATTGCTTTAACTATCTATACTTGAATGTGATTGAGGCTATTGTATAGTCCAGGCAATCAGTAACAGGCCTTGAGTTCGTGGCTGAGATTCATTCGCCGCGAAGGACATGTTTGACAAACCCGAGCCGTACGTTGGTTGTCGGCAGTGGTTAGGCCATACGGAGTGCTTACGCACTTCATGTCGATCCACTTGATGTGCGCTTGTGCTAGTCGAGCTCGTCAAGTAACCCGATTGACCATTGTATGTTTACCATATTTAGACGCTACTGTTTGAACCTAAGGTACCGAACTCACCAGTGGAATCCCGTTAACCTTGGTACCTCGATCCGCTATGACTCATGAGCAGGACATGGTGGTATGGGATAAAGTGGTCGAGCTGTCAGCCTACGCTGGGGCGATGTGCCTCCCCGTAGTGACCTGTGAGCAACCCAGACTCGTGAGCCGAATACGGTTGTATGAGACACTGTATTCGAGCTGTCGGCCTACACTGTTTTGATGGGTGATGGGGGAGTGGTGTAACGAGTGCATGTAACAGCCCTGGCAGCCCTAACCATGCCCGGTGTAGTGACCTCGAGCATACTCTGAATCTGCGGTGAGACGACGAGTCTTCCCGTAGTAACAGAGTATAAACTAGGCCTGTATTGATAAGGTGATGGGGGAGCGGTGCAACGAGTGCGTGTAACAGCCCTGACAGCCCTTTACAGCTACCTGGAATCGCATCATCGTATGAGATTATCTAGGACTGACGACCCTAGAATGGATCATTGTTTGGGAATGATATAAGGGAGGTACCTTAGTTTTCCAATACTGCTGTATGAAAAGGACTAATAACAACTCGGTAATCACGCTCATAACATAGCACTGCATGTGCTTGGAAGATGTAGAGCACTGAGAGATGAAAGCATATCGCGAACGTAAGATGATGTCGCACGAGGGTGGTTTGGCAAGGGCATGCATCATGACTGCATTTCATACTTGCATTAACATGATTATTTAGAGATGTTTGATTGTACTGCTTTATCATTACTGCTTGACTGAATTGATAACATGTTAACCTATGCTTTATTATTCCACTGAGTTGATCACTCACTCCCAAGTTACGGGACGGTGTTGTACACACCAACCAGACCTTGTTTGGGTTTCAGATGATGGCGATGCTGCGAAGCGGAGCCGGACTTTTATGATGATGAAGAGGATTTCTCCTTTATGTAGTTTTCAGGCGAGTTCCTGTGAGCCGTGTCTTGATCGACGGGGCTTTTTGGGATGTTGACTAGATGACATTACACCTTTGGTATAATTTGAAAATTTACATATAATTATCTAACCTGGTAACATTATCACACTCTGGAGATTTACTACAGTTTATATATTTTATATATCTATCACAGTCTTTCGCTTGTTTAAACTAATCGTCTCTGGAGTATGATATGCTGCTTTGGCTTAATCTCATTCATGTTTCATGTATTAATATAGACAACATTCAATCATCAGCACATATGTTGCATAAGTGACGCGTTGGAACCAGGGAGTTGAGTTTATACTCGACCCCTGATTTTTAGGGTGTTACATGAACTAACAATCGATCATAGTGACTATTCTCTTGGATTTCCTACCTTTAAAATCCAAACAGAAACAATCCAAGAGAATTCACTTCAGAATTCCATACAAAATTTAGAACTCATTTAGAAAAACACACTTCAAGCATTACAAGAACTTATAAAAGATATACAAAAGATAGGTTCATGTGTGGAACATACTGAGATTGAGAATGAAAAGTCAGATTCTGTTAATGAGCATACGGTTCAATTTCCCAAAGAGTTAATCTCGATGATTGTCCATAGGGATGATCAAGAGACATGGGTATCTTTCAAAAATAATAATACTGACACACTTCACCCACATGACACACTTGGCTTCAATGAGGAGGAAGAGGCTAGTTTATTCAAGCCTTAACCCAACCTAGAAATAAAATGTGAGGAAAGCGATTCCATCCCATTTGTGTATTGCACTAAATTGGAAAATGATGAGGAATGGGATGACATTCACGAGTTTACAGTCTAAATTCCCCTGGAATTGATCTCAAGTTTAGTTTAGGTCAATGACCAAGAGGAACAGGAAGTTGTCAACCATAACGATCTACTCCACCCATTTGACATGACTGATTTAAATGTGGAGGATGAGCCCCTTTCAATTGACCCTTCCAACTCTTGTGAGGCATATTTAGACCACTCCTCTTATTTAAATTATAATGTGGTTAGGGAGATGGACGAGTTGCTCGATAGGACTCTGGAATTTAAAACCACCGAGTGGAGGCCACCATCTGAGTTGTTAACCCTTGACGATACAATGCCTTTACCGAGTAGTACCAGTGAACAGAGTCTTCGCATCAATTGTTCATCTGTTGATCCTCAATCTACCTATGCAGGGCAAGACAAGATACATCTGGTGATGATTTATTCTCACCAAGATGAAGAACAAGAGATCATGCTTCCATCCACTTTCAAAGATAATGAAATCCTTGGGCAGATCATCACAAACTTCAATGCGGAGACTGAGTCCCTTTCAAACTGAATCTCTCAACTCTCTGAAAGAATGCTTGGCGCACTTTGCAGATTCAAATGATCCCATGATACAAGATATAATGAATGCCTTACAAGACAATATCTCGGTAGTTGTTACTGACCAAGAGAACCCTTATTTTGAAGCCCCTCCTTCCACAAATCTTGAAAATTCATTATCAAAGGAGGGAGAACTGAAAATTGAACTGAAGTCTGAAACTTCGGAATGTGTTGAGACTGCACTACCTACTGAGAATTTTTCTGAATTTTATCTACTTGTAGTTTTGATTCACCATGTTATGCTAACATTGAAACTTTTTCTGTCACAGGTGAATCATATATACTTTGGACACCTTAGGAGATTAAAAAGAAACCTTATGCTGAGATCCATAAATTTCTTTAGAAATTCATGCTCTAGGGCATCCGAGCCTATTGCAAAAAAGGCTTTTAGATGATCTTGTTGAGAAACCTACTGAAGAATTTATCAAGATACTGGCCAGAGGAGGAACCTTGCTGCATGACTGAGTAGCTTTCCCCTGCTTTCGTAGTTTAAATTTATTGCTTTCATATGATTTAGGACTAGGATAGTTTGCTTTCAATTGTTTAGTTTTTTTGCTAATCCGTCTTCACACTGAGATCATTGGAAAAGCCTCAAAATTCCTTCTTCAGGTATTATCTTTCCATCACTTCCCTTTTCTTTTCATTGCCTCTTTTGTATTATTTGCTTATTTCTTTTATATCAAGGACAATGTAGATTTTAGATTGGTGATGAAAGATTAGGTAGGTAAACTAATCAGTGTTTTCTTAGTGAGCAAAATTTTTAAAATTTTCAATGTTTCAAGTTGAAATCTGTTTGGGAAGCGATGAATTGTGTATTTAAGAATGCTTTGAGTATGATAAGACAAAGATTGAATTTTGGATTGTTTGAGTTTTATCAACTAAGTAATCTATTACATAAGTTCTTGTGCTCAAGTGATTAAGAAGAAGTTTGAATATCATGTTAATCTAAATCACAAGACACATTCAATTTGTCTTCTGTAAGACATGCTAGAATTTCTAGTTGTTAGTATGTGAATCACTGATAGGTGGTGAGAATCAAGTCTGAAGAATTTTATCCACCTTAAAAGAAGAAAAGAACCAGTTAAAAAATAGGAGATCGACAAAAAGGTCATGTACGATGAAAAAAAAACTACAAAAGACTGAAAAAGTTTGCAAAAATAAAGAATGAATAAAAATTGATCGTCGATATAAAATCAAAAACTAGAAAAAGAAGGAGAATGAGATAAGTTCGAAATCAGTACTTGATTTTTAAACCAATCTTGAAGTTATGAGCATGGCTAACATGATGAGAAGATAGTATTTTTATGGGAAGTAAGTTCATTTTCACTAAGCACATTGAAAAACATGATATATAGACTTATACTCTGATTTAATTGATAAAGAATCTACTTGATAGATCCCTTATGTGATTCAACTCTAGGTTTTCAAAATCTCACTTTCGTATCTTAATTCTACCCATGCATACTTGAGTGTATAAAAGATTGTTTTCTTAAAGAGGTTTTAGACATTGAGCATTGAGGTTTATTTCACACATACTTTTCTCGGGACTAGCAAAATGCTAGTTGGGGATTGTGTTGAGGGTTAAATATTGCATATTATCCCCCAATTATATCTTGGTTTTATAAACATAATACTGCTTAATGTCCTATTTTACTTATGTTTGTGTTGCAAGGTGAATTTAAGAGCTTGGATTGGAAAAGGTGCTAAAAACAAGAATTTGATGCTCAAAGATCACCAAGGCAAGGGATGGATCTTAGAAGACCGAGATTGAAGAATTCACATGCCAAATATCCAAGGAAACCAAGTGATGAAGGAAGAGAATCGAAGACTTGAAGTGAAAAAAATGAATCTTGAAAATTGTCCAGAAAACAGATTCCAGGACCAGAAAAGTCTAATTCTGAAAAACTGTCAAAATCACCTTCGATCATATCGAAGGTACTTAAATGCATCGAAGATCATATCGAAGGTACTTAGATGTATCGAAGATAGAATCGAAAATTGCAAGATTTTTAAGCCAAACTCACTAGAAAGTTCTGGACCACTGTAACATCCTGAAAAATCGAGGGTCGAGTAGTAACTCAACTCTCAAGTTTCCAGAACATCACTTATGCAACATAGATAATGATGATTAAATGTTGTCTGCATTAATGTAGTGAACATGAGTGAGATTAAGCCAAAACATCATATCATACTCTAGAGACAGTTAAATTGCAAGCGGAAGACTGTGATAGATATATAAAATATATAAAAACTGTGGTGAGTCTCCAGAGTGTGATAACATTACCAGGTTAAATAATTACAAGTATAGTTCCAAAATATACCAAATGTGTAAGTGTAATGGCTTTTATCCCAAGTACCATAGCCCCGTCAATACAATACCAGGTCTCTATAAACTTGACAGAGAACTACATGTAGGAGAACTCCTCCTCCACATCAAAATAGTCCGGCTCTGCTTCATAAGCATCGCCATCACCTGAAACTCAACAACTCTGGTTGGTGTGAACAATGCCGTCCCGTAACGTGGGAGTGAGTAGCTAACTCAGTGGAACAATAAGGCATAAGTTATCATGTAATCAATTCAGTCAAGCAGTAAAATCAAACATTCCTAACTACTCTTATTAATGCAAGTATGAATGTAGTCATGATGGATGCCCTCACTGACATACTCCCTCATGCGACACCCTCTTCGTTCGCGGCATGCTTTCATCCCTCAGTGTTCCACATCTTCCAGGCACATGCAATGCATGATGAGCATGATTACCGAGTTGTTATTAGTCCATTTCAAACAGCAGGATTGGGAACTAAGATTCCTCCCTTGTATCATTCTCAAACATGATCCATTCTAGGGTCGTCAGTCCTAGACAATCTCATATGATGGTATGTTTCTAGGTTGCTGCAAAGGCTGCCAGGGCTGTTATACGAAATCGTTGCACCACTCCCCCATCACCTTTTTAACGATTCATCACTATACAGATACAGGCCTAGTTTCATACTCTATACATTGCGACAAAACTCGTCGCCTCACCGCAATTCATAGTATGCTCGAGGTCACTACAAAGGGCTGCCAAGGCTGTTACACAGAATCGTTGCACCACTCCCCCATCACCTTATCAATGTAGGCCGACAACACGAATATAGTGTCCCATACCACTATAATCGGCTCGCGAGTCTAGTTGCTCACTGGTCACTACGGGGAGGCACGTGGCCCCAGCGTAGGCCGACAGCTCGACCACGGTGTCCCATACCACCATGCCCGGCTCATGAGTCTTAGCGGATCGAGGTACCATGGTTAACGGAATTCCACTGGTAAGTTTGGTACCCTAGGTTCAAACAGTAGCGACCAAACATGGTGAACATACATTAGACATATCGGGTTACTTGACGAGCCTGACTAGCTCGAGTACACAATTAATTGGACAACATGAAGTGTATAAGCACTTTGCGTGACCTAACCACTGTCGCCAACTGACGTACAACTCGGGTTCGTCAAACACATCTACGTGGCGACATGAAACTCAACCACTATCTCATGTCTAGTACCGACTGTCTGGACTATAAACAGTCCCAAGCTCAATCAAACCTTATTTGTAGCATGTGGAGTAAAGCATGATAAACAAATTAATTCAAGCATGTTAGTAAGCATGTCATAAAGCATGTTATAAAGCATGTTATAAAGCACTATATAAATAGGAATACCAACACATATATTGCACAAGTAAGCGGTTTAAGTCAACAACCTCATGGAGGAAATCATACATGTCTCTAAGGTAGTTGAGAATCCCATCTCAACACCCTCCTAAGGCATCAACATCCAAACACTCACTCACACAAGCATTTCTACAAACACTTAACATACACTATTTCAACATACTTAGCGTATGTTAGCAAACATGTATTAGGGCAAATCCTTTCGCCGAATAAGTATTTTATTCACATATCATATATTCATACCACAAATAATCATGTCCAACACACTTCCAAAATATATACGTATACGGTATTTTCTACAATACACTATTTCTACATACATAGTGTATATTAGCATAACATGTATTAGGGCGAATCTTTTCGCCAAATCAGTATTTTACCCATATAACATATATTCATACAACAACTAATCATGTCAAACACATTTCCAAAATATATACGTATACCGTATTTTCTACGAATACCTAGAGTATGTAAAATTCCATATTCTACGTCTTTAATCGAAACAGAAATCAGAAAGCACTTTGTACATGTGCAATTGCATGCAGATCATGAATCTATCATTATCTGACATTGAAAGCGTTGAAAACTGTAACCTATACACCTAAAGTCCTCACTTTTTGTCGTAGAATCGTAACAGAGTCGATAGGTTTGCTAAGCTTCCGTATACGGCAATTTGGCCACCTAGAGAACGAAGTAGGTTAGCTATTTCATAACCTACAACCATCAACACTCCAAATCAGATTAGGGTTAGGGTTTCTTACCTAAAAACGGAGCCGGAATCCCCGGAAAAGTGAATAGAATGATACGGTGGAGCATGGATAGCAGCAGGGAAGCAAGGCAGGGAGATTCTCCCACTGCTCCCATACTTTCTCTCTCTTTTCTCTCTTCTCTCTCTAGAGTTTCTCTCAAATTCGTATGGCTGCAATGAGAGAGGGTTTAAGGTCCTTATATAGTCTAAAAAGTCTCCAAATTATTTTGAATTAATTTCATATTTCTCACACTCTTTACTCCGAGCTTAAGCGAATAGCGCTGGAACACTATCTGGATTTGATTTCCGAGATGGTTGTCAAGTCCAGCAAGGCGGTCCTAATTCCTTAACTTTGTGTTAATCGGACTTCCGACGTGCGGTCCAGATCTGATACAGAGTTTCGAAATGCTCCCGAGAGCAGCCGGGTAATGAGATTGATCCTAGATTTTAGGATTAGCGTCAATGATTCTATAAGTTTTGGGTCTTGCAGATCGTATTTAAAGTGATTGATGCTAATTTCACAGGCACTCTAGTTTAACACTAGATAAATCTCGCCTAATTTCTAAAGGATTTAGTCCTGTATGATTTCTGTCTGAGGGGGTACCTAGGCCTTTGTATTTTGTATATAAAGTGATCCAAGTTATACTACTTAGCTAGTTTAGGATAGTGTCTAGGATAAAAGTGCTTAGAAAAATTAAAAGAACAAGGTAGTGAAGGGTGGGATTTGTGAAGAAAAGGGGTTAAGGAGCGATTTTAGACTGTGGGATACATTTCTAACAAGTTAATAAGGTGTTCAGATCGACCCATTGCCTAAGGACGTCTAATCCCAGGTTGGAAAAAATCTGGGCTGTTACAAGTTTCGATGATATCGAAAGACCTTCGATGCATCGAAGCTTATATCGAAGATCATATCAAAAGACCTTCAATGCATTGAAGCTGTTATTCAGATTTTACGCGGACTGCGTAAATTTGAGGTGGTTTCTAGATTCTTCCAAGTCGGTGCGAAAGGAGGTATTGCCCAACTATAAATAGGAGTCCCGAGGGCATCCCTGGGTATCATGTAGGGTTTGGAGGAGCAAAGCAGAAGGGTGGAGAGCCATCGCCAAGCGTTTTTCTTCCTTAATTTTCATATTTTCTTCTAGGGTTTTATATCCAATCATGTCTATGGTTAGCTAAACCTCTTAGCTAGGGCTAAGAGGTGAAGTTTGTAGTGTGACGAGATATTTTTATTGCTTTGATTCATGTTTATGTTGAACTTACTTTGATTCTAGTTTGATATTTAAAGAATATTTTCAGTTTTTAATGATTTATTGTGACTTAAATTACAGTAGATCTGCAATAGCTTTGAATATCATCTTTTCCCGTTTTGAGATTATGGGATTGGTAAATCTTGTTGTTTGTCATCGTCTCATGAGCATGGTTTGGTGATGGAATCTCTGCCAATTATCATAATTCTCCTCTTTTAAGAATTAGGTTAAAAGAAGTTCAGATTTGATCTTAATTGCTATATCTTCCAATTGGATAGGATGAGACTCCAATTCCAATTGTGTTACTTGAATCAAGTAAGGAATCACCCTGATTGCTGCAAGTGGATCCTTGGAAACCCTAGTTTCCACCTTTGAATTCTTAAGTTTCTAATTAAACACTTCACAATTACTTCCTTTTTATTTCTAATTTAGATTTAGATCTTCTTCTAGTTTTGATTCTAGTTACTTTTAGAATACATACGAGATTAGTCACCGTGGATTCGACCTCGGTTTTACCGAGATTATTACTACATCGCGACCCTACACTTGGGGTTGTGAACAATCTCTAACAAACCTAAAATGACATATAGTAAAATAATGTACTTATCTTCAAATGGAGATTCAAAAACGTGCCAAAAGCTTGTAGCAGAAGAACTTCTTTCTTGAATATAGATAATACAATGTTCAATCAGATAGAAAGAGTCTAGGGTTCTATATATTTTATAAATGGAAAACCCAAATGCTACTTGATTAAATTCTTTTAGATCTTAAATAAGAGTATAAATTACTCTCTTAGAATAAGATTAAAAAGATCTAGAGATAAGGGAATTGAATAAGCTATAAATTAAATTACAAATACCACACAAATAGCTTACCGAGGACTTGAGCTTCTCTCTGTCTTACAGAAGGATTATAGCAAATTTTCGTTGTATTTTAGAATGAGAGAAAGCCTCAATTTATAGGCAAAGAAGTTGGAAATTCAGCTAGCCTAAGATTGTCTTCGGCTGGCTCGATTCCACCGGATTCATTCTAACGGCTATCGAATCATGAGGGATAAGATCTATTCAAAATTTGGCTAGCCCGAGGTCAAATTTAGCTGGCCGAATTTACTAATCGTTTGGCCGAATTTTCGTAAAAATCAAAGATTTGCATTGTTGGAATTTGACCCGAACTTTCTCGAGTTAGTCGAATTTCAAGCTTAGGTTAGCCGAACCAAAACTTAAGTTGGACGAATTTTCAATAGAATTTGTTATGGCCGAATTCCAAAGAAAAAACACATATTAAAACCGAAGTTAATTTTTAAAAGTACCTAAACTTAAGGTCTTTCTAGGGTTATACCACCTGTGTTTTAGCAAATATATGAGACACCTTGTTTTGAACATTGACTTGATCTTGTCTTGAATTCGGGCGTCAATTTCGTGAGAAGATGTGCCAATCTTAAGTTGATCATCAGGCATATAGAGTAGTTGTGATTTCATACTCGTGATATGACCTTGAAGTACTTTTGTCTTACGAAATTTTACAATCTATGTGTGCTTAACATAACGACACTTACAATATACTCTACCAACTTTATCCCTGTCTTCTCAAAAGTTAAGATATAGTCTTTTGTACCTCAAATGTATCGAAGTAGCCATTTCACCCTTCCCAATGTTGCTTGTCGGGGTTTAACATGTATCTGATCAGAACATTAAATGCCTGTGAAATATTTGATCTTGTATAGACCATGGCATACGTCAAACCGACAAAGGCATTTGAATAGGGCACATGAAACATATCTTGCTTTTTCTCATTTGTTTTGGGACATTGTTATGAGGAAATCTTAAAATGAGCTGCGTGGGAAACACTCACTGACTTTACCTTGTCCATCCCGTACTTGATTAACACATTTTAAAGGTATTCTACCTGTGATAACCAAAGCTTGCTCCTCTTCCTGTCTTTGAGAATATCTATACCGAGATCCCTCTTTGCAGCCCCAAGATCTTTCATCTCGAATATCCCTGATAATTGAGTCTTCAGTACATCAATATCAGACATGTCATGATTGGCGATCAACATATCATCAACATACAGTACTAGGATGATGAACTTGCCATCACTCAGTACCTTGTGATACACAGAGTGATTGTATTCACTCCTAGTAAATTTATGACACGACATAAAAGAATTAATTTTTTTTATATCATTGGGTAGGCGACTGTTTCAGGCCACACAATGACCTCATTAACCTGCAAACCTTGTTCTCTACCCCTTTAACTTCATAGTCCTTTGGTTGCTTCATGTAAATCTGCTCTTCCAACTCCTCGTGCAGGAATGCAACCTTTACATCCATCTGTTCCACCTTGAAATCATATTGGGCAACCAGCGCTAATACGAATCTGATAGACATCAGCTTAACCACCAGCGCGAATATCTCTGTGAAGTCGATTCCTTCTCTCTGAGCATAACCCTTCGTTACCAACCTTGCTTTGTATCTATCACGTTTCCTTTTAAATAACCACTTGCATCCGATCGCTTTTTAACCCACTGGAATCTTCACCAGCTCTTATGTGTTGTTCTTATGCAAGGAGTCCATCTCATCGTCCATTGCCGCCTTTCACTTTTTAACATCTGTCTCATCAAGAGCCTCCTGAATAGTAGACGGGTCCCCCTCGTCTGTAATGAGGGCATATGCGATATTAAAATCATCCATGTATCTTGCCGGTAACTTGGGATCTTGTAGCAGATTTCTTCTCACAGGTGGCTGCTCTACCTGGTCCTGTACTTATGTCTGTGCATCTGTCTCCTGAGTAACATTTGTGTCAACCTGAACATCTATAAGCAGTTTTTTTGATTCCTCCTGCTCATTCTTGCGGAATAGGGAGCCTTCATCAAATTCAACATCGTGACGAGTGATGACCTTATGTGTGACTTTGTTATACAACTTGTAGCCCTTCGCACCAACACCATAGCCAACAAATATGTATTTTTTGGCTCGTTAGTCAAACTTATCTCTCCCAACTAACGACACATGAGAGTAAGCCTCACAACCAAATATGCGCAAATCTGATTAGTCAACCGTATGTCCACTCCATACTTCCTCTAGGATCTTACAATCAATTGCCTTAGAAGGGGACCGGTTCACCAAATAACAAGCCGTGTTAATGGCCTCAGTCCATAAGTCATTGCCCAACACAGCTTTACTTAACATGCTTCGGTCCCTCTCTAAGAGTATCTGATTCATCTACTCAGCCACACCATTTTGGTCGGACATGTAGTGCACTGTGTTGTGCCTAATGATCCATTCATTTTTGCAATATTCGTTAAACTTAGTGGAAGTAAATTCATCACCATTATCAGTCCTTAAAACTTGTATTTTTTGCTCTGACTGTTTTTCCACCATGGCCTTCCATTGTTTGAATTTGGTGAAAACTTCGGATTTGCGTTTTATGAAATAAACCCAAACTTTCTGGGAGTAGTCGTTAATGAATGTGACAAACTATGATGACACTCTAATGGAAACCACGGGCGATGACCCCCATATGTCAGAGTACACATAATTAAACACTCCTTTACATATTTATTAGTTTTAAATCGTAACCTAGATTGTTTACCATATATATAATGCTCGCATATATTTAAATCAAAATTCTTTAAAATTAGAATAAAACAATGATAAGAAAGTACCTTCATATCCTGCTCGCTCATGTGGCCTAGCCAAGCATGCCACATACGTGTAGACGTGGAGTCCGCAATAGCCACTGTCACGCCTCAAATTCGGAAATCGGATTCACTGGAATCCCGATTGCCAAATCCGGTGCCGACAGCCTCCGTAGTACCCTATTCTCGATTCCTAGCGTTCATACACTAGATTCCGATCCTAGGATCCTACAAGGAAGATTTTTCAATGTACATTTAACTCATAATAAGCATAACCACAAGATTACCCAATTCACAAAGGCAACATCATCATCATATATCTACTAATATAATCATTTGAATACAATACTGAAAGGGAAATACATAAATCGAAAACTAAGCTCCAAGAGACCGCTGCACGCTCCAAGCTCAACACTGCTGCAACCTAACATCACCTGTATGCATATATCGTGCATAAGCTTATAGAAAGCTTAGACGGTGGTGTAAGTGTGTGCACAAGGTAAGTGTCAAGTATTCAACGCAATGTCATAATCATACAATGTCGAAATAGGCGCAAGGTCATGAATCATATGTTATCAGAGTAAGCGAAAATATTGGCAAGTCTATGAGTCAAGCAATATCAGAATACGTGATACAGATCAACTACACAAATGAGGAACAATATCAGAATACGCGATACAGATCAACTATACAAATGAGGAGTCATAAAGAGTCAAATATCAGATTCCGTATCTAAACCATATAAATGCAGAAACACAGGTAACCCAAAATACCATATACCGCGAATGTAATGTAATATGCGGTGCAAATGGAATGACCATGCTGGAGTGTGAAGTCGGGATGATAGTACGTAGTATCGCAGGCTATGGGGTCCATTACAAGAGACTTCTATCCAAACCAGTCCCATACTTAAATTTGGATAGTCAGACTCAATGTGGTAAACTCATGATCTCAGGTCAGTCGCGCGCCCCAACCGACATCCTGGCCATTGCGAAAGTTCATATAGCAAATAGTTGTGCACCACCAGCCCAAGTGGATAGTGAATGAATGAATGAATGAGTATGCAAATCCTGCTCAATAAGTCCACATATCAGTACGGTTCGTTTCTGGGATCATCACCGGGGTTTAGTACACTCTAAATGGCACTGCCACTCTCTCAGCCGTACAGTCCAACTGAGGGTAAGAAACCTCACTATCCGCCTGACCAATAATCTGCCAATACCTATTCGGCACATCGATAGCGGACTCATTCCTCTAGCTGGTCAGACTCACCCTAGTAATGCCCCCTATGCTCGGGCGGGTAAGGCCACACCCCCTCCCAACCGACCATGACACAGTGGGAGACGCGACCTCCTGGTATTCGGCACTCGGGCGCTCATGTATCCACTCGCTCTCGACGTTGGGGCGTCCTCTAGTACCAAGAGGGTTTTAGAGATTTTCAGCCAGGGCCATCTATGGCAGCCCGATGCTGGCACCAAACATTTCCGGTGTCCCATCTGGCCATCCACGATATGCCTGTGGAGGCTACGGCCCTGATGTCGATAGGGCGTACAGTAATCATAATGTAAGATGCATGAGTCATACAATCCAGTCATGCATCAATCCTGCGCATATCGTGTGCTTATGTGAGATAACCTCCGCTTATCAGGGAGTCTCATAGCAACATACTCAATGACATATGCAATGATCAACCACATCTCATAACATACATGCAGATGATGCGTATGGACATGTATCATGATGCTATACTGTCACATACTCATAATCGGTATCAATAACCGGCATCGACAATCAACCTCAACAATGTGGACATTTAACCAACATTGCCCCCGAGGAATGGCCCTCATAGATCCTAACATATAATGGACCCATGGCCTCACACAAGGGCCAAATATGCAACACCATGGGCCTCACTCAAGAGCTTAATACACATCACGATGGACCTTTCACATGGGCCTAGCATACATCACAATGGGCTCCATCGCCTGACCTTCAAATGCATCACAATGGGCCTTATCACATATACCTCATATTCATCACATTAAACTTAAAACACGGGCTGAATATATATCACAATGGGCCTCAATTACGAGTCGCATATACCCATATAGGCCTCTATAATCGACCTCGACAATCGGGATCAGTCGATCAATAATTAAGAATCGGCAAATCGGTCACGATAGTTGGGATCGGTCGATAATCAGAATCGGCAAATCGGTCATGACGATCGGGTCAATCGATGATCAGAATCGGTAAATCGGTCACGTCACTTGGAATCGGCAATCGGCCACGACAATCGGGATCGGTCAATAATTAGAATCGGCAAATCGGTCACGTCAATCGAAATCGACAATCGGTCATGATAAATAGCCTCAATCGCTAATCGGCAATCGGCCACGACAATCAAGATCGGTTAATAATTGGAATCGGCAAATCGGTCACGTCAATAGGAATCGATAATTGGTCATGATAAACGGCCTTGATCGCTAATCGGCAATCGGCCACGACAATCGGGATCGGTCAATAATCAGAATCGACAAATCGGTTACGACAATCGGAATTGGCAATCGGTCACGACAATCGGAATCGATCGATAATCATAGTCAGCAAATCGGTTACGACAATCGGGATCGATCGATAATCAGAGTCAGCCTCGATAATCGGCACCGATAATCAACATTGAAAACGGCCTCGACAATCGACACCGATAATCAGCATTGATAATCGGCATATATACACGGCAGAATCCATATATGAACGGCCGATCAAACCATAATATAAAGATTGGCCCTCAGCCATGGTTATATCAAATCCGATAGCACGGAGCCATCCGTTTATGACGAATGGGGCCCACTTACTTGGGTTAACCCACTAAGAGAATGATGAGAATGGGCCTAATAAGGCCTAAGGGAAGGTCACAATGAGGACTTTCAACCATCATTGCCCATCAATGTGGCCATTTAACCAACATTGCTTCCAAGGAGTGGCCCACATCAAGCTAAACGTAAAGGGGGCCCATGGCCTCACACAATGGCCTATTGTACACCACGATGAGCCTCAGTCAAGGGTCAAATACACATCACGGCATGTGAATATACGGGCCCGATATACATCACCATGGGTCTCGACCCATGGTCCTCAAATACATCATAATGGGCCACAACCCATGGGCTTCAAATACACAATAGGTGGGCCCTGCTCATGGGCCTCATATGCATCAAGTGGGCTACATGAATGGAACACATATACATCAAGTGGTCCACACCATTCCCTAAAATGAATCGTATCGAAAGATCACCTGAATCGTACACTACAAGTACCAGTGTACTCTGACCCCCATACGTCAGAGTACACATAATCAAACACTCCTTTACATATTTATCAGTTTTAAATCATAGCCTAGATTGTTTACCATATATACAATACTTGCATATATTTAAATCAAAATTCTTTAAAATTAGAATAAAACAATGATAAGAAAGTACCTTCATGCCCTGCTCGCTCATGTGGCCTAGCCAAGCATGCCACATACGTGTAGACATGGAGTCCGCAACAGCCACTATCACTCCACCTATTGAAGTGCTCTCAATCAACCTGTAAAGGTTACCGTGCCTCTACGCTCTCATAACCACGAGTGCCCTTTTCGATACTTTAAGAGCACCATTAAAACCGGTGAACTTGCACCCTATTGCCTCGAGTGCACTAAGAGAAATCAAGTTCTTCTTCATGTCAAGAACGTGCCTGACCTTAGTCAAGGTATACTCCATCCCATCAAACATCTTGATGCGCAACATACCAACAGCCACAACGTTACCGGCATTGTCATTGCCCATAAATGCCTGTCCACAATCACACTCCTTGTAACTAGCGAACCAACTTCGATGAGGAGTCATGTAATAGGATGCTCCTGTGTCAAGGATCCACTTGTCTCTACAATCATTGTACAAGTGTCCGATCATAGACAATGACAACACATCACCTCCACTTGTCTCTTTGTCAGATGCGACAATGTTGGCTTCCCTGGAAAAAGCCTCAGAATTCTTTTTCTTTGCTTTAGGATTTATACAATCCTTTTTCATGTGCCCAACTATCCCACAGTTCCAGTACTTTAACTTGCCCTTGCCCTTGCCTTTGGGTTTAGATCTCGACCGTGAAGATCCGGTATCTTGCTTAATATTCTTGCCTCTTGTAAGCAATGCATCAGAAGAAGCCCCAATGCTACCATTTTTCTTTCTCATGGCCTTTCCTTAAAGAGTTGAGATAATGGTGTCCACACTCAGTGACATATTACCATTACACAAAGAGTCCCTGAAAGACTCATATGATGTCGGTAGAGAATTCAACAAAATACATGCATGATCTTCATCTTTGATCACTTCTTCCATGTCTAGTAGCTTGCAAATAAACTTGTTAAAATTACTTATGTGGGCCTCCTCATCTCCACCATTTGTCATCCTGAAGTTGAACAACTACAACTTGAAGTGTAGGTGATTTTCCAGGGACTTTTTAGCATAAACGTCATCTAATTTCACCCACAACTTCACTGCGGTTTTCTCCCTGATGATGTTGTAAGAAACCTCATCCGTTAGACACAATCGACTTGAGGATTTGTCTTTCCTATACAGAGTCTTCCAATCATCATCATTCATAAACTTACGTCGCTCCTCAAGAGCCTCATCTAGCCCTTGCTGAGTTAATAGACTAATCATCTTAATCTTTCATAACTCAAAGTTATTTTTTCCTGAGTACTTCTCAATGTCATACTTTAGATTTCTTGCCATTGATACTTCTCCTTACATATTCAAGCCTGCGCCCCAATGTTAGCTTTGATACCACTTGTTGGGGGACCGCAGAAGCACACAGAGTATAATTAAGAGGAGTAATCTAATCGCACAAACTAAGCACCACAAGAAAAACAGTGATTTAACGTGGAAAAATCCTTTCAAGAAAAAACCACAGCATAAAGTGATAGATGATCACTATGAAAGTAGAAATTAAAAAGAGAGAGAGCGAGCTTCCCTGATTCGAACAACTTCGAATCTCACCCTTGCTAGACCCTTTAAAACCCTTGGACAAATTAGAAACCCTAGAAGTACATCTCAATCTCGCTTACACCTATTGTAATGTCTCAAAAAAATTCGTACGAAGACCCGAGTACCACCTCAGGCAGGAATCCCTAAGGACTGTATTCTGTAGAAATTAGATGAAAATTTAGTAAGTACTAAACTAAATTAATCTGTGGATTTAGCTCGAACCACTATCTATACAAATGGCAAGATCCAAAACCGTCAAAATCACTAACTCAACACTACTTAAAAACCTAGGAGAAATCTCAAAACCCATCTGCTCTCGGGAGCACATTGAAACTCTGTATCGGACCTGGACCGCACGTTGAAAGTCCAATGACCGCGAAACTATAGGGTTATTGTTGCGCACCACGCCAACAACGCAGTGAGCCTAGATCCAATCTCAGGCCTCACCCACAAACGATAAACATGAAGAAATATAAACTAGAAGTAGATTAAAGCAATCCAAAAAATAAACCACAAGACAAGATATACGTGGAAAAACCCCAATTTAGGGTAAAAAACTACGGATGCAAACTTCCACTATGAAGAACAAAGATTACAAGGCAATATATTAACCTCTCCCTTGGAAGAACATAGAAAACCCCTTGCCCCACACCTTAGAATTATTTTCCTAATATTCCAATACACCTAGAAAAGCCCTACGAACACCTATATATAGTTTAGGCAACTTTCCTTTCGCACCCTTGCGAAAGGCGATACCAAAATTCGCAGTCCGCATCAGATTCGGAAACGAATTTGCGTAACCTACGACTAGTCGAAGGGGAGCTATGACTAGTCAAAGCTACGACTGGTCGAATAATTCCTACGACTAGTCGAAGGACCAGGATATGAAAAACTACGACACGCTGGACTTTGAGTCGAGCCGGTCCACGACCGGTCGAGCAGGCCCCTACGACCAGTCGAATAATTCCTACGACTAGTCGAAGACGGCCCCAGATGTAGCTCCATATCTCAACAATCTCCCACTTGGAGACACATCACCATAAACCTTCATTTTCTTCATCCGGAGTGCACCACCTCCCAGTCTTCATGCCTGAAGACCAATTAAAGCTGAACAGAGCTTCAGCTTCTCCCGTGTGACCACCTTGGTCAACATATCCGCATGATTCTCACTTGTATGAATCTTCTCCAGAGCAATCAATCCATCTTCCAGTAACGAACGTATGAAGTGATATCTGATGACAATATGCTTGGTCCTTGAATGAAAGGCTGAATTCTTAGCCAAGTGTGTTGCACTCTGATTGTCACTGTACAGCTTGCAATCTGCTTGCTTCTTACCCAACTCTTCCATAAAACCTTAAATCCACACCATCTCCTTGCATGCTTCTGTAGCTGCAACATATTCTGCTTATGTCATACTGATAAATACTATCTTCTGTAACTGAGAGACCCAACTGACCGCAGCACTACCCAGAGTAAAGACATAACCTATAGTGCTTTTTCTGCTGTCGATATCTCCTGCCAAATCTGAATCCACGTAGCCTTGTAGCTTAATTTCCGATCCACCATAGCACAATCCTACATCCTTAGTACCTACCAAGTATCTAAGGATCCACTTCACAACTTCCCAATGTTCCTTCCTGGGGTTGTTCATGAACCTGCTAACAACTCCCACTTCTTGAGCAATGTCTGGTCTTGTACTCACCATAGCATACATGAGACTCCCAATGGCTGACGCGTATGGAACTTTAGCCATGTAGTCCCGTTCCTCCTGCGTCTTTGCACCTTACTCCTTAGATAACTTGAAGTGGTTGGCTAATGGAGTGCTAACCGGCTTAGCACCTCCCATATTGAATCGATCAAGTACCTTGGCTATATACTCTGCCTGTGACAAAACTAATTTCTTATTTTCCCTGTCATGTTTTATCCTCATGCCTAAGATTTGTTTTGCAGCTCCCAAATCCTTCATGACAAATTTTTTAGACAGTTGTCTTTTGAGATCTGAGATGTCCTTCATGCTTGAACCGGCCACAAGCATATCGTCAATGTACAGAAGAAGGATGATGTATGACGTATTAAACTTCTTCAAATAATAGCAGTGGTCTGCATGACATCTCCTAAAACCGTTTCCCGACATGAAACTATCGAACTTCTTGTACCACTGCCTTAGGGCCTGCTTCAGGTCATATAGACTCTTCTTCAGTCTACACACCTTGTTCTCTTTTCCTGGTGTCACATATCCCGTCGGCTGATGCATATATATCTCTTCTTCAAGGTCCCCATGAAAAAAGGTTGTCTTAACATCTAGCTGCTCTAGATGTAAGTCCTCTGTAGCCACTATACTCAAAACCATACGAATCATAGACATTTTCACTACAGGTGAAAATATTTCAGTGAAAATGATACCTGCCTTTTGTTTAAAACCCTTTCACAACCAATCTAGCCTTGTACCGTTTCGAACCATCGTGCTCCTCCTTTAGTTTGTAAACCACTTGTTATGAAGAGCTTTCTTACCCTTGGGTAGAGTGACTATCTCACATGTACGATTAGACTCAAGAGAGTCCATCTCATCATCCATGGCCATCTCCCACTTAACCTGTGTATTCGACTGTAATGCCTCTTCAAAACACTCTGGCTCACCATTATCTGTCAGCAGTAGATAATGTAAGGAGGGTGAGTATCGGACCGTGGGCCTCCTGTCCTGAGTAGACCTCCTCACAACTGGTGTCTGTGGTTCTGCCTCATAATGCTCCTGTACATGATCATCCTGTGGCGCTGTAACACCCGTGTCCGACAACTCTTCAAACTTTACGAATTCCTTTTCCTCGGCCTTATTTTCTTGCACACTGTCCTTATGCATCACATTTTCATTGAAGACTACGTCCTTGCTTCTAATGATTTTCCTATTTTCTGCATCCCAAAACCTGTAGCTAAAATCATGCTTCCCATAGCCTATAAATGTGCACCTCATGGACTTCGTGTCCAGCTTATTTCTGTGCTCTGCATTAATGTGAACATATGAAGTACAACCGAACACTTTGAGATGTGAAAGGTTCACTTCTTTCCTAGTACACTTTTCTTCTGGTAGCCCACCATCAAATGGTGCTGAGGGACTTCTACTGATGAGATATGCGGTAGTATTCACAACATCTGCCTAAAAGGTCTTGGGCAACCCTGCATGTAACCTCATGCTCCTGGCACGCTCAAAGATGGTCCTGTTAATGCGCTCGGCCACACCATTCTACTGTGGTGTCTCTGGAATCATTTTCTGATGTTTGATTCCATTTGCTTCACAATACTCCTCAAATCTCTTATCACAGTACTCTCCCCCATTATCAGATCTGCGACATTTTACTGTTTTACCTGTCTCATTTTCTACCAAAACTTTTCACTTCTTAAATACATCAAATACATCAGATTTATGCTTTAAGAAATAGACCCATAGTTTTCTACTAGCATCATCAATAAAAGTAACAAAATAACGTGAGCCACCAAGAGATGATACCTGTGCCGGTCCCCACACATCAGTGTGTATAAGCTCCAACAGATGCGTCTTTGGAGTGCGTCTCGTCTTCTTGAAGCTTACCCTCTTTTGCTTGCCATACACACAGTCCTCACAGAATTCCAAGTCAATAGACTTCAGCCCTGGTAGCTTCCCTTTAGACAATAACACTTTCATCCCTTTCTCACTCATATGTCCTAACCTCTGATGCCATAACTGTCCATTCACTCTAGTTGATGCGACTGCAAGTAAACTATAAGATCCTGAAGTCACGTACAAAGTACCTTCCTTCTTGCCTCGAGATATCACCAAGGGACCTTTTGTGATCTTCCAGGAATCACTGGTGAATGTCGTCATATAACCAGTATTGGCCAACTGCCCCACTAAGATCAAGTTACGTTTCAAACTCGGTTCATGTCTGACATCCTTCAATTTTAAGACCGTTTCGTCTTTCTGATTTACATGAACGTCCCCCTTTCCAACAATACTGCACGACTCATCATCACCCAGGTAGACTCTCCCAAAGTCACCTGACATATAATCACGCAGAACTTCCTTACATAAAGTGGCATGAAACGAAGCACCCGAGTCTATAACCCAAGACTTATTCCTCGGATTAAGAGATAAGATCAATGCCTCTGTGTCACTCTCCACGGATAGATTCACTGAATCCTTCCCACCTTGAGAGCTTCCTTCTTGTTTCTTGAGTGCCCTGCAATCACGTTTCATGTGCCCCTTGTTGCCACAATGCCAACACCTATCTTTGTCTTTTGGTCCCTTGGACTTCTTCCTCGACTTAGAACGCCCGTATTTATTGCCTCCTTTGTTCAGCGATTTTTCTCTTCCTTCAACGTTTAGAACATTCCCTGAATCCCCTGAAACTCCTGATGCCTTCCTTCTAGATTCTTCGCTGAGAATTAGACTGGCCACATCATTAAATTTTAGCTTTGTCGATCCTGAAGAATTGCTCACAGCGATTACCAAACCATCCCAACTATCTAGCAGACTAGATAAGATCAATAGCGCCCTGATCTCATCCTAAAAAATGATGCCAACAGATTTCGACTGGCTTGTGACTGTATTGAACTCGTTTAGATGTTCAACCACGCTCCCACCATCTGACATCTTCATGTTGAATAACTATTTCATAAGATGAACCTTGTTGGATGTTGATGGCTTTTCATACATGGTGGTTAGGGCTTCCATTAATTCTTTTGTAGTTTTCATTTTGGATATGTTAAAGGCGACACTCTTAGACAAAGAGAGTCGGATCGTTCCTAAAGCCTTCCTATCCAGTAAAAACCATTCATCATCTGTCATCTTTTCTGGTTTCTTCTCTTTTCCTCCTAGTGGAATATAGAGATCCTTCTGATACAGATAATCCTCCATCTACATCTTCCATAAGGCAAAGTTTGAACCATCAAATTTCTCAATTCTAGTTTTCCCTTCTTCTGCCATCGCTCCCAATAGAACTAAACCAATAACTTTGATACCAGTTGTTGCGCAGCACGCCAACAACGTAGTGAGCCTAGATCCAATCTCAGGCCTCACCCACAAATGATAAACAGGAAGAAATATAAACTAGAAGTAGATCAAAGCAATCCAAAAAATAAACCACAAGACAAGATATACATGGAAAAACCCCAATCTAGGGTAAAAAATCACGGATGCAAACTTCCACTATGAAGAACAAAGATTACAAGGCAATATACTAACCTCTCCCTTGGAAGAACATAGAAAACCCTTTGCCCCACACCTTAGAATTATTTTTTCAATATTCCAATACACCTAGAAAAGCCCTAGGAACACCTATATATAGTTTAGGCAACTTCCCTTCCGCACCCTTGCGAAAGGCGACACCAAAATCCGCAGTCCGCATTAGATTCGGAAACGAATCTGCATAACCTACGACTAGTTGAAGGGGAGCTACGACTAGTCGATGCGACGACTGGTCGAACAATTCCTACGACTAGTCGAAGGACTAAGATATGAAAAAATAGGACTCGCTGGACTTTGAGTTGAGCCGGTCTACGACCGGTCGATCAGGCCCCTATGACTAGTCGAACAATTCCTACGACTAGTCGAAGGCGGCCCCAAATGTGGCTCCATATCTCAACAGTTATGACCGCCTTATTGGGCTTGACAACCATCATGGGAATCGAGCCCAAATAGTATTCAGAAATGCACAACTTGAGCCTTGAGCGAAGTGTGTGAGAAACGTGAATATCTTTAGAAAATGAACCAGAACTTAAGTGAATTGGACTATTCGCTTGCGAGTGAAATTGAAGACTTCAGACCATCAGATTCTGACCAAACTTCACCCATGAATCAGGAAATTTTCCCTGCACATATTCGTATACTTGTGGCCCTGATCAAGTGACGACGATCATTGATCTGTAATTTCCCTGCACATATTCCTTTTTCGGGAACCTAGGATTCGAACCGAGTTCGATACGAGTATACCGACGAAAGGTGCAGACTATAAACGTTTAGGTTATGATTTTCAAGGCTTTCAATGTTAGCTATGATTTATGTCTGACTTGATTGCTACCATATTATCTTAGTTACGACGTATTCGATAAATTATACATGTGTATGAACTATGTGAATATATAATGCATTCCATGTGTTTGTTGAAATGTCTGAATGAACTTGCAATTATGATTTGTGCTTGCCATGACTATTAATCTAGAATTCATATTTGTTGTATGTATGACAATTTCTTTGTGAAAGGATTTGCCATAATATATGCCGTAACTAATTTAGTTTATATATGTAGTAATGTGTAGTCTAAGTGTTTGATAAAATGTCTGAATGAGAAAATGTTGATGGTTGGTATTTATTGAGTGTATTAAGATAAGATTCTTAATTTTGTTAATCATATGTGTGACTTCTTTTATGAAATCATATCGCCGCTACGCGATTTATGGATTAAATGCAAGTGCTCGGCGACAAGTTCAATGTGTTTGATAAAATGCTCAAATGAGTGTTGTATTTGGATTGTTTGTTAAATGCTTATATGATTATCACATGTATCCACATGCTATGTTTGAGTAAGATTGAGACTATAACTTAGTCCAGGCAATCGATAACAATTTCCATTTGGGTAGCCGAATTAGTTTAGCCACATTTGATGCGTTCAGTGAATCCAGGTCATATGATGATTGTCGACAGTGGTTAGGCCACATGGAGTGCTTATGCGCTCCATGTCGATTAATTCAGCGTACGCTCGTACCAATCGAACGTGTCTAATAAACTGATTGGCCTATTGTGTGTTTACCATGTATGAACACTACTACTTGAATCTAAGGTACTACTTACCAATGTAAAGCCTGTTTTAACCATGGTAGCACGATCTGCTAAGACTCATGAGCTAGCCATGGTGGTATGGGACACTATGGTCGAGCTGTCGACCTACACTGGGGTGACGAGTCTCCCCGTAGTGACCAGTGAGCAACTTAAACTCGTGAACCAAATACAGTGGTATGGGACACTGTATTCGAGCTGTCGGCCTACATTCAGGTGACGAGCCTCCCGTAGTGACCTCAAGTATAAACACTTGAATTTGCCTATCCACTGCTTTTATTAGGGATGATGCCTTACAACTTGCCTATCGTATGTAATTAACTAGGATTGACGACCCTAGATGGATCCCCGCTTGGGTTAATGATATAAAGGAAGGTACCTTAGCTTCCTAAATCTGTTGTATGAATAAGCCTAATTAAGTACTTGGCTAACATGACCATGCACTGCATTGCATGTGCTTTGGCGAGGAAGCGCACATTTTGGGAGTTTGTCATGTGTGAATGGTTGATGAAGTCGCTTGAGGGAGTGCAGGCGAGGGCATGCATCATTACCGCATATCATCCCTGCATTAATAAGAGTAGTTGGGAGTGTTTGTTGTATTGCTTTATCATTACTTCTTGATTGAATTGATAACATGTTAACCTTTGCCTTATAGTACCACTGAGTTGATCACTCAATCCCACTCTGGGACGGTGTTTTAAAACACCAACCAGACTCTGTTATAGATGCAGGTGGTGAGAATGTATATGCCGCGGAGTTGGACTTCGTAGATGAGGAGGAAGAGTTCTTCTATGTTCAGCTCTCTGGCAGGTCTATGTAGACCTCGTGCTGCTTCGATGGGATCACAGGGTAACATGGATTAGTTGAATATTATATTTTGACATTTTGTATATTTTGAAACAAAACATGTATATATTCAACCCTGTTACATTATCATACTCTGGAGGTAGATAACCGCTTACTAATTTCAATACATATATTTTAGTCTTCCGCTTGCTAAATTACATTATCTTTGGAGTATGATATGCTGTTTTAGTGTAATCCTACTCATGTTTAATACATTAATATGGATAACATTTAAACATCATTATCTATGTTGCATAAGTGATGTGTTGGATCTCGGGAGTTGAGCTTTGCTCGACCCTCGAAATCCGGGGTGTTACACCTATATATATAGCCTATAGAAGGATACCAAGTAAAATAAGAAACAAATCTCACAAAATCGCAATTCTGTGTAAAATTGCGTGGAAACTATTGATGGCATCGAATAGTCTTCGATGTCATTGAAACTAATCCTTCGATGGCATCGAAGCCATATCCATGGCATTAAAATAACACCTCATATGTCCAGAGACAAAATATGATTTTCCAAAAATCCTCGATTGCATCGAGCTACGTTCAATGGCATTGAACCTTACCTTCGATGTCATCGAACACCCTCTGATGGCATCGAAAAAACACCCGGATAGTCCAGTGACTAACTGGAGAAAATTCGAAAAATCTCGATGGGATCGAGCACTGTTCGATGTCATCGAAGGTGACATCGAACAGTTCGTCGATGGCATCTACAAGTCCTGTCACTACAAGAAAATAGGCTTTTAGCCACAACTTTTTAGCCTCAGTTGAAAAAAATGGAGGCTAAATGTGTTTTTTAGCCTCGGTTGCTAAGGAACTGAGGCTAAAAGTTCATTTTTCGCCTCAGTCGCTAAGGAACTGAGGCTAAAAGTATACTTTTTAGCCTCATTTGCATAAGAACCAAGGCGAAAAGTCTACTTTTTAGCCTCAGTTGCATAGGAACCGAGGCAAAAAGTCTACTTTTTAGCCTCATTTGCATAGGAACCGAGGCAAAAAGTCTACTTTTTAGCCTTAGTTGCTTAGGAACCGAGGCCAAAGTCTACTTTTTAGCTTCAGTTGTATAGGAACCGAGGCCAAAAGTCTACCTTTTAGCCTCAGTTGCATAGGAACCAAGGTCAAAAGTCTACCTTTTAGCCTCAGTTGCATAGGAACAGAGGTTACCTTTTAGCCTCAGTTGCACAGGAACAGAGGCCAAAAGTCTACCTTTCAGTCTTAGTTGCATAGGAACCGAAACCAAAAGTCTAGTTTTTAGCCTCAGTTGCATACGAACTGATGCTAAAAGTCTACTATTTTGCCTTGGTTTATAAGAAATAGAGGTTAAAAGTTCAATTTTTAGTCTCAGTTACTCAGAAAGTGAAGCTATAAGTCAACTTTTTAGCCTCAGTTGCATAAAAACTGAGGCTAAAAGTTTACCATTTTGCCTCTAACGAGCTATAAGTCAACTTTTTAGTCTCTGTTTCTTATGGTATGGTCCACCTGATTATTGGATTTGCTTCATTTTTGGCATAATCCGCTCCAATTTGGTACGTGTGCAATTTTTTTATACCTGTGTATCATGCACCGTCGGAGTAAGAAATTCACTCCTGAAAGATTCTAGAAGGAATCATAAGATACCACAAAAGATTGCTGGCCCATTTTGGATTGAGAATATCGCGTAAGTCACACTGATTGGATGATCCTAACCATTCGATGGGTGGTGATTAAAAGGATGGTTAGCATTCTAAATTCAGTGGCCATTATCAGATAGTAAAAATCTCCTATGAATGTCATTTTTTAGCCTATGGACTTATGCTCCATCCCCCTGTAGTGAAACCCATAATATAACCGGTTTGGATCGATGAACGTGCATGCCATGTGTACGGTGGATGGTTGATACTGTTTAGCCACGGATGCCAAACTCACTTTCACCTCACCTCTCTTTTTTGTCCACATGCATCAAATTCAGTTTGCCGACGAGTTGAAATTGGTGCATGTTAGGCCATTTTTTGATAATCCAAACCGTTGATGTGATGGGCCTCACCATGGATGTATGTTGCCCATAGATCTCCAGAATTTGAAGATCTTCTCTTTGGTATTGTTGCCCACGGAGACAAAGTGAAGAGTAAAAACCGAACCAATGGTCTACATTCAATGTAGTTACTGAAGTACACGTATCAAAGGGTTATAAAATTTCAATATCAGGGATACATTTTCTAGGATGCTATTGATAGGACTTAATCTAGTACAAGAACATTTTCTTAATTGATCTATTTATGTATACATGTGCAACATTTTTATACTTTAGCATGTATGCACATCTCCGGTAGATATTCATATTTATATATATCAAATCTTAGTTCTTTTAGAAAAAAAAAAAAAAAGGCCAAAGAATATAACTTAGGTTTTAGCTTTTAGCTTAGGTTTGTTAATTATAGAAGGTACACATCTAGTAGATGTTTTCTCAAGAAGAACAGAAGTACACCATTTTCTCCATACTTGCTAGTTCTTCTCTAGTATTTGCAAATGAATTTCTTATTATAAAATAAATAAACACCTTCGTTTGGTAGTATTTCGAATTCTATTATTTAATTTATATTTCTTCAGAACAACAGCCCTTTTGGTAGAAGAGGTAACACCTCTAGCCATGCTCCTTGAGTAGTAGTTCCTTTGGAGCCTGCTTTCACGTCGACCCAAGGGTCCTAGTGTGGAACTACCAAATCTACCTGTTGAGTCTAAAAGAGAGACACATTCAACATGAGCCACTATCCGGTGTATGACGGTTTTATTTTCCTTCCTAATTGTCTTTGTGATTTTATTTCATCAGAAACTTTGTGTGGTGTCAATTTTTCACAATGGTTTCATTGGCCGACTTTGGTTATCCATACACATCACTGAATTTTGTCCTCTCTAGTGAAACTTTCATTTCACTAGTGAAACTTTCATTTCACAAAAAAAAAAAAAAAATTTGTTTGGGAAGGGGTATGACTGCCATAGCTACATTTCATTCTAGAATAAAAGCTCGCTTTGTGCCATTTCTATTTTCCTCTTCCACTAGTCTAATTGAAGGGATGTGTTGGTGACTCTAGAGGAGTCCTGAAGCCTTGGTGACCAATTTATACTAGAATATAAGATAGTAGTAGGGCCAAGGTTGAGTAGAGTAATAACCACATGGATTGGCATGAATTTTGGGCAGAGTATTGCATTGTTCAAAGTTGGATGCAAGAGATGGATAAGAGTTGGATGCAAAAGTCAAGGTAATGTGTTGAGCAATACTTTCTCCTTCGAATTTGGATTCCTTGTAAAGTTGTATTGTTTTAAGAGTTCCCTTTGTTTCCTTGGACAATTTAGGGTGAGCTTGGAATATGTTAAGGGCATGAAGGAATTCATTGAGTTTGCATTCAACAATGCTGCTAGCGAGGGGAAGATCCTATGTCCATGTGTAAAGTGCGCCAACCTCTCTTGATTTCGTTTCAACAAAATTTGAAGGTGGAGCATTCCAAATGTCATTAATGGTTTAGTTTTGTAATGTCCTAGGAAATTCATGGTCTGCATGGCCAAGGTGTTTCTGTTGATAATATTTCTGCGCAACTGTCACCTTGGGCATCAACCTTGTTTGAATTTTTGACACCCTTCATCAAGCGATAGGTTATGCTAATCTTCCATATTAATGTTGATTGAGAGCAACCGTGATTATTTTCTTTTTCCTATTTTCTACTGATTTATTCTTAGATGCTCAAAGACACATGTCGTAAAAGAAAGTTTTTCATGATACAGTTGCTCCTTCACCCTGAATCAGATGACTCTGCCCAGTTATCGTAGGTAAGAATACTTGATATTTATCAACCATGACCCAAGCCAATAAGCAATAACAGGTGTTTTAGCTTTTAGCTTAGGTTGTTTTAGTAATGATTTGTTTTGGAGTTCTTCTTCTTTGTTTCTGTAATGGTATGCTGTAACGCACTGAAAATCGGGGGTCGAGTAGCAACTCAACACCTGAGTTCCAAAACATCACTTATGCAACATAAATGCTTATGACTGAATGTTGTCTGTGTTAGTGCATTAATCATGAGTGGGATTATACCAAAATAGTAATTCATACTCCAGATCAAGTTATAAAACACAAGCGAAAGACTGAAAGATGTATATAAATGTATATAAAGCTAGAAATGGTCACAATCGGTCTCCAGAGTATGAACACCTTACTGAGTCACCATATACATGTATTAGTTTCAAAATCAAAATGTCAAAAAAAGTGGTACAACTATAATGGTAAACTCTATATCCGTCATCTGAATGGCCTAAGCGAAGCCTCCAGAGAACAGCATGTAGGAGAACTCGTCCTGATCATCGTAGTAGTCAGGCACAGTCTCCCACGTCTCATCGATACCTGCATCTAAGACAGAATCTGGTGGGTGTCCAGAACACTGTCCCGTAACGTGGAAGTGAGTAGCTAACTCAGTGGAACGATAAAGCATAGCTTAACAAGTTATCAATTTAGTCAAGCAGTACAATCAAACACTCCTAAATACTCTTATTAATGCAAGTATGGAATGTAGTCATGATGCATGCCCTCGCCAATGCTCCCACGTGTGACACCATCTTACGTCCGCGGCATGCGTTCATCCCTAAGTGCTCCACAATGCCAGAGAAATGCAGTGCTATATTATGAGCGTGATTACCGAGTTGTTATTAGTCCTTTTCGTACAACAGTATTGGGAAACTAAGTACCTCCCTTATATCATCCCAAACAATGATCCATTCTAGGGTCGTCAGTCCTAGGTAATCTCATACGATGATGCGGTTCTAGGTCGCTGTAAAGGGCTATCAGGGCTGTTACACGCACTCGTTGCACCGCTCCCCCATTACCTTATCAATACATGCCTAGTTTGTACTCTGTTTACTACAGGAAGACTCGTCGCCTCATCGCAGATTTAAAGTATGCTCGTGGTCACTACAAAGGGCTGCCAGGGCTGTTACACGCAATCGTTACACCGCTCCCCCATCACCTTATTAGTGTAAGCCGACAGCTCGAATACAGTGTCCTATACCACCGTATTCGGCTCACGAGTATGGGTTACTCACTGGTCACTACGGGGAGGCACATCACCCCAGCTTAGGTCGACAGCTCGACCACGGTGTCCCATACCACCATGCCCAGCTCATGAGTCTTAGCGGATCAAGGTACCAAGGTTAAGCGGGATTCACTGGTGAGTTGGGTACCTTAGGTTCAAACAGAGGCATCCATACATGGTGAGCATACATCGGTAGATTGGGTTAATTGATGAGCTCGACTAATACGACCGCACATTGCATCGATCGACATGAAGTGCATAAGCACTTCGTGTGGCCTAACCACTGCCGACGACCAACACACGACTCGGCTTTGTCAAACACGCCATACATAGCGAATGAATCTCAACCATGACTTCAAGCCTGTTACTGATTGCCTGGACTATAACTTAGCCCCAATCACATTCAATACATAACCAGAAAGCATGTATAATAGTCAAAGCATAAGTAACAAGTAATTCAAACATGTCAACAAGCATGTTATAAAGTACAATGTAAGCAGGAAATACAACACATACATTTCATAAGTAAGCGATTAGATTAAACAACTTGCATGGAGGAAATCATACACATCTCTAAGGTATTTGAGAATCCTATCTCAACACCTACCTAAAGCACTATCTCTTAAGTACTTACTCATACAAGCATTTTCACAAACACTTAGCCTACCCTTATTTAACATACATAACATATATTAGCCAAAACATGTATTAGGGCGAATCCTTTCGCCGAGAAAGTGTTACACACATATATAGCATATACACATAGTAATTAATTATCGCAAACACGCTTTCATATATTGCACGTATACAGTATTTTCTACAATTATACCGAATACCCTAAACGCCATAATTTGCATATGTAACTGAATCGCAAAACGAACAGTGCATTTTGCATGTGAAATAACATCTAGATCATGAATCTATCATTATCTGACATTGAAAGCTTTGAAAACCATAACCTATATGTCTAAAGTCCGCACGTTACGCTGTAGAAGCGTAACGAAGTTGACAGAAGTGCTAAGTCTTCGTCGAGGTTGATATGACGACCTAAATCACGAGTTGAGTCAGCTATTTCGCTACTTGCAACATTGGAAACCTTAAAACAGATTAGGGTTAGGTTTTTCTTACCTAGGAACGAAGCCGGAATCGCCGGAAAAGCAATTAGATCGTGATGGTTAAGCACGTAAGATAGCAAGGTAGAGTATCAGGAAGAATCTCTCACTCTTCTCACACTTTCTCTCTCTTTTCTCTCTTCTCTCTCCTAGGGTTTCTCTTAAATTCGTATGGGCTGAATGAGAGAGGGTTTAAGGTCCTTATATAGGCTTAAAACTTACTGAATTAGACTCAGGGCAATGGTATACTTAGGTTATGTCCAAATACAGACTGTTCCATCTCAACGGAGCACTTTTGGAGCCCCCCCTTGAGCCAAAGGTCGGACTTAAGCTCACCGACCTTGGATCTAGGTCGAGTTAAGTTTTCGTTCCAGTTGGGTTCCCAGATCACACGTGGCGGACCAGTTTCAGTTCAACGGTCACTGAAACTCGATCAGGGTTACAAGTACACGGACATGTATGGGAAATGTTCCCTGATCTGAGGGTATATTTGGGTCAGATTCCGATGGTCTGATTGCTTATATTTGGCCCGCAAGCGACAAGTCTCAGATTACTTAAATTAGATTTAATTTCTAAAGAAAACCATGTTTTCTCACACTCCTCGCTCCGGGCTCAAGCGAATAGCCCTGGGATACTATCTGGTTTTGATTTCTGAGATGGTTGTGAAGCCCAGCAAGGCGGTCCTAATTCTATAAATTTGTATTATTCAGACTTTTGATGTGCGGTCCAAATCTGATACGGAGTTTCGTGATGCTCCCGAGAGCAGCCGGGTAATGAGACTGATCCTAGATTTTTGGGTAATATAGTGTCAACGATTCCATAAGTTTTGGGTCTTGCAGATCGTATTTAAAGTGATTAGTGCGGATTTCATATGTAATATAGTTTAACACTAGTTAATCCTCATCTAATTTCTAAAGGATTTGGTCCTGAGTGATTTCTGCCTGAGGTGATACTCGGATCTTTGTACGGGATTTTTCGAGTCGTTACAATCTACCCCCCTTAAAGAAAAATTTCGTCCTCAAAATTAGTACCTTTTCGTACTCCTCGAGAAGCTGAGGGTAGTTCTTTCTGACCTTGGCTTCTGTCTCCCAGGTAGCTTCCTCCTCTGTATGATACGTCCACAGTACCTTCACGAGTGGAATCACCTTACTGCACAACACCTGCTCCTTCCTGTCTAGGATACGCGTCGGACGCAATACATATGTAACATCCTCGCTCAACTACATCTGCTCCCAATGGATGATGTGTGAAGGATCAGGGATGTATTTCTTCAGCATAGATACATGAAATACGTTGTACACGCCCGCGAGTGGTGTGGGCAAAGCGAGACGATATGTCACCGCTCCCACTCGATCAAGTATCTGAAATCGGCCAATGAACCGCGGCGTAAGTTTTCCGTTATTCCCAAACCGAAGGACTCCCTTCATAGGGAAAACTCTGAGGAATACATAATCTCTAACCTCAAACTCAAGTGGTTGCCGCCTCGTATTGGCATAACTCTTCTGTCTGCTCTGCTGTAAGAAGTCAACGCCTGATAATGTCGATCTTCTCTAAGGTCGCCTGTACTAATTCTGGGTCAATCAAACTGCGTTCGCCAACCTCGCCTAGTAATGCGGTGCTCGGCAAGGGCGCCCGTACAAGGCCTCGTAAGGAGCCATGCCAATACTTGCCTGAAAACTGTTATTGTAGGCGAACTCTGCATATGGGAGACAGTCATCCCAACTGTCCTTGAAATCCAAAACACAAGCCTGCAGAATATCCTCCAAAATTTGATTCACCCGCTCCGTCTTCCCATCGGTCTGTGGGTGGAATGCGGTACTGAATTTCAACTTCACACCCATCGTTTCCTATATACGAGTCCAGAAGATAGATATGAATCGGGTGTCGCGGTCTGACATGATCTCCAAGGGAACTCCATGTAGAAGCACTATTTATTTGATGTATAACCTAGACAAGTCGTCTGCAGAGTTCGTTACTCTAATAGGGAGAAAATGAGCTGATTTGGTCAACCGGTCCACGATCACCCAAATAGAGTCATAACCCTTTCTCGTCTTCGGTAGCCTCGAGATGAAGTCCATAGAGATGAAGTCCCACTTCCATTCAGCTATGGGCATGGGCTAAAGTAGTTTACGAGGTCGGCGATGTTCAGCCTTAACCTGCTGACACGTGAGACAACGGAAAACATACTCGGCTATATGAACCTTCATATTGTCCCACCAATATAACCGCTTCATATCTTGTTACATTTTCGTGCTACCAGGTTACATCGCAAGCTTCGATCTGTGGGCAGTCTCGAGAAGCTCCTGTCTCAAGTCCTGAATATCTGAGACGCATAGGCGGCCACGGTATCGTAGGTCCCTATCTGTGTCAACTCTCCACTCGGAGTCCACATCATCGCTAGCTTGCTCTCGAAGCTCAGACAATCGCTCATCGCCCTTCTGGGCTTCGATAATCCGATCATCAATAAGTGGCCGCACCCGAATGTGTGCGACACTCTCGAATGGCTCCTTCACTGTGAGTTTCTGGTCGAAGTCCCGCACGAACTCTAACATATCCCACTCTGCTATCATCAACGTAGCCGCAAATGCTATAGCCTTCTTGCGACTCAATGCGTCTGCCACAAGGTTGGCCTTGTCAGGATGGTTGGAAACCTCGAACTTGAAGTCCTTCAAGGTCTTCATCCATCGGCGCTGTCTCATGTTCAAGTCCCGTTGAGTGAATATATACTTAAGGCTCTTGTGGTAGCAGAAAAGCTCGAACTCCTCTCCGTAGAGGTAATGTCTCCAGAGCTTCAATGTGAATATGACCGCTCCTAACTCAAGGTCGTGCATAGGGTAATTCTCCTCGTGCTTCCTTAATTGTCTCGAGGCATACGCAATCACCCTGTCCTTCTGCATAAGGACACAGTCGAAACCAACGCGAGACGTGTCAGTGTATATAGTGTACTTAACGCCTTGCTCTAGCAATACTGGCACAGGGGCGGACGTCAGTCTGTCCTTCAGCTCCTGAAAAGCTGCTTCCGCCTTCTCATTCCAGGCGAACTTTAGATCCTTTTACGTCAACTGTGACAACGGTCTGGCTATCTTTGAGAAGTCTCGAATGAATTATCGGTAATAGCCTGCCAGGCCCAGAAAACTCCTCACCTCAGTAACCGAACCAGGCTGCTTCCAGTCGTGAACGGCGATTACCTTAGCCAGGTTCACTGCTATCCCTTCCTTGGACACCACATGTCCAAGGAACTTTACTTCCTCCTGCCAGAAGTCACATTTCTTATACTGCGCGAACAACTGGTTCTTCCTCAGAGTATCTAGGACTGCCTGTAAGTGTTCATCATGCTCTTCCTGACTCGTGGAGTATATCAGGATGTCATCTATAAATACGATGACAAATCGGTATAGAAATGACCGAAATACCCGGTTCATCAAGTCCATGAACACGGCCGGTGCGTTCGTAAGACCGAACGACATCACAAGGAACTCATAATGCCCAAAAACAGGTCCTGAAAGCCATCTTCTGCACGTCTTCATCCCTGATGCGCAACTGATGATACCCTGACAGTAAATTGATCTTCAAAAAATACTTTGCCCCTTTCAACTGATCAAACAGGTCGTCTATTCTGGGCAAAGGATATTTGTTCTTCACGGTCAACTGGTTCAACCTGCGGTAATCAATATAGAACCGTAGCGACCCATCTTTCTTCTTGACAAACAACACAGGTGCTCCCCAAGGAGACACACTAGGTCGTATGAAGCCCTTCTCTAGCAGTCCGTGAATCTGTTTCCTCAATTTCTCCATCTCACATGGAGGCATGCGATACATCGGTAATGAAATGGATGTCGCACCAGGCGTAATATCAATAGTGAAGTCGATCTTGCGCCAAGGAGGCAAACCAGGAATTGTCTCAAACACATCCGCAAAATTCTGAACTATGGGCGTATCCACAAGCGTCGGACCATCAATATTCTTTAGTGAAGAAGCATAACATCTCAATCGAGAAACGTGACTGACCTGAACAGGGAAAGTAAAAGACGTGCTCTTCGGTCTGTGGGCTGTAACCATCCTAGTCTCGCAATCGATCTCTGCTCGTATCTCAGTGAGTCAGTCCATTCCGAAAATGACGTCGTAGTGAACTAGGGGGACGATGATCAGGTCAACTAGTATCGTTCTGCCACCTAAGTCTATCGGGTAGCCCTTACACATACTAGTAACATCAGAGAAATTCCCTGTGGCAGTGATGACCCTCACTCCCTTCGTAGAAGCAGTATCCAAACCCAGTCGCTTGATTGCCATGCATGAGATCATAGAGGTAGTGGACCCTGTGTCCACCAATAAGAAGACAGGAATACCTTAGATGTGTGCAGTGACCTCAAAGGCCATAGGTGCTGAAGGTGCTATCTTTGGCTCCTTCGCTGTAAGTGCATGAATGTGTGCCTGCTGAGGTCGGTTGGGCTGAGGCACCATAAGTCGTTGTGGAGGCCTAAAACGAGGTGTAGGTGGTCTGAAGGATGGATGTACAGGTACTGTCTGTAGTGGTGGAGCCGATAAAGCCTGAGGGTGAGAACGATCAATCCTTTGCGGTGGTGAAAACCCGCTGCCTCTCATCCGTGCAAAGCAACTCTCTGTAGGGTGACCCGGTTTCCCGTAGTAAGAACAGGTCACACCTGGACGCCTCATCGGAACTACTGGTACCGCAATCCTGGGAGGAGAGTCAATACGAGGCCTCTTGCAAAGGAATGGCCTGCTCTGGATATCTGGTCGTGGCCTAGTAACCATAGGGCCACGAGAGCATGTCAGTCGCTCTACATCCTGCTCTGCCCGCATGGACATATGTACTAGCTCGGCATAGGAGGATATGCTGACACAATACATCTTCGACTAAATGTCAGGTTGCAAGCCCTCAGAAAAACGTCATATTCGCATCTGCTCATCAGCAAGTATCGTAGGGAAGTATCTGCCCAACTCAGTAAATCAATGCTCGTACTCGGTAACGGTCATGCCTTCCTGCTTGAGGAGTAAGAACTCATTCTCCCTCTTATATCGGTAGGTCTGAGGGTAGTACTTTTCGTGGAAACAAAACTCGAAAGCTACCCAAGTCCATACGTAGCCAACTGTGACTGTCCGTAGGAACTATCCCACCACATACTGGCCTCCTTCTCAAACATAAAGGTGACCAACTCAACCTGCTCTGACTCGGTACAATGCAGCATCCGTAGCATCTTGGAGATGTGGTATAACAAATATTTAGCCTCCTCGAGTCTGTGAGAACCCGTAAAAGTAGGAGGCCTCAAGCGCTGGAATCGCTCGAGAAGGCTACTAGTACCCAAATTCTCCATAGGGTATGCAGCAGGTATAGGCGGAGGCACATCCTCAGCCTGAGCAGAAGGCTTTGTAGTCTCAGCAGGACGTACAGATGGTGAAGGTGGAGTCGCACTCACACCCTGAGATAAGGCCCTTGCAATAGTGGGCAAGAGCTGCTGGTGTTGCTGGTGTATCAACATCATCATCTGCTCAAACCTATCAGTAGGTGGGGCAGGCTGAGGCACATACTGCGTCGAGGAAGACGCACGGTTCTGCTCGTGAACCGGTGGTGTATAAGGTGGTAGTCCAGCTGTATGACCAGTGGAAGGCTGAGACGCAAGT
Source organism: Magnolia officinalis (assembly GCA_021015155.1). Taxonomy (NCBI): domain Eukaryota; kingdom Viridiplantae; phylum Streptophyta; class Magnoliopsida; order Magnoliales; family Magnoliaceae; genus Magnolia; species Magnolia officinalis. Next base: position 23,151,904 of record JAJHSJ010000016.1, on the reverse strand, counting down.
ATAGTCTCACAATCTGGGCCCAAACTAGGGTCTGTATGACCATCTCTGTGGGAAGGAGCCTGGTCCATCGTATCAGTGAGTGTGAGGTGTGCCGTGCTCTGCGTATATTTCCGTGGCATGCCCTATACAACATAGGGTGCAACGCATGTAAGATGAAGCATAGCAACACAATACATAATCACTTAAGCATTCTACACACTTTATAGTAAAAGAGGCTGCATGCATTTCATTTACCAAAATTGTCACAATACATGGAATACAGAGTTACATGAATCATGACAGAAGATGCATATAAGCTAATACAACCAAAGCCTCAAACACTTAAAACATGTTACCACTACTGCACTACTAGGCCTATCAACATGAAAACACAAACATATCCTAAAGCAGTAACCAAAACGAGCTGTAAGACCCCAGCATGGATGACTAAGCATTTGAGTCTGGCGATGGAGGAGGGGCACCCTTCTCCTGCAAGCAGCACAAGATAGTCTTCAAAGTGCTAGTCACTTTCTTGAACTTATATTTTACGAGGCCATGAAGATCCATAATATCCTGTCGTAGGACAGCCTGACCCTCCTCAAGTCAAGCTATACGAGCATCCCTAGCAGCTTAATCAGTGTCCTGCTCTGGTGCTGTAGGCGGTGAGCTCTCCTCTGTATCTTGGGCCTCCTCTTCTTCTTCTTCTTCTTCCTGTTCCTCCTCTTCTATCTCAGCTCCATCTTCTTCCTCACTCTCTTCTTCCTCTCTCTCCGTCTCATCATTGCTCTCCTTAAATCGAGCTTGGCGTTGCCGTGGCCCGATCTCCATCTGGTTGAGGGTAGTCTCGTCAATGTTATGAACCGGCACCGGCATCTCTTCCCCAAGACTGTAGCCAAACTCATGCGCAATCTTGCATATGAGTCGGCCAAAGGGGAGCGAATCAGTCCTTCTAGCGGAGCGTGCAGTCTTAATTATCTGTCGCAACACGAACGTAGGCATGCACAGGTTCGCTCTCTGCCTCACTTGATACAGGAAGTCTACCATGAGGCCGTACACTCACTGCGATTGCTCTACCTAGGGTAGACGTTGAACGTGAAGATGTGATGGAGTAAACGGAAGTCGTCAGACATATCGGTCACTAGAAGACTTTTTTTCGGCTGCCACTGGACCAGTCGGCCACAAAGAAAACGTGTGCGACGATCTCTTTCACGTGCACTCCTCAGATTCAGCTCGCTAGGATGCACCTCGCCAAGGGGCATATTCAGAAGCCTAGATATCAATCTGACATCAACTGTGGCCAACCGATCCCTTCCACAGGGGATCTGAAACTGCAAGGGTTCAAGCGTAGGCTCGTGAATGTTGGCATAGAAAGCTCGGACAGTACTCGCATTGGCGCGATATCCGCCATAAAATAGTGGACCCCAATGGGCCGCTTCCAGGAACTCGAACAACAAATATTCTCCAAAGAGCCACCCATCCACCTGAGCTTCAAAAAGGACCCTACGGCCCTCATAAACTCCATGAGACAATTCTGCCAACAGAGCGCTTCCAGCAGGAGTCCGGGGATCAAAATCCCGCTTCGTCTGAAACTCCCGATTGGCGCTTGTGCTCACGGCGGCGCCTCTCGGCCTCCTTGAACGCGTAGGGCGACTGGGCCCGGCCTCATCCACGGCCCTCTCTCTCTCTTTCCCATGGGAGAAAGGATGGTAGAAATCAAGAAAATGTCCGCAATGAACTCGAAGAAGGCCATGGAAAGTGAAGATAAGGGGGAATAGGGGCTGGAGTTTTTGGTTCTCCACGGATTTGAGCCTCAACAGAGATTGTAAAGGCCCAAATGACAGGGATTGAAAAAAGAAAATGATGAAATGAGATGGGTTAGAGAGCTTACACGATTTTGAGCCACGATCGGGAGATGTAAGGGCTCAAATGAGAGAGAATGGAGAGGGTAGACAGTAATGGAGGAGGGTTTACAGCAAGGTGATGGAGAAGATGCACGAAAATGGGAGAGGGATCGATTGGTGGGGCGATTTTTGTCAAAAATCAGGAACTTGGAAGAGAAAAGAGAGCTTGGGGGTGTGGTTTGTGAAGGAGGTAGGTGTTTGGGGGTGTTTTAAGCTACGACCCACAACTCAGGGGGTCACCCTAGCCCTAAAGACCATCGGCCCGAGCGGCCCGCCCGGGCCAGCCCGTTAATCGGCGAGCCCTCGCCACTCTCTAGACAAACTGGCGAGGCTTCGCCATTTGGGCGAGGACCTCCTGCCCCCTAGGCCCCAAAAAGGTCTGGGTCCCACCTTGGGTCCCTCTGGATTAGCGTGGGTAGGCCCACGACTCCTTTTTGAGTCGTTACGGGTCGTTTTGGAAAGTTTCTGATACATGTATTTACCGACTTTTGACGGCTGGGATGGGGTGAGTTGTGATCTAAACCCGTCGTTTGACGGTCTAGAAATGTTTTGGGGTTGACTCGTGCGATCACGGTTGAGTACAAACTCAAACAAAATGACCAATTTCAGTGAACTTTGCCGATTGGCGAAATCGGGATACCTATGACTGTTTCTACGTTTTTCTCGCACCCACCTAAGTGGAAAGGCAACAGCGTACATCGTGTGACCATAACCCAGGTCTGGTTTAATCCAAATCATGCTCTGATACCAACTTGTAACGCCTTGAAAATCGGAGGTCGAGTAGCAACTCAACACCCGAGTTCCAAAACATCACTTATGCAACATAAATGCTTATGACTAAATGTTGTCTGTGTTAGTACATTAATCATGAGTGAGCTTATACCAAAACAGTAATTCATACTCTAGATCAAGTTATAAAATGTAAGCGAAAGACTGAAAGATGTATATAAAGCCAGAAAAGGTCACAATCGGTCTCCAGAGTATGAACACCTTACTGAGTCACCATATACATGTATTAGTTTCAAAATCAAAATGCCAAAAAAAGTGATATAACTATAATGGTAAACCCTGTAGCCCCGTCATCTGAATGGCCTAAGTGAAGCCTCCAGAGAACTGCATGTAGGAGAACTCGTCCTGATCATCGTAGTAGTCAGTCACAACCTCCTGCGTCTCGTCGATACCTGCATCTAAGACAGAGTCTGGTGGGTGTCCAGAACATGTTCACTCCCCAAGTATAGGGTTGTGATGTAGTAATAAACTTAGTAAGACCGAGGTCGAATCCACAGGGACTGAAACCTGTACGTTATCTGAAACTAACTAGAACCAGAACTAGAATAAGATGAAATCTAAATCGAGTGTGATCAAGAGAATAATGGTGAATAATTAACTAAAATCTAAAGAATTCAGGGAAAAACACTAGGGATTCAGAGGATCCACTTGTAAAGATCAGGGAGATCTTATGCCTGTTCCAAGAATTCAACTGGACTTAGAGTTCTATCTTCATCCAGTTGAAGGGTGAAACCATAAAAATCAAACCAAACGTCCTTTTATTATAGTTTTAAAGAGATGAAAGGTATATGAATTAGAATGGATTCCATCACCTAGCCATGCCCAGGAGACAAAGTAAACAACAGAATTAAACTAATTGTCAACCAATCAGATTACGAAAGTTAGGAAGAGTACCGACATCCAACCATGCCCAGGAGACGATGGTGAACAATAGGGCTTCCTGACATCATAAACATCAAAATGAAAAGAAATACTGAAAGCCACCGTAGATCTATTGTAATTTTAGTCACAACAAACCATTGAAAACTAAAAGTATTCCCTTAATTAAACTAAAATCAAATTCAGTTCATAAATCAAAATTCCATTAAAGGCAAAAAATAGAATCTCCCATCTCACTACAAGCTTCACCTCTTAGCCCTAGCTAAGAGGCTTAGCCGCTCATGATTAGGCTATAGCTCTCTAACATTAAGAAAAACAAAAAAAAGGGAAAATAAGAAAACAAGAGAGAAAGCTCCCCTACCACGTCCTGAACTCCCAGCCGTAGATGAATCTTCAAGCAAGTCTTTCCTCCCCCCCTTTCTCTTCTCACGTCCTCTTTTATAAGTAGAGGGAGTCGGCTGCAAAGAATGGTGGAGTCGATGCAGAAATTCCGCAGTTCGTGGCCAAACGGGACTCTGTTCCTATGCGAGAAAATGCACTAATAGTCCCTGCGTAAGTTCTTTTACGCAGTCAGGGAGATGATCCGCGATTGGCCCACTTTCCTCGCTTCCTTTCCAAACAGCTAACATTACATGGGGTGTTTTTCGACAGACTACACAATGGACGGTCTGGATCGTCCATCCGACAATGATCATGGACGCACTGGGGCCCACAACAGCCGATTTTTACTGACGCTGTGAACAGGGGTCGCGCACGATGATCTGACGTTGCTGGTGGGGTCCAATTCGATGTACTATGGAGAAATCCAACTCGTTCACTGAAATCAGTGTAGAAAACCAGTCGGACATGACCGTGTTTCTTCTGTTTTGGTGTGGCCCACTGAGAATTTCATTCTACCGTCCATCCTCTGCTTGAACGGCTGGATTCCGATCCTCTCTATGTTTTGCAATGCAGCCACCTATGCTATGGTTGCTGGCTCACTCCACTTCGAATGGACGGACCGGATCAGATTATTAACGTACGGTGGTGGCCCATAAAAAATCCACTCGCAAGTTCTGTTCGAGCTTCCGCAGATGAGGGAAGATGGGATTTCAAATCTTGAAATTTCTGGTCAGCATTTTGTTAACCGATTCTTCCCGTTCGGTGCACCGCAAGTGCAAAGCTAATGTACATTCTCACTTACTCAAAGTGAGTCCCATTTTGATGCATGTGAGAAATCTGTTCCCTCCATCCATTTTGTTAGCTCATTTAAGCAGTTGAGACCGAGATGGGGGCATATCCAGATATCAGGCGGGCCCCACTTAAGGATTCAAGGGGCTGATCTATCCATTTGGCCACTTCCACAAGGATCCAACGTCTGAAATTCGACGTGTATGGTTAATTTGCGGTCCTCAGGCCATGTATGAAGTTTCGAGCTGAACGGATGGTGGGAACACCATGATCTTGCATTCTGGCTGACTTTCAGGCCCATTAAATGTGAACGGCTTGGTTTTTCCAGATCTCTGGCGTGTAAACTCATCGATTTCGGTTCCCTGGGGTCTCGTTCATTGCCTTGGTGATTCCCGAGCATTAAATCCGCGCTTTTAGTACCCTTTTCAGTCCATGCTTACGAATCCAACCTGCAACATAAACATGATTAAAATAGGCCGTTAAAAGTATTGTGTTCGTAAAATCAGGCAATTATTGGGGTCTGATATGCAATATTTGACCCTCAACAGAACACCATCCCGTAACGTGGGAGTGAGTAGCTAACTCAGTGGAACGATAAAGCATAGGTTAACATGTTATCAATTCAGTCAAGCAGTAATGATAAAGCAATACAATCAAACACTCCTAAATACTCTTATTAATGCAAGTATGGAATGCAGTCATGATGCATGCCCTCTCCAATGCTCCCTCATGCGACACCATCTTACGTCCGTGGCATGCATTCATCCCTCAGTGCTCCACAACGCCAGGCAAATGCAGTGCTATGTTATGAGCATGATTACTGAGTTGTTATTAGTCCTTTTCATACAGCAGTATTGGGAAAGTAAGGTACCTCCCTTATATCAATCCCAAATAATGATCCATTTTAGGGTCATCAGTCCTAGGTAATCTCATATGATGATGCGATTCTAGGTCACTGTAAAGGGTTGCTAGGGCTGTTACACGCACCCGTTGCACCGCTCCCCCATCACCTTATAATACAGGCCTAGTTTGTACTCTGTTTACTACAGGAAGACTCGTCGCCTCACCGCAAATTTAAAGTATGCTCGAGGTCACTACAAAGGGCTGCCAAGGCTGTTACACGCAATCATTACACCATTCCCCCATCACCTTATCAGTGTAGGCTGACAGCTCGAATACATTGTCCCATACCACCGTATTCAGCTCACGAGTCTGGGTTGCTCACTGGTCACTACGAGAAGACACATTACCCCAGCGTAAGCCGACAGCTTGACCACGGTGTCCCATACCACCATGCCTGGCTCATGAGTCTTAGCGGATCAAGGTACCAAGGTTAAGCGGGATTCACTGGTGAGTTGGGTACCTTAGGTTCAAACAGAGGCATCCATACATGGTGAACATACATCGGCAGATTGGGTTACTTAACGAGCTCAACTAATACGACCGTATATTGCATCGATCGACATGAAGTGCATAAGCACTTCGTGTGGCCTAATCAATGCCGACGACCAACACACGACTCGGGTTCGTCAAACACGCCCTACGTAGCGAATAAATCTTAACCATGACTTTAAGCCTGTTACCGATTGTTTGGACTATAACTTAGCCCCAATCACATTCAATCCATAACCATAAAGCATCTATAGTAGTCAAAGCATAAGTAACAAGTAATTCAAACATGTTAACAAGCATGTTATAAAGTACAATGTAAGCAGGAAATACAACACATACATTTCATAAGTAAGTGATTAAATTAAACAACTTGCATGGAGGAAATCATACACATCTCTAAGGTATTTGAGAATCCTATCTCAACACCTACCTAATGCACTATCTCTTAAGTACTTTCTCATACAAGCATTTTCACAAACACTTAGCTTACCCTTATTTAACATACATAACGTATATTAGCCAAAACATGTATTAGGGCGAATCCTTTCGTTGAGAAAGTGTTACACACATATATAGCATATACACATAGTAATTAATCATGAAAAACACGCTTTCATATATTGCACGTATATGGTATTTTCTACAATTATACCGAATACCCTAAACGCCATAATTTGCATACGTAACTGAATCGCAAAACGAACAACGCATTTTTCATGTGAAATAACATTCAGATCATGAATCTATCATTATCTGACATTGAAAGCTTTGAAAACCATAACCTATACGTCTAAAGTTCGCACCTTACGCCGTAGAAGCGTAACGAAGTTGACAGAAGTGCTAAGTCTTCGTCGAGGCTGATATGATGACCTAAATCACAAGTTGAGTCAGTTATTTCGCTACTTGCAACATTGGAAACCTTTGAACAGATTAGGGTTAGGTTTTTCTTACCTAGGAACGAAGCCGGAATCGCCGGAAAAGCGATTAGATCGTGATGGTTAAGCATGTAGGATAGCAAGGTAGAGTATCAGGAAGAATCTCTCACTCTTCTCACACTTTTTCTCTTTTCTCTCTTCTCTCTCCTAGGGTTTCTCTCAAATTCGTATGGGCTGAATGAGAGAGGGTTTAAGGTCCTTATATAGGCTTAAAACTCACTAAATTAGACTCAGGGCCATGATATACTTAGGTTATGTCCAAATACGGACTGTTCCGTCTCAACGGAGCACTTCTGGGCCCCCCCTTGAGCCAAAGGTCGGACTTAAGCTCACCGACCTTGGATCTAGGTCGAGTTAAGTTTTTGTTCCAGTCGGGTTCCCAGATCACACGTGGCGGACCAGTTTCAGTTCAACGGTCACTGAAACTCGATCAGGGTTACAAGTACACGGACATGTATGAGAAATGTTCCCTGATCCGAGGGTGTATTTGGGTCAGATTCCGACGGTCTGATTACTTATATTTGGCCCGCAAGCGACAAGTCTCAGATTACTTAAATTAGATTTAATTTCTAAAGAAAATCATGTTTTCTCACACTCCTCGTTCCGGGCTCAAGTGAATAGCCCTGGGACACTATCTGGTTTTGATTGTCGAGATGGTTGTCAAGCCCAACAAGGCGGTCTTAATTCTATAACTTCGTATTTTCGGACTTTCGATGTGCAGTCCAGATCTGATATGGAGTTTCGTGATGCTCCCGAGAGCAGCCGGGTAATGAGACTGATCATAGATTTTTGGGTAATGTAGCGTCAACGATTCCACAAGTTTTGGGTCTTGCAGATCGTACTTAAAGTGATTAGTGTGAATTTCGTATGTAATCTAGTTTAACACTAGTTAATCCTCGTCTAATTTCTAAAGGATTTGGTCTGAGTGATTTCTGCCTGAGGTGATACTCGGGTCTTTGTGCGGGATTTTCCGAGTCGTTAAATATGCTGATTTCTCTTAATTCAACATCTTGATGGTTTAAGTGTTTGGAACTGCGGCTGGTGTTTTCTCTCGGGTTCTCGTCATGTTTAGGAATTGGGCTCCTTGTGCTGGTCGTGTTGGGGGTCTTGCTATCCGGGGCTCCTTAATGCCTTCAATTGCTGACAAGAAGCCCAATCCCAAAGCATAATTCAAAGTGGGAGTGACACCTAGTTACAAGGTTTGTGCAACTATTGGTGCCAATACAGGCAGATGTATCATTTTCTATGTCGTTGCTTTGTTAAGTAGCAGTTTCTAAAAAATTAATTGAGAGCAACAATTTAGCAATCTGTAAGATAAATATTATCAAGAAATAGTTAATAACACAATGCGAAATTAACTCATTGATATTATTACTAACTCATATTTTATTTTTTTACAAACATCTTGTCAGACTTTTTTTTTACTCTATACCAATTTTCTGTTTGATTTTTTATGTCCAGCGATACAGGTTCATCGACGAAAGAATTCCATTGATGCATTGCTTGCCAAATAGGCCGTCCTTGCACCCCAAATGAGAACTAAGGTGAAAGTCCTGAGATATATTTCACAAATATTTGGTATATGATTTGCACTAATCATGGCCCACCAAACATGGCCCACCAATTCGTATATGTAATGGTTGCCGTATTTCATAAATAACTGTCGTTTTTTTTTTATTATTTTTTTTTATTTTTTTAATAATGTATTTTATAAGTAGGGACTAATTCTCTTTGATTTCATCACAGATTCAAATATTAAAGAACCTGAGATGCAGATTGGTTTACCCACCAAAGTAAAACATGTGACCCACATAGGTTGGGATGGCCCCTCTGTAAATGCCCCAATTTGGGTAAGTTCTTAAGATTTTTATTCAAATGCATTAAGGCTTTTTGATGAAAAATGAATGCTTCTATGTGGCCCACTAGCAAGTTGTTTTCCTATTGTCTTCTATGAATAAAATGCACTTTTTGCTTGATTAATCACAGTTTTATAGAAATAAAGGGAGGTGTTGAACAGAGTTTCTGCATGTAGTCCTTGTGGCTGTTGTGAACCGTTTGGGCTTTTGGTTCCAGGTTACTGAGAGAAAATGCAATGAAGTTTTTGATGGATGACATGTACAGAAACCCTGGGCCTCTTCAATTTGATGGCCCGGGCTCAGATGCCAAGTCTGTCACCCTGTGTGTTGAAGATCAGGTCTACATAGGCCGGATAAAGAAGCTGCAGGAGTATTTCGAAAAGGTCCTTTGTTGTTCCTATGGTTGTTGTTTAGTTACACGCATTGTTTTCTTAATTTTATTTCATCTGGATCAGAAAGGGGGGAAACAAAATCTGATAGGGGATGATGAGTGGCATGCCTAAATGCATGTGAGTTGTGACAGTTATAATGTATCTCCTAAATACATGTGAGTTGTGACAGTTATCTCAATGTCACAATAATCAAATCTGTCCGATGCCTCTCCAGGATTCTTTATGGGGTATTCATACCCTGTAACAACATTGGAACTTTAGCAAACTAGAGTTTAAAGATGTGATTTTGCACTGCTATAATATTAGAATTGTGTGCACTATGCATACTTCCAGACCTATGTACATTATATGTGCTGCTAGATCTCCTGTCAGTACTAATTTCTTCCAGGATTCTATTTTTCTTGTAAGCCTATACTATGCACAATGGTGCCATTGCTCATGATACTACATGGGTTGCAGATGCACATTACCTCTGAACATCTTCACAAATAGTTGGTGGTAATAAAACAGATCTGCAAATTGTTTCTGCGGTGCCGGGTAAGCACTTCGCACCTCTTGCATATATACACTGAATGAACAGTCAGATCACCACCGAAAGAGTGCACCCGGCTTCTGCAGTTGCTGGCTGTGCTAAAAAGGCATGCGTGATTCTGTTTCTTGATTTTTAGTATGAAATTGGTGCATTTTTAACGATTTCTCTCAGGCGACTTTCCCTGGTTTATGGCTTTCCAACATAACGCCCGATTCATAAAACGTTCCTGAAGTTCACGAGTCTCGAAAGGTAACTCCTTTTCCTTAAATTTATTTATTTATTTTATTATTATTATTATTATTTGCAGCTAGTCTCTCGGGCGACTTTCCCTGGTAGTCTATGATGTTTGATGCAACAAAACAGGAAGTGTGCTAGAGTACACTCTTGCTTTTACTAGTGCTGCATTGGATAGATGCTGTAGCAAATGGAGTGTAGTTCCAAGGAGAGAGTTCATGGACATTACAATTTCAAAGGACTTCTATCATGTTTTTAGTGGCCTTCAATTTGTACGTTGCAACCTTGACAGATCTCTTAAATTGTGATAGAAAGGCCCTGTACGAATATTTTTTAGCTCTTATGGAGCCATGGAATGAACCTGCACTTATATCATGTAAAGTTTTTGCTGGATCTGCTTCATGCTTTAATGATTCTGCATGTGACATGAGTATTTTGAACTTATATTTATTGTATAAATGTAGTTACTGATGGCTGCTATCTTGGAGCGACATTAGACCGGAATGGATTGTGCCCCGGTCGCTTTTACATCACACATAGTGGACATGTGATCATGGCCAGTGAGGTTGGTGTTGTAGACATCTGCTAGAAGATGTGGCTAGGAAAGGAAGACATCTAATCGGTCCAGAAGGGGACCTTACTGAAACAGTTCATGTGGAAGGCTAGGAAAAGAAGACATTTGTAGTTTGTTTTGAAAACTTTAAATAGACCATTAATTGTTTTGTTGATATTGTGCTGATTGTTGTCTTGATGAATGTTAAATGGGTGAAATATGCACAGGTTCAATCATTTGTTGATTATGATATTGTTAGCTTTGGTTGATTAAGAAATGAGGTTAAAAACCGAATTTAGCCTCGGTTGATGCCAAAAGAGGCTAAATCTATCTTTAGTAGCTCAAGACTTCAGCCTTGATTGTTGAGAACTGAGGTTAAAAATAGTTTTAGCTTTTGTTGGAGGCGATTGAGGCTAAATTCGAATTTAGTCTCAGTTGGAAACAATGGAGGCTAAAATTTTGATTTAGCCCAATTTCGAGAAAACTGAAGCTAAAAAGGTTATTTTAGCTTCACTTGAAGAACCGAGGCTACAAAAATAATTTTAGCCTCGGTTGCTAAACTGAGGCTAAAGCCTTTAGCCACTGGGGTTCTAACATCAATTTGAATAATTGAGGCAAAACTGAGGCTAAAGGCTTTAGTCTCATTTTTTAAACATTTTTAACTACGCTAAAGCCTCCTTTTCTTGTAGTGTATTTGACTAGAATTAAGACATCAAATGCAAAGGAAGCTTCTTTCGAAATTCCCTCCCAAATTCAAAAATGACGTTTGGGTTTCGATACAAAGTCCGAGAGGCCCTACTAAGGTGTGTTGGGTCATCGTTTGTGGGGCCCACCATAAGGTATGTATCCTATCCATGCCGTCCATCCATGTTACCTAATAAAGTCAGGGCATAAGCTACAAAATAAGGCTTATCCAAGCACAGATGAACTATATCATATGAAAAAGAATGTTGAAGGAGCTACAAAAGGTTTGGATGAAGCTCCAATATGTTTCTTCCCTTTATCCACATTTGTGTGACCTTGTGAACAGTATGGATAGCTCCAAAAGTGGATCCACAAGTAACATTTTAATAGTTCACATCATGCATGACCGTGGGCCCCACAAATTATTCGGGCACCCAACACCTTTACGGTCCAAAAAAATCAAAAAAAAAAAAAGAAAGTGTCCAAGTGTTAAAAGGTTAGATTTTAGAAAGAGAGCGTACAAAGTTAGGGGAAAAAAAAAAACCGAACCCTTTTCTGATAAGAAGCGAGTCACCTTTGTTGACTGGTCGTAATTGCACTAGTCGGACCAAAGACGAAGGGCATTTTTGTGGTCTGATTTCCTGTTAAAAAAGCAAGTGGTGGGTGGATTGAGCGAGAGAGAGATGAGAGAGATAGTAGCAGTGGTTCTCTTATTTTTCTTGGCATCTCAAATGGGTAGAGGGGAGGCCTCTGCTGCTGATTGCAACGACGCCTGCAGTACCGCCTGCGTTCAGAAAGACAGTAAGTCCCCTCTTTTCTCCCTACCGTGTATGCTGCACCGTTTTGAGTTGTTTGATGCTTCTCCTTCTCTCCTCTGCTATTGGGATTGTTTTGGGATTTCAATGTTTGCACGATTTATTCACATACACTCCTCTTTCACATAAGATTATCTGTCGTGAAAAGTACGCCGTGCAAATCCAGTCATTTGGAAAGGAACACCTTGTCGGATGAGTTAAACTATTGTTGGCTGTCCACCCACTGAGTAGACCACCCTGTTTGTCCTCCGGTTGAAAAAATAAAAACTAAGCCAAAGCCCCGATACATCATCCCATTTGAATTACTCCAACCCAATGTATTATATTCTAATTCTTTCCTTCTGATTTTCCAGCGAGGCTAATGGCACGCTGCGAACTCAAGTGCCAAATAAAATGCGAGCCAGGTAAGTCGCTCATATCCTACCCTCCCCCTTAGCATCTATTGTTAGATTTGGCCTCTTTTTCTCACCACCACATGGGTTTCACCATCGATGCTGATTTGACAAAGATCTGACCATAGTGACTATTGGGGGAAAAATTGACAAGTCCATAAGTTGGCATATGGAATGACCAACTCTACTTAACCAACACGGCCCAGTAAAACCCGAGCCTGATAAGGCGTTTACGTCCAAAAACAGGCCGACCTTCAAGGAGGTTGATGCAATTGTAAGGACACTCTAAGAACACGGCTACGAGCCCATTCGAATAAGCTGTGTTCCAACCTAATAGGTAGATTACAAATTGACCATAGAACGGTCATAGGACAGATAAAGCTCGACCATAGATCAACCACAGATCGCCTACTACCCGGTTATAGCTCAGTCATAACTCGACCATTGGTTGGCCGTAGATCGGCTAAAGTCCGGTTATAGGTGGGTGACGTCCCATGATAAGGTCAAAGACCATTAGCGCCAAGCTAAAAGGAACACAAATCCTATGACCCAGCCATTGGTCGAAGATGGTGAATGTTGATCTGTCAAGAAGATCGGAGTCGTTTATTCCCGAGCCGACACCTGCCTATGGGAGCCGACCCAAATTCGAGCTGGAGATTCGATGGATCTCCTATCATCCCGAAGATCTCCCCTTAGATCTTCTGGGGATAAGATCAGACACCGGTAATCTTAGAAATCGGTAATCTTATAAAGATCCCAGATCTGGACGGATCACTAAGATATCGGGATGAATCCTCGTACGATTGGTCTCTCTTCCCTATATATATAGAGGTATACCCAACCTTTAAAGGTACGCAAATTTTAACCCTAGCATTCGACTGGTGTCTCTTTTCTGGAGACCCTACCCTACAAAAAAGACTCCGTTCCTGACTTAGGCATTAGAGAGTCCCCTGCACTAGCCAGGGTCTCCTTTGTTTCTCTTTTACACCTGTGTAGGTATAAGAGGGTCAACCGCGGAGGGTCTGCCGAAAAACTGCATCAAAAGTGACAAATCTCCTCTGCTTTTTCTTAGCCAAAATATTTCTTTGGAGATTTCCAAATTTCGGGTTTTTTCACATAAATTTATCAGAATTTTTTTATTGAATATAAAAATATTTAAAAATATTAAATTAAAAAATTATATTATAAGTATATGTATTTTGTATAACAAATTCATTAATGTTTATGTGATTTTTGAGGTCTTGTTTGGTGTATTTCTTGCCATATTATTGTCAGATTTTCAAAATTAGGGTGATATTTGTCACTCTAAATTTGACAGGCAAAGATCATTGGGGATCCATAAATATGTATTGAAACATTGACAATTGCATCTCACCTTTTTATGGACATAAGACACTTAAGGAATCGGGAGAATCTGGCTGCATCGTTTGGCCTGTGTCAAGTCCATCCCATTTAGCTTGATTATTGAGGCCCAATGAGTAGCTGAGCTGGAGATGCACATGTGTGTAAGGGACCAACTAGTGGGAACCCACAAATCCTATGTATTTAATATCAGTGGGAACCCGAATATTTTCTTATGGGCCAAAATAACCCTAGACTTTGTACTATGTTACAAATGATATCGGATTCTATTTATTCAGGTTAAACATTTTGTTTTACATGGTGATGCTAGTATCTAATGATGTAGCTATGGTTTTGATGGGCTTTAAGCTCCCAAATATATGGTTAATGAATCTCTATTTTTATCATATATATATATATATATATATATATATATATATATATATATATATATATATATATATATGTATATATATAGTAAGTACATACGTCCAATATGAACGTATATGACTAGATTAGGATAATATCGGTTGCTTACTTAATCACTTGCAGAAGTTTATAATGATCAAGATAATTTGAGGGTGGGGTTCTTCCTCCAAAGATGGGTAACTTTGTGCCTTCCATAAGAAATGACTTTCAGCATACCAGTGCAAATCAAACAAAAGACAAAAAAAATAAAAAAATAAAAAAAATCGCAATTGGTCACTAGGATCAACTGCAAGAATGCGTCTCTATAAAGAATTGTTTGATATTAGATAAAGAACAAATCCAACGTATGAGCATAGACTTGGATTACAACTAAAGATTGTGGCTAAGAATCACTGCTACTCCTAGTATAAGCTGAGATAAAAGATAAATTGATAAATTTGATTGATTGCTTGTTGTGTTGAATTGGTTGGTTTTTTCTCTATTACATTCATATGCTATTTATAGATTTATGTTGTACCTTATTCTCCCAGACCCTTCTTCTATTGTTGCAACGATTATAATAGTCCAAAAGCTATTTTAGATTCTTCTCTTCTTTAGATCATTCTTTTAGTACGTTTCTCTTTATGACGGTTCTACTTTTGTCACCCAAGGCTTTGTTGCCCTCGATCGCCTTTTATATCTTAAACAACTCAACCACATTTCTTGTATATTGACTACAACAATCCGTCGACCATCCATTGACGTGTAAAACTAGATTTACACCAGCTGTAATTATGTAAAAAGCACTCCAAATATCTGAAGATGTTTTTATCCACTTCATATTCCTCATGCAATGCCACATGTCACCCTCGTATTGGCTTTTTCAGAATAGCTAGAAATAGGGTACAACATCCCCATCTAATCGCTTTGCATTTGTGAAAAAGGTGACAACAATATTGTTCCGTTGGCCAATATTATAAATGCAATTGGCTGTTAACCCACGTGTTGTTTTCTCATTGATTTTACTTGATCGATGCCATATTAAAAGATATTCTTTGTCCTCACTCTTCTAGGCTATACATGTGACACGTCGTGTAAAATCATATCATACGAGCAGTCATAATCACCTTTCCGTTAATGCACATATATCACAACCAATATAAAAGCAAATCTTAAGTCAGTGCTTCTTTCCTTTCACTTATTTTTTGCATCAAACTCTTCATGCTTTCCTCTCCTCAATTCATCATGGCTGTATCTTCTTCTTTTTCTGTTCTAGCTTTCTACTTGGAATCCTTCATCAAAGACCTTGATGTCCTATTGTCTAGAGTGATTAATGATCTCCTATTCAACACTCCAATAGAACCAGACACTCGTTATTAACACTTGGTCCTACTTTTCATCCGATAGTCGCCTATGAAAAACTTCATGAAATCGAGTATAACTTCTTGAAGTGCCCTGATGGAGTGTTGCTTGTCCAATCGAACAATCTTCCACACCCCTCCAATGCATTTAAGTCTCCATGAGTATGATCGAAACTGATGAATGGTTGGGTTGAATGGTTTTCTCACATTGAAGTACAATATGGAGATACATGGAAGTAGGAACTTGTGAATGCATTAACTTTTCTCTGTACGAATATCTAACCAATTCTTTCTTGCAACACCAACTTTCTAGAGTTGATCGACTAATACATTCCATTTTAGATGTGGTCCCATGGGTCCATCGATCATGGATCTATGTGCATTCACTCACCTCTTGCCCTTTAGGGAGCTTGTCTATCCGGGCTTTGAAATAACGGTGAAAACATCTTTACTTGAAGTAGGAATATGCCAATATGTCCTAGAGGGGGGTGAATAGGACTTTTTAAGAATTTTATAATAATTCAAGATCCTATCACTCTGATCCTAACAACAAGCATATATTAGGATTACTCAAGAGCAACTCTATTGGCTTCCAAGCCCGGTAGAGGATCCAATCACAAGCTATTTGAAAGCTAAACAATATGCAAACTAGTTTATGATGGATATGACTGTGCGTGTTTGTGAGGTGTGATCTCAGATAATCAGATATGAAAGCATTCAAGGAAATCACATAAACAAATGAAAGACAATAACAATCTCAAACACAGTCATTTTTATAGTGGTTTGACTACTTGTCTACTCCACTCCCGGCAGACGCACTCAACTCTTGAGTGTGTCGGATTTCACTAAGGAGGTTTCACAACGGTTCACCTCAAACCTAAGGTTTTAAATCAGGTTCACCTTCAACCTTTACAACCTACTCCTAGCCGACTGTTTATGCTCCTAGAGTAAGAGTCAACACATAGCACCCGGTTTTAGGCACACTAGCCAAGGATCCACACAAGGAACCTCTGTTTATGCTCCTTGAGCAAGGGTCAACATATAACACCCAGTTTTAGGCACACTGGCCAAGGATCCACACAAGGAACCTAATTGTTTGTGGTCTCCACAGAGCAATGATCAACATAATGCACTCACCACATACACTCCCGCTAGAGGCCTCCTATGAGGGCTTGATAGGGTAGAAACACCTTAGACCCAATCCTAAAAAGGAATGATCACAAGTGTCCTCTGGACTCTAATAACTTACAAATAAGTGGATGAGTCCCATTAAGTACGTTGACGAAGTTCTCCTCCTTGTTGATGAAGAATCTTCTGCTTCCTTAATCCAAAACTCAGATGATGTATCAATACACGGCTTCGGGTTGGGTCAAGGTTAAGACGGAATCCTACTCTACAAAATATTTTCCTATTAGGAAGATAGAGTGATTCCGATCATCTATGCATTCAAGGCATCCCAGCTTAATGATTTGCCATTTCGGTAGTAGCTGGAGGATCCTTGAATGCGGAAGTTCATTCCCCAATCCACTCTATTGAATGTCAATGATGAGAGTGGATTGGAGGATGAACTTCCCTGAGAGAAAGGGCTTTGGGTATAAGATCTAAGGTTAAACACTCAAAAGCACTCTCTACTTTCTCTGCTAGTGACAATAGACAAGTCCTCTTTATGTAGGTAAAAGGTTCCAACGATATAAAACAGTCACATTTATGACAGAGTTCGATATCATTGAGCGGGTTTGATATCATTGAGCGTATACTCTTGATTGTATCGACGGGCCGTTCGATGACACAAACTCAAATGTCATACGCTTTGAGACCTTTTGCCATCTAGTCGATGGAATCGAAACAAGTATTGATGTCATCGAATTTTGAACTCCGATTTTATCGAAACGAGGTTCGATTCCTCGACATTTGAAAATGAGAGAGACTTATCTTGAAATATTTCAGGTTTACAAGAATGATCAAGGGACCTTCGAGATCATCAAAATTTGAATGCCGATGATATCGATACCCATGTCGATGCATCGATAAATCCAACGGATTTCTCTTTATGCTTGCTGGACAGTTTATGTCCTTGTTCGATGCAATCGATGTTGTATCGATATCATCGATATTTGAATATCGATTTAATCGAGTGACCCTCGATCAAAGATAAATTATCCTGAAATATTTTGCTGGATATATGCGAGTCCATGATCGATATCATCGAAGGCCTTCCGATATCATCGAGATTTGAATTCCGATGATATCGAGGAGGACCTCGATATATTGACGATCTTATGATTTTTCTTAGTAAAAACAGGGACTCGTTTTCTTTGCTGTCGATTTTATCGAGTCAATGTCGATAGACTCGAGTTTCAAATATCGATGTCATCGATAGGGGTATCGATACATCGATAATTCAGTCCAAAAGAATGTGGTTGCTGGACATCTTGGGTCCTCATTTTGATGGTATCGATTGATCATCGAGGACATCGACTGCGCAGGTCGATCATATGGAGATGTGTATCGATAAGATCAATAAAGCAAGAAAACTTAGAGATTTTCTGATTTTGAAAAAGTTTTCTTAACTTAAAAACCCTATGATGTTCTAACTTGTTTTAAGGGTTTAAATACCTGGTATTTTGGGACATAGGATGTGAGGCTTAGATTTAGCTGTGGCGAGCTTGCACACATCCGGTTGAGGCAGACGCTTTGAATTGATCTTCCTATGAGGCTCTGCAGTCTAGCTGACTCAATACTCACGTTAATTGACAAACCAGGGCACTTTCAATCTCCCATTTGTCAATTACGTGAAAAAATACCAAAACACCCTAGAAAAACTTTTATACTGACATCCTAAATTGTGTGTACATACACTTTACACAATTTTACAATTCTACTCTAGCGAGCACACACATAATCATTCAGAAGGATTCAGCAACTACTCGCCCTATCTGCAAACTCCCCCTATCTTGATGCAGCTGCTCCCCCTAACACCTGCAACACCATTCAAGTAGATATATAATTTTCCGTTCGGGGTGTTTGAAATGTTCTGCCCCTTTTTGTCAGTCATTTAACAAAGGATAGTATAAGAGTAGATATTGATTGAAGTTTGAAGTATTTGGGAGAACCACCATCCAGAAAGCATACATATAGAAAGGATAGATGCATAATGATTAAAATAGTGAATTTAGACATCTCATATGTGGGTCCAATGTATGCAGAGCACACCAAGTAAGGTAGTGAGATAAACACAATAGCAAATGCATCACATACCATTTGCAATAGAAGCACATACCACACATACTCAAAGAAAACAAGTGATCACATATATAAATATGGCAGCAAATAACTGTGATTAATACCCGACAATATTCAAAATATCCAAAACAAATCATATACTGCCCCAAGATTTTGCAGTAAAGCATTTAGTCAGTTCAAATTTCACAAAATAGACATGCTTGGTAATCTAACCGCAACTGTACGTCTCAACATGAGTTCAATGTCCTCGAGGATTGCTATGTGTAAGCAAGTCCACCACTTGCTGAGTGGGTTGCTGGAGGATGTTAACTTTCCCTTCAATTGAAGTGAGACGCCTTTCACAGTTGCACAGACGTTCCTCCATCCCTGCCATCCCATTCAGTAGGTGTCGTTCTAGATGATGAGACTGACGGTTTGTGATCGACTCTGGGTTGACCATCGGTGTGCGATTGGACCCACCATGTGTAGGCCGAAATGATGGTTGAGCATGTTGGACAGCCCGCGGTATGGGAAGGCTATGCCTGGGGAGAGACGAAG
This sequence comes from Magnolia officinalis, assembly GCA_021015155.1. NCBI lineage: Eukaryota > Viridiplantae > Streptophyta > Magnoliopsida > Magnoliales > Magnoliaceae > Magnolia > Magnolia officinalis. The sequence continues at coordinate 23,132,511 of JAJHSJ010000016.1, read as the reverse complement.
AGAGACACAACTGTTGGGCCTCTTGAGCTACATTACTGTCAAACCATGCTTCAGGATGCACAACATCAGATGTGGCAGGGAGCCCCGCATGATGTGCTAGTTTGCATATGAGCACCGGAAAGGGCGGTGTCTCCCTATGATTGCCTTAGATGACACGAATGACTTGCTTGAGGAGGGTTGGCAGACACACTTGATTTTCTTGATATACATCACAAAGCACATTTATCACGAACGGAGGGAGATGATTACCTTTTACATCACAGGGATATACATTAGACCTGAAAATGCTATGAAGAATTTTGAAAGTGGGTCCAAGATAGTTGATGTGCAACAAATTTTCATCATTTCGCGGAACAGTAGTGCCTTGACATAATGCACGAGTTATTTCTCCCCACACACCCAAACCGTTGAGATTCCTGTGTGTCACTGGGATTCTAGTGACATCGAGATTTCGAAGATGAGCCACGGTGATTGGAGTGATAAGCTTCGAGTAATGTGCGAGTTTAACCTAAATGCTGGGGGGATCATTACTAATGACACGACAATGATTAAAGAATTCTTGGATCACACCCAGTTGATATGATCCTCCAAGATTTAAAATATTCTGCCAACCTATTACTTCCAAAAGTAGGTCCACTCCAAAAGACTCTATGACACTATTGAGCACTAGACGTTCAACAATGGTGAATGAATGTTCTTCCATAGGTTGATGCCTACTGGATTCTGATTGCATGTTCTTTGATTACAGAGAGTGAAGAGAAGACTTACCTTTCCCCTTGATCACGATTTGTAGATGTAAGAGTCTGGTAAGGGTGAGAGGAAGTAATCAGAGAAGCGAAGGAATGAGTTTGAATTCAAATGCAGTCTTCTCTTAATATAGCAGGTTCATCGATTATATCGATCAGTTATCGATAACATCGTCATGACTTTTATCAAGAATTATGTTGACGGTTGTTGGAAAAGCAAATATCTATTGAATGTAGTCCACACGTTGGGAAAGACTGGAAGTTAAAGCGTTGCATTCCCAAGTACCGTCGATTGCATCGATAGAGTATCTCGATGGCATCGATGTTCAAATCACGATGGTATCGAAACTGCCTAGATATCATCGAAACTGTGAATATTTGGACATTTTTGTTCATCATTGTTAACTTTAAGCGGTTCAGATTTGTTAAGTAATTTAACCATGAATATCTCAGACTTAAGATTTACTTATGTGGGTCATTGTTCTTGAGATATCATCAATGAGTACATATGCCAATTGATTTTTGGAGATCACAAAACCTGTTTGTATCCAGAGGCTTTGTGAGGATATCAGCAAGCTGTTTTTCAGCAGTTACATAATCCAATACAATGATATTTTCTTCAACAAGTTCTCGGATAAAATGATGACGAATGTCAATATGCTTGGTCCGAGAATGTTGAACTGGATTCTTCAAGATGTTTATGGCACTTGTGTTGTCACAGAAAAGACACATTGTAGATTGTTCAATCCCATAGTCCAATAGCATCTGTTTCATCCAAAGTAGTTGTGCACAACAACTACCTGAGGCTATATATTCAGCCTCTGCAGTAGACAATGAGATTGAATTTTATTTCTTACTTTGCTAGGAGACCAGATAGTTGTCTATATAAAAACATCCTCCACTCGTCGATTTTCGATCATCCAAATTGTCAGCCCAATCTGCATCAGAATAGCCTGCAATGATGGTGGATGTTTGAAATGGATACCATAGACCGAAGGTGGTAGTTCCTGCTACATATTTGATAATCCTTTTAACAGTCATTAGGTGGGACTCCTTAGGATCTGCCTAGTACCGAGCACACACTCCCACACCGAAGGATATATCTGGATGACTGGCTGTGAGATAAAGCAGGCTTCCTATTATACTCTGATAAAGATGTTAATCCACACTTTTGCCATTGGCATCTTTGGAGAGTTTGAGTGTGGTGTTCATGGGAGTATGATAAGTACAATCAGAATCGAGACCAAACCTTTTCACCAAATCGTTTGCATACTTGGTTTGACAAATGAAGATTCCATCATTTAGCTGCTTGACTTGTAATCCTAGGAAGAAGTTTAGTTCGCCAACCATACTCATTTCAAATTCTGATTTTATGAGGTTGGCAAATTTGTATCCGGCTTCTTCACATATTGAGCCAAAGACTATATCATCCACATAAATTTGTGCAATAAGCAATGAGTCTCTTGTTCTCTGGGTAAATAGTGTCTTATCTATACTTCCTCTGCAGAATTCATGGTCCAAAAGAAATTTTGTCAATCGTTCATACCTAGCGCGTGGTGTTTGTTTGAGACCATAGAGAGCTTTGTTCAGATGATAAACATGATAGGGATACTTAGGATCCGAAAATCCCTTCGGTTGTTCTACATAGACTTCTTCAGCAAGATCCCCATTAAGAAAAGCACTCTTTACGTCCATTTGAAATAATTTGAACTTTAATGCACATGCAACAGACATAAGAATTCTAATAGACTCAAGACAAACTACAGGAGCAAATGTTTCATCAAAATCAATGCCTTCTATCTATGAGTACCCTTGAGCTACAAACCTTGCTTTGTTCCTGAACACATTTCCTGATTCATCGGATTTATTCTTGAAGACCCATTTGGTTCCAATGATATTCGTATCAAGTGGCCTAGAAACCAATTGCCATACCTCATTTCTCTGAAATTGTTGAAGTTCTTCTTGCATAGCATTAATCTAGTGTTCATCTAGCTTCAACAATATTTTTGGGTTCAATCTTGGAGGTAAAGCAGAAATGACTATAGATATCCTCTATCTGTCGTCGAGTTTTCACACCATCGTTAGGATCTCCAATAATTTGTTCTCGAGGGTGATCCTTGATGATGGGAATGTTAGATGATGGTTGGGGTTCATTGGATAACGGAGATTTGTTATCAGTTTTATCTAGTATGCATGAATCTATATCATCTTCTAATTCATTTACCGGGGTATCTTCTTCATGAGGATGATCATCAATTACCACATTTACAGTCTCTTGAATAGTGAGAGTTCTTAGGTTGTATACTCTATAAGCATGACTATTCATGGCATACCCCAGAAAAATACCTTCATCACTTTTAGACTCAAATTTTCCAAGGTGATCTCTGTCTCTTAAGATGTAGCATTTACTACCAAACACTCGAAAATATTTCACACTAAGTAGTTTCCCATACCATAATTCGTATGGAGTTTTGTTCAAGCTTGCTCTAAGATATACTCTATTAATGATGTAGCAGGCTGTATTGCCGGCTTCTGCCCCAGAAACGTTTTGCCATATCTTTCCCATTTAGCATAACTGACCCCATTTCTTGCAATACTCAAATTTTCCTTTCAACATCTCCATTTTATTGTGGGGTTTTTGGGGCTGAGAATTCATGACGAATTCCTTTCTCATTGTAATATTTTTCAAAATTTTCGTTTTCAAATTCCCCACCATGATCACTTCTGATGCGAATGGTGCAACATCCTTTTTCATTTTGAAGTCGCTTTGCCAAAATTAAAAATTCTTCAAAGGCATCTGATTTCTCTCGAAGGAATGCGACCCAAGTAAATCTGGTATAGTCATCTACTACCATCAGGAAGTATCTTTTCTTACCATGGCTTTTCACTTTGGTCGGGCCAACCAGGTCCACATGTAGCAGCTCCAAAGGTTTTGTTATTGCTATGGTGGTTGTCTTTTTGTGGCCGACTTTTATCTGTTTTCCTTTTAGACATTCTCCACAAACAACTTTTTCTTCTTTTCTAGTCTTGGGAAGACCTTTAACCAAAATTTTTGAACTCAGCTTAGCTAATTTTTGGTAGTGAACATGTCCCAACCTTTGGTGCCATAATTTGGATTCATTCTTTACAACCATATTACATTTTGCGGATAACACACTCTCATTTGTACTCTCAATAATATAATAGTTATCATTAGTACGTAATCCTTTTATGAGAGATTCTCTTGTATGATCTAAAATCCTACACACATCTTTTGAAAAAGTGACCAGATGTTCTTTGTCACATATTTAAGAGATACTAAGGAGATTATGTTTCAGACCTTCTACACAGAGAACATGTTTAATTTTTGGAAGGTCTGGTACAACTATTGTTCCTTGTCCAACAATTTTGGCAGAGCTACCATATCCAAATGTGACTGATCCTCCATCAAAGTCTAAATACTCACAAAAGTGAGTTTGATCACCAGTCATGTGTCTGGAGCATCCACTATCAAGGTACCATTTTGAAATATTGCCAACTTTTAGAGCAGTATAGTTTACTAGGCAATTGTTCCGATTTGTCACACCTTTTGAGACACTGTTGACCATGATTCCAACTTCAGTTAAGATCACTCTCTAGGCGGTGAAGCCCTTAAGAGAGACCCGCTCTGATACCAATTGAAATAGCGGTGAAGACTGCTTTACTTGAAGTAGGAATATGCCAATATGTCTTAGAGGGGGGTGAATAGGACTTTTTAAGAATTTTATAATAATTTAAGATCCTATCACTCTGATCCTAACAACAAGCATATATTAGGATTACTCAAGAGTAACTCTACTGGCTTCCAAGCCCGGTAGAGGATCCAATCACAAACTATTTGAGAGCTGAACAATATGCAAACTAGTTTATGATGGATATGATTGTGCGTGTGTGAGGTGTGATCTAAGATAATCAGATATGAAAGCATTCAAGGAAATCACATAAATATATGAAAGACAATAACAATCTTAAACACAATCATTTTTATAGCGCTCCCGGCAGACGCACTCAACCCTTGAGTGTGCCGGATTTCACTAAGGAGGTTTCACAGCGGTTCACTTCAAACCTAAGGTTTTAAATCAGGTTCACCTTCAACCTTTACAACCTACTCCTATGCCGACGGTTTATGCTCCCTGAGCAAGGGTCAACACATAGCACCCGGTTTTAGGCCCACTGGCTAAGGATCCACACAAGGAACCTCTGTTTATGCTCCCTGAGCAAGGGTCAACATATAACACCCGGTTTTAGGCACACTGGCCAAGGATCCACACAAGGAACCCAACTATTTATGCTCTCCATAGAGCAAGGGTCAACACAATACACCCACCACGTACACTCCTGCTAGAGGCCACCTACGAGGGCTTGATAGGGTGAGAAACACCTTAGACCCAATCCTAAAAAGGAATGATCACAAGTATCCTCTGGACTCTAACAACTTACAAATAAGTGGATGAGTCCCATTCAGCACGTTGACGACGTTCTCCTCCTTGTTGATGAAGAATCTTCTGCTTCCTTGATCCGCAACTCAGATGATGTACCAATACATAGCTTCGGGTTGGGTCAAGGTTAAGACGGAATCCTACTCTACAAAATATTTTCTTATAAGGAAGATAGAGTGATTCCGATCATCTATGTATTTAAGGCATCTCAGCTTAATGATTTACCATTTAGGTAGTAGCTGGAGGATCCTTGAATGCGGAAGTTCATTCCCCAATCTACTCTATTAAATGTCAATGATGAGGGTGGATTGGAGGATGAACTTCCCTGAGAGAAAGGGCTTTGGGTATAAGATCTAAGGTTAAACACTCAAAAGCACTCTCTACTTTCTATGCTAGCAACAATAGACAAGTCCTCTTTATATAGGCAAAAGGTTCTAACGGATATAAAATGGTCACATTTATGACAGAGTTCAATATCATCGAGCGGGTTCAATATCATCGAGCGTATACTCTCAATTGTATCGACGGGCTGCTCGATGACACAAACTCAAATGTCATACGCTTTGAAACCTTTTGCCAGCTGGTCGATGGAATCGAAACAAGTATCGATGTCATTGGATTTCGAATTCCGATTTTATTGAAACGAGGTTTGATTCCTCGACATTTGAAAATGAGAGAGACTTGTCTTGAAATATTTCACGTTTACAAGAATGATCGAGGGACCTTCGAGATCATCAGAATTTGAATGTCGATGATATCGATACCCGTGTCGATGCATCGATAAATCCAACGGATTTCTCTTTAAGCTTGCTGGACAGTTTATGTCTTTGTTCTATGCAATCGATGCTATGTCGATATCAACGATATTTGAATATCGATTTAATCGAGTGACCCTCGATCAAAGATAAATTATCATGAAATATTTTGCTAGATATATGCGAGTCCAAGATCGATATCATCGAAGGCCTTTCGATATCATCAAGATTTGAATTCCGATGATATTGAGGAGGACCTCGATATATCAACGATCTTATGATTTTTCTTAGTAAAAACAGGGACTCGTTTTCTCTGCTGTCGATTTTATCGAGTCAATGTCGATAGACTCGAGTTTCAAATATCGATGTCATCGATAGGGGTATCGATACATCGATAATTCAGTCGAGAAGAATATGTGGTTGCTGGACATCTTGGGTCCTCATTTTGATGGTATCGATTAATCATCGAGGACATTGATAGCGCAGGTCGATCATATCGAGATGTGTATCGATAAAATCGATAAAGCAAGAAAACTTAGAGATTTTCTGATTTTGAAAAAATTTTCTTAACTTAAAAACCTTATGATGTTCTAACTTGTTTTAAGGGTTTAAATACCTGGTATTTTGGGACATGGGATGTGAGGCTTAGATTTAGCTGTGGCGAGCTTGCTCACATCCGGTTGAGGCAGATGCTTTGAATTGATCTTCCTATGAGGCTCTGCAGTCTAGCTGACTCAATACTCACGTTAATTGACAAACCAGGGCACTTTCAGGCTTCACTTTAAAAAAATCCATGTCCCTTCACTATCCCAGACAAGACTAGTAAGGAATATTCTACATTCATGGCTATTTAACGTAAATCTCGGGATGAGCTTGATGAACAAGAACGCACGACGTTCCTGCTAATGTGGATCTGCCGATTTTCATTATGTGTGAGTGCTCAAAAATCACCAAGGAATATAGTCATCTGGCAGAGGCTCTCGCTTAATGACGCCAGCTTACCCTTACCCCTTTCGTGCTGGGCCACCTTTACTGTAGCATGTATGAAACAACCACAAAAAGGATTCTACAACTCTGTTGGGCCTATTTGACTTGTCCAGATGTGGTTTTATGAATATTTTGAAACAAAGTTCGTTAAATCCGCTCCAATAGAGATAGACTTCACTTCCTTTAGCTACTGCAACACATCCTCTGCTTCAAGATTAACTATTACTTTGCCGAATGTATGAACTTTTTCCTTTCTTTCACTCTCAACAGGTCCATTCAAACTTTTTGCCCCTTCAAGGATAAAGAGTTCGGTTCGACATGTTTCACTGAAAAATATGAATCGATCGACACTGAATTGGCAAGCCTCATGGATGTGGCTTGGAAAAGCTATCGAATATGAAGAGACTTACCATATGGCGGCACTATAGACACATGTGTTAATACCAAGGCTGGTATTGAGCAATACTGCCCCAATTTTCTTGTGCTCTAGTTTGGTTTGGCTCAAGGTATCTATTTTTCTTTCATTCATTGCACTTGGAACCAACCCCTGACACATCGACAAGTGTAGACTCAGTCACCATCTTTTAGATTATCCATAAAGGGTTTGAGTTCATCAGTTTTTCTTTCACACTCCCTCTCTTCACCAATCATCCACTACATTTAAAATCATTTCACTCTTAGTGAAAAAATTACTATGGGACTCTGATCAGCGGGTCTCATGAATTAATAATTGGTCGGCTTTCTTCTTTATCAAAGGTGGAAAAACCAGTGCCCGAGAAAAAGGAAACAAATAAAGAAAGTATTAAGAAGTTGACTACTTCTCAGTTGGTCATGCCTCCTGTCTAGGGATAGACACGATCAAGGAAGGCAACCTTGACCGCATCGACCGTCCCATCTCCAACACCAATAAAGACGATCGATCTTTCTTTTTCTTTAATAAAAATGGTCGAGCCAGTTCAACCTGAAGCTGAAATGTCAGAAAACCAAAATGGTAAATCCTACTAAGATGGTTCCAACTACTGCTTTAATCATAGTGTTTACAATTCCTTCAACCACTTCGAAGATCTCTGAACTTGGACCTCTTGTAGTGCCTCACCCTACCCTGCCTACAATATTTGGTTGAATTGCTTCATGTATTTCCTCTTTGGCCAAAGTTATCACAGACTTTGAGAAGTATTACAAATATAAATTCTGGCCTTGTATTCCATATACTAGGTATTCTTGGAAGATGGAAGAGGCGTATAAGAGACATAAAGATGATCACTTTAATAGGGCCTTTAATAAATAGTAACATGAAAAAGAAAGATTAAATTATATTAATGTTCCTTTTGACCGATATCTCAAGCCATATCATCCCAATCCTCCTCCTTTTCCACACTTTAACTAAGCTCTGACTTTGGTCATCGATGCTACCAAAATTTCACCAGTGGTCGACCGATTCCTTACCATTACTGTTTGGTCAGATTTAAGTGGATGTTATTCCAACATTATACAATTTTCTTTTACTTTCTTTCTCTTTTCCACATTAATTGCTTCATCAACTCCTAAGGCCAAGGTCTCTATTTCAAACATTCCGGTCGACGCTACCCAATCTCTGACTGAAACACTTGAAGTTTTTGATTCAGAAAGACCACAAGCAATATTTGCCAATCAGTATATCAAATTGAAGGTCAAACTCAAGAGAAGGTACTAATATGCATGCCTCTGAAGTCCTCCAGTCTTCTTTTTTAATCAATAATTGTGTCACTCGCACCTAATCAGAATTAAGAAATTATGGAATCAGTCACGGTAACAACCTTATCTTCCATTCACCTTGCTTCTTCTTAAGAACCAACCGATTAAGTAATCGCTCCTATTGATGAACATGGGATTGTTCTTCTAGATGAAGCAGAAACACTTGAATAAGAGATATCTCGACCAACTAAAACTGCTCCTGGTCGAGGTACAAAAATTCCAATGGTCGACGTCTCCACTCCTCTAGTCCCATTGGTCGATGGCTCTCATTCCTTGTCTTCTTCTTCAGAGGAACTGTTTCCTATAGAAAGACAAATTATCTTCCTTCAATCATGCCTTCTCACGTGGCATCCTGACAATTGAGTCTCCTTCACCTTCATCAGAAATTCAGCAACTGCAGGAAGAATTATGAATCCTCATTCATTCTGGTATCGCTGACATCATTACATATCGATCAAGAGACTAAACTTTCTCATTCACTTATACCAAACTCTTACTCGATCGGATGAATCCTTGTTGGTCAAGCTACCTGCACTTTATGAGTTTCTAAGCTTGATTTATGAACAGCAGGATACAATCACTGTGATCAACAAACTTCTAGCTGAGCATTCGGCCACCTCCCTCAAGATGACTATGATCATAGCTATTAGGGATAAACTTGCTGTAGTATACAACAAATTGAAAGAGTTAGTTGCATACTTGACCAATCTAAAGGCTCAAATCTTGGTCATGAAAGATAAACTGAGATTGCTGAAAGAAGAACAAAAATCTTTAACTGAGTGTAGATAGGTTTAGAAGGCTGAAATCAATCAACTAAGTACCTTCATGTAAGAACCTAGTCCATTGATTGGTGGGATTGCACGTTTAGAAGCCAAAATCAAAGCTAATCTCCATCGGCGAGAGGTCAATTTTTTATGGTCGAAGCTTCAAGAAGCAATTGCATCTTTCTTGTCTTTCAATTTTCGATGGCTTTGTACTTGTCGACTATTGGTCTTGTAACTTCTTTTTCTTTAATACAATTGATTAGAAAACTTGCTCATCAATTGTATTGTTTGTCTTTAATATTTAGCATTTTTCTCCTATGTGCATAATTGTATGAATAACAAGTTATACATGAGAAGTCGTGCACCCGTTTGTTTCCTCTCCTCAAGAAAAGTTTCATACAATTAATGAGCCACTTCAACTAACATGATACCCCATCTTTGCGTGTGATTGTTCATCCTAAATGCTTATTTAAAGGAATCTTTAATGCGTATTCCTCTGCACACCCAAATTTCCTTTCTTCTCATCTTTAAACATTTTTTTTCCAATGGTTGTTGTACCCATGCCTGTTATAGATCGAGCTCAGAGGTTTCTGAGAGAAATCTTCGCCATAGATATCGTAACTTTTGCTCATTCCACCCTTCAATATAACATTTATCCATTAGTTCGCTACCTTTGTTTCACCGATCAAGCCTAAATATTGCATATTTATCCTCTCAATTGCATTAGTTTCTATATATTCAAGTACTAAATTGATATAATTAGATATGCTTTCGACACGCGATGTGATTTTGGATTCAAGGTTGAATACATACTTAAATGGATGATTTAAAGCTTTAAAGTAGATATCATCATTAAATCTTTGGATAAATAGAGTTTTGTCAATACCCATTTGAAAGTTATGACTAAGTAAAAATTTAGTCAATTTTTCATACCATGCTCCAGGGGTTTATTTTAAACCATAAAATGCCTTTTTAAAACAGTATACATGATCGGGAAGTTTGAAATCTTTAAAACCTTTTGGTTGTTCAACGTAAACTTCCTTATTTAGGTCACCATTTAAAAAAGTACTTTTAACATCCATTTGATATATTTTTAAATTGTGTAACAAGTAATGGAAATAAATATCTTGATAGACTCAAGGCGAGTAACTGACGCGAATGTTTCATCGTAGTTAATACCTTCTATTTGAGTATAACCTTGCACAGCTAGTCATGCCTTATTTCTAATAATGTTTCCAAGTTCATCAGATTTATTTTTGAAAATCCATTTGGTTCCAATCACATGTTTATCTGGGAACAAAATACCATACTCATTTCTTACAAATTAGTTCAGTTCATCTTGCATAGTCATGATCCAACTTTCATCAGCTAGTGGTTCATTTACATTAGTCGGTTCTATCTGGGAAGTAAAGTAAACATGATTGCAAACGTTTTCTAGATATCTTCTACTTTGAACATTAGTATGAGGGTTACTAAATATTTGATCAGTCAGATGTTCTTTGACTAACCTTAACTCAGTAATATCTGATTTAGATGATGGTTTAGATTGATTAATCACAATGATATCATTATCACCATCATCTTGGTCAAGTCTGGGATTGATCGGTTGATCATCAATTATGACATTTATTAATTATTGAATCACTCCAGTTCTTTTACTTAAAACACGATATGCTCGACTATTTAAAGCATATCCTAGAAAAATTCCCTCATCTCTTTTTGCATCGAACTTACCCAAATTTTCTTGGTCACGTAAAATGTCACGCCTCAGACTCGGTAACTGGACTCACAAGGAATCCGATGGCTGGTTTTGGCCGCAACAGCCTCCGTAGTACCCCATTTTCGGCTCCTAAGGCAGGTTCCGATCCTGGGATCCTACAAGGAAGATTTTCATAACAGTATATTAATCATTACCAATACGAGCATACCCAAGATCACAATAAGTACATCTGGAAGTAACAAAGGATACACATCACAAAATTCACTAAGAATTTGAACTTTTACAAGCTTACATCAGGTCTGAAAGGACATACATAAGATAATGGGAAAAGAGAGAAAATAGTCAGCAACACTGGAGTCCTCAAGCTCAACTCTACTCCACGCTCTGCTGCTACGACGCCTGCCTAGGATCTCCTGCACGCATCAATCGTGCATAAGCTTATAGAAGCTTAGAGGGTGGTGTAAGTGTGTGATAATAGTGCTCAGAAGAAGATAGAGAATGCAGAAGGGAGTCATGATCAATACCAATACCACTAGCCTTACCAAGGCTATCATAAATGCAAGAAGCTATACCAAGGTAGTACGATAATGCAGGAAGCCATACCAAGGCTATATAGTGCAATGAGTACTGCAATGCAATGAGGACTGGGCACCATGCCAAGGCGATGCAATATGAGGCTTACACAGCCAATGCAAATGCAATGCGAAGTAATGTCAGTGCTCATATCCAATCCACATATCAAGTACATTTCCATCATAAGGAAATCACCGGGGTCCATTACACTGCTGGATGACTGCCGCTCTACAGACCCCGCACAGTCAAACGAGCGTAAGAGACCTCACTACCCTGCCTGCGGACAGCCAATCACAAGCAAGGCCTGAACGTATCGGACCCATTCACGAGCTGGTCAGACTCAGCCTAGCAATGCCCCCTTACATCAGGCGAGTAAGGCTACACCCTTATCCAATCGACTACACAACAGTGGGAGTCACGGCCTAACGGTATAAGGTCCTCGTGCGCTCATATATTCCACTCGGTCACGGCATTGAAGCAGATCCTCGGTACCTTGGAAGTTTTGAGAATTTCACCCATGAGCATTCTATGCACCCGGTATGCTCAAGTAACATTTTCGGTGTCCAAACATGGCTGTCCATGATGTATCTGTGGAGGCTACAACCCTGATGAAGCAAGGGCGATAATTGTCCATATGCTATGCAATGCCAGATGCATGAATCACACAATCACCATGCATCAATTCCAAGCATCCAACGTGCTCAAGAGGGAATACTACGTCCCTTGGAGAAGGTAATATGCAATGCCCAATGACACAATATGACCATACACACACAGTGGTTCAGTGTCAACCAAGCATACAATGATGTGCATGGGTCATGAGGATGAATTTAATCACACTATATGGCGATATACAATGTATATTACATTCCTTCTATCCAAGAAGGAACCAGGACTAGGTACTTAGACAATATCCTTAAGGAACCCAACTTCTAGTGGGGGCCCATTTACCTGGGGTAGCCCACAAGACTGAGTATACAAGCTATGGGTCTAAGTAATGTAGAAATGAGCCTAGCAAGAGTCTAAGATGAGTATCCAATCACTCTTAAATACAACTGGGCCTAGAGGGGTCCATAATGGGGACATTTAACCAACATTCCCCAAAAAGGCATATCAACCATGAACTATATGGATAAAAGGCCCAAGGCCTACATTTAAGATAAAAATAAAGGTAACCACATACATATATTCCTCATAATAGGCCATAAAAAGATATAATACCACTTTTAGCAACATGGGCTCCAAGAGGAAAATTAAGGCCCAAGGCTTAATTTCCAATGGCCATAGAATCCATGCATTAAGTTGGACTTGGTGGGCAGCCTGCGTACACAATATACGGCCCAAAAATAAGTTTAAGTTTGGATGATGAAATGGGCCCAACTACATCAGCCCAATAACTAGCAATTTAAGTGGGCAACCAAGGGCCCAATACTATCCTTATCTTAGCCCACAAGTCCATCAAAACAGTGAAAGTTGGCTCAATATATGGTTGGGCCAAGCTAGGACGTCCTAACCCACTCTGGGCCCATGGGATGCCCCAAAAATCTGATCTAAGATGGGGTCCTCATGTGATCACTAAAGATGACTCAAAAGAATGCACTAATTAAGCCCAAAGATTATAAGAAAACACAAGCATGCAACACGTACACAAGTTCTCAATATGGTGGGTCCCATGTCCAATAAAGTTTCAACCATAACAATGTAAATTTGAGGCCCCTTGATAAACGTTCGGCCCACTCAGCTTCTCGGGCCTGCTAAAGCCCAGAAATTAGTCAAATAAGTGGGAATGATCTCATGAAGGCCAACAATATTCACAGGGGGCAATATTTAAACAAATATGGATCATCCCAGAAGTATTTGCATACCTCGGTAAAATTTTTTTCTTATCTTACGCAGTCCAATGTGTTGGCTTGAAACCTGTGGTAAGATAATTAGCAATATCCGTGAACCAAGTTGAATGAGAGACTTTAAACAATTGTTCATCAGGAAACATGTCATTGATATGTGTCGTCTCAAGGGAATCAGAGAGATCAAGGCGGGAAAGATGATCAACCACTACATTCTCTACTCCCTTTTTATCTTTTATTTCTAAATCAAATTCTTGGAGTAGGAGGATCCATCTTATCAAGCGAGGCTTAACATCATTCTTAGAAAGAAGATACTTGAGCATCGAATGATCTGTGTAGATGATGATCTTGGATCCGATCAAGTATGACCTAAATTTGTCTAAAGCGAACACTACGGCTAAGAGTTCCTTTTCCGTAGTAGAGTAGTTCACTTTAGAATGATTTAAAGTTCTACTTACGTAGTGTAAAATATAGGGCTTCTTCTCTTTTCTCTGGCCTAACACCGCCCCAAGAGAATAATCAGACGCATCACACATAATCTCAAAAGAAAGGTTCCAGTCAGGTGGTTGCATGATCGGTGCGGTGGTTAACATGCTCTTGATCTTAGAAAAAGCTTCCGGACATTGCTCAGTCCACTCGTATGGTACATCCTTTTGAAGTAGATTGCATAAAGGATGTGAGAGGTGACTAAAGTCCTTTATGAATCTTCTGTAAAATTCGGCATATTCTAAGAAGGATCGCATGTCTCGTATGTTCTTGGGTGGAGGTAAGTTAGAGATAAGATCAATCTTAGACTTATTTGCCTCAATTCATTTGGACGAGATGATATGTCCAAGGACAATTCCCTTACAAAACATGAAATGACACTTCTCCCAATTTAGTACCAAGTTCTTTTCCTCACATCGCTTCAGTACACATTTAAGATTCTCTAAACAATCGCCGAAGGATGGACCAAAGACAAATAAGTCATCCATGAAGACCTTTAAATATTGCCCTACCATGTCAGAAAAAATACTCATCATGCATCACTGAAAAGTAGCGGGGGCATTACACAGTCTGAATGACATCCTTCGGTAAGCAAAGGTGCCAAAGGGACATGTGAATGTGGTCTTTTCCTGATATTTAGGAGCTATCACTATCTGGTTGTAGCCCGAATACCCGTCAATGAAGCAATAGTACGAGTGACCAGCTAGCCTTTCCAAAGTTTGATTAATGAAGGGCAAAGGAAAGTGGTCCTTCCTCGTGACGATATTTAATATCCTATAGTCAATGCACATTTTTCAACCAGTAGTAACTCTAGTTGGCATGAGTTCATTATTGGCATTGGCTACTTTGGTGATTCCGGACTTCTTAGGAACCACCTGAGTTGGACTCACCCATTGACTATCCGATATAGGGTTTATGATACCCACATCTAATAGCTTAAGAACCTCGGCCTTTGTTCACTCCCCAAGTATAGGGTTGTGATGTAGTAATAAACTCGGTAAGACCGAGGTCGAATCCACAAGGATTGAAACCTGTATGTTATCTGAAAATAACCAGATCTAGAACTAGGCTAAGATGAAATCTAAATCAGGTGAATATGAGTGAATAATGGTGAAATAGAAAACTAAAATTTATAGAATTCAAAAAGTAAGAAACTAGGGATTCAGAGGATCCACTTGTAGAGATCAGGGAAGTTTATGCTTGATTCACGAACTCAACTGGACTTCGAGTCCCATCTCCATCCAGTTGGAAAATATAAACTAAAGCATAATCTGAACATCTTTTGATCTGGTTTTCGAGAGGGGATAGAGATGTAGATTAGAAAAGATTCCGTCACCAAACCATATCCATGAGACAAGATAAACAACGGAGATAAACTAATCCACAGTCAATCTGAGAGATGTATGAAAGTTAAGAAGGACTCCATCACTCAACCATGTCCAAGGGCAATGGCGAACAACAGGTCTTCCAATCTTCATAATCAAATTAATGAAAAAGGAATACTCAAAGCCATAACAAGTTTATTGTAATTTCAGTCACAACAATCCATTCATAACTAGAAGCATTCCTTATAATCAACATTTAATCAAAATCAATTCAATTTACTCATGAATCCAAACCATAGAACAATTCCCATAACGCCACAAGCTTCACCTCTTAGCCCTAGCTAAGAGGTTTAGCCCGACATGGATGGACTAGATCTCTTCATAATTCTTAAAAAAACCAATAAATAAACATAAAAACACTTCCCTTTCTCTGTCTAAACCCTTCTCTAAACGTTTCTTGCTCCAGCCGTGGATGATCCTCCACACGTTCCCTCCCTCCCTCTCTTTATAGACTGTAGATGGAGGTCGGCTGAGATGTGGAGAGGTGCGGACGCTGGAGAGTCCGTGATGGAGTCGGCTGGTATCGTGTGCACTTTACGCAACAAGGGAATCCTCTTGCGTGAGTTTTGTTTGCGCACCAAATAGACGGCGCAAAAGGCGCCCGTTTTACTGCTGTCCACCCAAAGGAATAACGTCTTCTGAGACGTTATGGGGCGGCCTACCTGATGAACGGATTAGATCTTCCAACTGGTCATGGCCATGATCTTGCAACAGCCCGAAAAAATCGTCCAGCATCCGGACGCGAAGCAGAGGCTGCGAGAGTGGTCGCTGATGTTCGGTGGGGCCCACTTCAGTTAGATTTTGAGAAATCCACTCCGACCACCGTGTACCCTTTGAATTTTCTGTCGGGAAAGGTCGGTTTTGATTCAGTTTTGGTATGGCCCACCAGATTTCTCTGTACACCGTCTATCCTCTGCTTGAACGGCTGGATTTCGCTCTTCGAGACCTTTTGAAATTCTGCCACCTAGACAGTGATAAGACGCTTCATGGGAAGCCGATGGACGGTCCAGATTGGATGCTTAATAGACGGTAGTGGCCCACTCTCGGCTGACTGCGAGTCCCTTTCACGGAAATTTCCATTTTTTTCTTGCGAGGAGTCGGGTCAGCAGCTGCTGACCGTCTTCTGGTTTTTGGTGCACGGTGAGTGCACCGCTTCTGTGCACTCCACCTACACAAAGTGAGACCTACCATGATGTATATGTAAAATCCAATCCGCCCATCTATTTTTCCACCTCCTTTAAATGGTTAAGCCCAAAAGTGAAGCATATCCAGATGTCAAGTGGGTCCCACTTAAGGAGTTACAGGGCTGATCTGACTGTTGGCCCACTTTTATAGGGATCCAGGAGTTGGAATTTGATGTGTACGGCTCATTTGTGGTCCTTAGGTGATGTATGAAATTCCGAGTCTATCAGATGGTGGGAACCCTGCGATCTTGCATTCTGGTTGGTTTTCAGGCCCGTTAAATGCGAACGACTTGATTTCCTCTGATCTCTGGCGTGCAAATCCATCAATTTTGGTCCTCTGGAGTCCGTCCCTTGCTGTGGTGATTTCAGAGCATCAAATACACACTTTTAGTACCTTTTTGTAGTCCACACTTGCAAATGTACCTTGCATCACAAACACGATTAAATTGGGCTTTTAAATGGTGGCATGTTCATAAATTCGGTAATAACTGGGGTCTAATATGTAATATTTGACCCTCAACAACCTTAACCATTTCCTTCATGTTTTGGATTTAATCTATGTTACGATTGCCAGGAGGTCTTCGCATTATTCTCTAGATAAATGCGATGAGTACAAATCAAATGGCCAATTCTCTTGAGGTCCGCAATTGACCATCCAAGGGCCCCCTTGTGCTCAATGAGAGTAGAAATAAGCACTCTCCTATTCTTGCTCGAGGTTGGAAGAAATCACCACCAGGTATTCTTGTCTTGACCTAAATAGACATATTTCAAATCAGAGGGTAAATATTTTAGATCAAGCTTCGGTGCCTTGAGGTTAGACGGTAGAGGCAGTACATAGTTTGGGGTAATTCTTCAAATTGTGGCCTCCACCGGTTAATTTCAAGTACCGGTATGGTATCCAACATGGTTCCCATCAACCTAATCACATCATCTTCTAAATCATTGGAGTGAGCCAGACACGTCTCTAGAGGGTCAGAGGATAAGGTCAGAAGAGTTCTATTTTCCACGAAAGAGTCAATCAGGTTAATATCGTGGGAATCGTCTTCATCCTCTAACTGTTTGCTTGTATTGAAAAAGATATTTAGCTCTAATGTCATATTTTCAAAAGATGAACTCATGACTCCATTCTTGCAATTAATGATTGCATTTGATGTGGCAAGGAATGGGCGACCAAGAATGACAGAAATTTGAGTGCTCATGTCCACGATAGGTTGAGTATCTAAGACGATAAAATTTACTGGGTAGTAGAATTTGTCAACCTGGACAGCACATCCTCAATTATCCCTTTCGGTACACGAACCGAGCGATCGACAAGTTGTAATGTGGTCCAGGTAAGTTTTAATTCACAGACCCGGTTGTTCGTAGACCGAGTATGGGATCAGATTTACGCTCGCTCCTAAGTCAAGAAGTGCGTGCTCAATACGGTAATTCTCAATTACACAAGCAATGGTTGGGCTACCGGGATCTTTGTATTTCTATGGCACATCTTGCTTTAGGATGAGACTCACTATTTCTTTTAAAAATATTTTCTTTTGAATACTTTGCCTTCTTTTGGTCGTACACAAATCTTTCAGAAATTTGGCATATGAAGGTATTTGTTTAACGATATCCAGTAGAGGAATACTGACCTTCACTTGTTTCAGCACCTCTAGAATGTCCTGAGAGTTAGAGAGAGGTTTTGGTGCAATCAACCGTTGGGGGAATGGTGTAATCGACTTGCCTTGAAGTTCCGGTTCTAATTTTTGTGGAGCAGTGCTAGCTCTATCAGTTTTATCTATTTCCGGGTCAAACTTTTCAGCCCTTACCGGAATAGATTTATCAATTGTTTTCCCACT
The DNA here is from genome assembly GCA_021015155.1 of Magnolia officinalis. Lineage (NCBI taxonomy): Eukaryota > Viridiplantae > Streptophyta > Magnoliopsida > Magnoliales > Magnoliaceae > Magnolia > Magnolia officinalis. The sequence goes on along the minus strand of JAJHSJ010000016.1, from coordinate 23,114,038 downwards.
TCTAAGGGTGGTGATAGATTTAACTTGCTTCATTTGATTTGAAGAGCTTGGATCAATTATTTCGTATTGCGGTTTAGGATTGGGAAAAGGTTAAGCAGGAAGCATCCCATTCTCTATAACTGTAATACGTGAATCCATCTTTTGCATAAATTTTGTAAGTTCTCGTAATGCTTGGGTAAGCTCCTGAGTTTGTGTGGAATTTTAAACCGGTTCCTCTTTAGGTTTCCCTTGATTTGGAATTTGATTAGGGAATCCTTGAGGAGTAGTAGTTTGTCCATTCCTCCAACTAAAATTTGGATGATTTCTCTAACTAGGATTGTATGTATTGAAAATGGGTCCATTGAAAGGCCTTTGGTAATTATTCACGACATTAGATTGCTCATTCAGTACCTCTAGAAAAGCAGGTATTGTTGGGCATTTTTCAGTTGTGTGAATGTTGTAGGCACAAATACCGCAAACAATTTCCTTAGCCTTATCCTTCTTTAGTTCCATGGCCTCGAATTTCCTTATGAGATTAGCCACTTTAACATTGATATCATCATCTTCTTTCAAAAGGTATATTCTGCCCTTTCTTTAATTGAGCGGGCCTAGAGGTGGTGCTCGATTTTGGGGAGACATCCCACGATTGTGCGTTTTCAGCAAGTCTATCCAAATAATCCCACATATCATTGACATTTTTGTTCATGAATTCCCCATTGCACATTGTCTCGACCAATTGGCGTATGGAGGATGTCAGTCCACCATAGAAAAAGTGTGTAGTGCGCCATCTTTCAAAACCGTGTTGTGGGCATGAACTGACAAGATCCTTGAACCACTCTTCACATTGGTAGAATGTTTCATCTTCCTTTTGGGCGAAGTTCATGATTGACTTTCTGAGGGTGTTCATTTTATGGTGTGGGAAAAATTTCTTTATGAACTCCCTTGTCATATCATTCCATCTACCAATAGATCGAGGACGTAGCGAATGCAACCACGTCTTACCTTTCTCTTTCAAAGAAGGGAAAGAGTTTTAGCCTGATTGTGTCATCAGACATGTTAGGAAAATATAAAGCGGTTATGATCTCATCAAACTCGTTCAAGTGTAAATATGAATTTTCAGATTCAAGTCCATGGAATTTTGGAAGGAGTTGGATCACCCTTGGTTTAATATCCATATGTCTCGTATTTTTTGGAAGAACCATGCATGGGGGCATGCTCACCCCCACCGGTTGTAAATAATCTCGTAAAGTACGAGGCGGGGGGTGCTTGATGCACCTCATTCTTATCGTGGATTTCCTCAACTCTAGGTTGAGGTGGATTTGAAGGTTAATTGGCCGGTTGATTGGTAGCCATAACTTCAGTGAACTTTGTGGACCTCGAGTGGTGTCTAATCCTGTGATGGATAGATAACCCCTCAACCAATCCTCCACTCAAGAGACGTCGAGTGTTGTCACGGACCACTTAGGCATGAAACACTTTCAGCCTTAAATTTCAGAATCTAACTTAAATCTAAAAGGAAAGAGGGAAATAGAAATCTAGAAATAGAAAGAAGTTACTAAATTAGAAGTTTCTATATCGGGATCCTGCAGAAGAAAAAGGAAAACAAGTTAGTTTCTTAAAAAGAAATAAGAAGGCAACTTAGTTTCTAAAAACAAATTAGGAAAGTTTCTAATCTTAGAAATAGAAAGTAAATTAGTTTCTAAAAATAAATCAGAAAAACCCTAACCTAAAAATAGAAAGTAAACAAACCCTAATCTTAACCTAATTTTAAAACTAGTTAATCACAGAAAAATGCAACCGTTAGTCCTCGGCAATGGTGCCAAAAACTTGTTCACAACCCCAAGTGTAGGGTCACGATGTAGTAATAATCTCTGTGAGACCGAGGTCGAATCTACAGGGACTGAACTTATGTGTCTTATGAAATTAAGTAGAACTAGAACTAGAAGAAGATGTGAATCTAATTCTGAAGTAATTGAGAGAGTAATTGTGATTAAAGTAATTAAAACTTGTAAATTTAAAGGTGGGAACTAGGGTTTCCAAGGATCTACTTGTAGCAATCAGGGTGATACTATGCTTGATTTAAGGACACAATTGGAATTGGAGTCCTATCATATCCAGTTGGAAGAAGAGACAGTCAGATCTCTTAACTTCTTATGAATCTAATCATCAACGAAGGAGAATTGGGAAGATTGGAAGGGATTCCGTCACCTAACCATGCCCATGAGACAATGACAAACAACAGGATTTACCAATCCATCAATCTCAAAATAGGAAAGGACAATATTCAAAGCTATCGCAAATCTATTATAATTTGTTACAACAAACCATTAAAAACTGAAAATATTCATTATAATCAAACTAGAATCGCAATAGAAACATCCCATCACGCTACAAGCTTCACCTCTTGGCCCTAGCTAAGAGGTTTAGCCAACCATAGACATGATTGAACCAAAGTCTCTTAAATAAAACATGAAACAACTAAGGGAGAAAAGGAAAAACTCTTGGCGATGACTTCTCCACCCTTTTGCTCCACTCATCAAACCCTAGAAGATGCCTAGGAATATCCTAGGGACTTCTATTTATAGTTGGGGAACTCCCTCTTGCGAATTAACCTTGAAAATTCGTAAACTGACCTTGGAACCGCTTTAAATTTATGCAGTCCAGGTGTTGTCTGTGTTACCTTTGACTAGTCGAGGACAACCTTTGACTGGTCGAGGATCACCTTCGACTGGTCAAGGATGACGGAAATTTAGAGGATTTTGATCGCTAGAGTTCGAGTCGAAGTTCTTTCGACTAGTCGAGGAAGAGCTTAGACTAGTCGAAGGAGGGCTTAGGCTAGTCGAAGTAGGCAGATTTTTAGGGTTCTTTTTCTTCACTTCAAATCTTCGATTCTCTTCATTCATCACTTGGTTTTCTTGAATCTTTGGCATATGAATTCTTTATTCTTGGTCTCATAAGATCCATCCTTAGCTTTGGTGATTCTTGAGCGTTAAATCGATATGTTTAGCATCCTTTTCGATCTAAGCTCGTAAATTCACCTTGCAACATAATCATGATTAAAATAGAACATTAAGCATTATCATGTTCATAAAACCAAGTAATAAATGGGGGATAGTATGCCATATTTGGCCCTCAACATAGGCACAACGCATAGAGCTGCTGGAGGATATCAAGGAGAGTAGCATTCCTATGGTCTTAAGGACCCTGCCGTCCCAGAGGATCTCCTCTATGTCATTGACTCGCAGATTGCCGATTATCAAGCTCAATTGAAGGCAAGCTTTGCCGAGAAGAGGGAGGCTAAGGGTAGAGTTTCCTCACATGGAAACCACGTCGATCAACTCTTACATTTCCTACCCATCTTCATAGAAGAGGGAGATAATTGGAAATTGCACCAAGAGCATGTTGAGGCAGTGAAGCAAAAACTCCTTAAGGAGTTTGAGTAAATAAAGGCCAAACATGCCTAAACACCTACATTGCTCAGTCGATTTCCTTCCTCACTTTGCTTTTCCTGCTTTATCTATCCTTGTAATGCGGTCAATGGCCTGCTTACTTTTAAATAAACTTTTATTATTTTTCATGTTGTTTGGATATTTTCCATGATTTATATTATCCCTTATTGTAGAACAACATATTCTCAATTTAATCATCATTCCATAATACTGAGTAACGACATTACCACTACAATCGGCCGTTGCTCAAGATATTCAGAATGATCAGCCGTCTAGAACCTTTCACTACTCATTTCATCAAATGAATTGGACTAATAGACTCATTGGATGATTAGCTTTGTAGCCGATCAAATGCAAAGCAATGATGTTGACCGGACTGTTGATGATTCTGATTTATAGGATTTCTTCTCCAAATCTTGAATGCCCAGTACTTAGTCTTTTTTTTTTCTTCTACTTTAACTATAATCGTTTGTTGACTAGGCCTATGTGGATAGAGATTCATGCATCGCTTTCCAAGGAATCCACATTTATTGTGGCTACGCATACCTACCTTCTAGGAACCGAACCGACGTCGCACTGCTTGACTCTGTCATCCCAACTGTCGCACCTCACCTAATGCAATCATTAAATACTTCAAGTAATTCTTATAAAAGCATCACTTCTCCCTGCATTTACATTACATTTCCGACTTCAGCTCGACTATAAACCTCGAACTCCATAGCCTTCGCAATGTTTTACTCATACTCATTGACCCTTCTGAAGGATATCTTCAACGAGGGGATTGAGTACTTCTCCAAGTCCCCTCTCCTTCATAACTTCTATCCCTTGACTAGGGATGTGAAGTGGCCAAGGATGATGAACCTCTACGTGAAATCTTAAAGGTTCTCACCAGACTGTAGCATTTTGGGAACACTTATTCCAAGGCTGACTTGGAACCATAATTATATGTTGGCCCACTGAGGGAGCAGCCAACCATTGATATTGACTACAAGAGTCTCTCGACCTGCTATGATGTTGCTTGGAAGAGTTGACTGTACTGGGTTTGTCGGCATCGCTTCGATAGGGCGATGTTGCGACTGTTGGAGGCCCAACACAACGATCTGGCCATCGATCTCTCGGAGGCTGCGCGTCTACATCCTAGACGGGATCGGTTAGACTCCCAAGAGCTTCTGGCTTACATCAAGTCTCAGATAGAGCTCCATCAGACTCGGTTGCAAGCAAGCAGTGCTGGTGAGAGGGAGGCCGAGAATGAGGTCGACGCGGTCAGCCACTGCGTTAATGTGGTGATAGACTTTCTTCACCAGTCCACGATCGAGCATCCGTCATGGAGGAGCAAGCAAGCGCTAGCTCAAAAGGCCAAGGAGTTGGCTCTCAAGGAGTTCAAGGAGATCAGTGACTTACAACTGAACTGGCCTATTGGACGATTGTAATTTTTATTATCCTTTTTTTTATACATAAAATTGAATGACCGATGACTCAAGGCCCCCTTTCTACAATAATAAAAATTATTTTTTCTTCATTCTATTGTTTACGGTCAGACGTTCTTATGTCTTTTCACATTGTTTCGACAAGAAACAAATGTGTTTGATTTGGGGGATTATCATTCAATAATAACTAAGAAAAAATGAGAGAACAATGATCACAAAGTATTTTATTCATTCTGAATTCATTTACATCCTTGTATTTTCCTTGATTCTGAAAACAAAGTACAATGAATCAACGCAATGAATGAGAGTAGGAGTAGTTCAATGACAATTTCGGCAGCATTTCTACGTATTAGATGTTCATCACAAAGGTAGATGAGTCGTGCAAACTTGAGGTCCTTGGTTTGGTTGCGTGGTAGGCACTAGTTGTTTTTCCACTCTCTCCTTCGACTTCTCCACCTCGTTTTGAATTCTTCTCTCCTTGCTCTTGATGTCCCTTCAAAACAAATGGCTGTGCGAGTGGACCAGTTACATGGATGGACTTTTCCTTCTTTTAGAGCTCTTTAAACGTGGAAACTTCTATTCTGCAGAACTTCTGTTGTGCACCGCACAACAATACTCCTGGGGCAACTTCTGTTGTGCACCTCACAATGATATTCCTGGGGCAACTTCCGTTGTGCACCGCACAACGATACTCAGGCAACTTCTGTTGTGCATTGCATAAAGATACTCCTGGCATAACTTCTGTTGTGCTCCTGGAACTCCTTGAGCTTCTCTTACTTCCTCCTCAAATGAGAATGGGAGAGGGGTATTTATAGGCTTCTCACACGTGTGAAGGCTATTTGCGCACAACAGGGAGCGCACAACTTAGGGGCGCCCAACCCATAAGTTCGAGGAGAGAGAGAGAGTGCGCAAAATGTAAATGATAGGTTGGGGTGCTGACTTGTGCAATAGAGGGAGTAATCTGGGGAGTTGACCCATATAATGGAATTTCCTCACTAAGGCAAGGCATGTGCCAATGAGATTCCTAGAGAGAAAAAGATAAAATATTTTTATGCCCTAACACACATTACTCGACCTGATCTTACATTATCTCCCATAGGATGGATAGTAGGTTTTCAAGAATTGGTCATTGATCGGATCCTTTACAACTTTTCCGTTCATGTCCCGCAAGAGACAGGCTCCACCCTTGAGGACTTAGATGACAAGGTATGGTTCATCCCAGGTAGGTGACCATTTTTTTAACCTAAAGTACAGTTTGTGTGCCCTATCGGTAACACCACTTTCCAGACTTTATCTCCTTCACCAATGGATTTCGTTTTCACCCTTTTATTATATGCCCAAGTGATAACAGCTTTTTTGGTGATAATAGAATTTGGGGCCTTCATCCAAGTTTTGTTAATCATTCAAACTCGACCAACATTGCATTTGTAAACTCGAGAGGAGTTATCTCAGCTTGATGTGCAACTCTCAAGGATGACATAGTAATTTTCAAAGGCACCACTACATCGTGTTCGCACATTAATGCAAACAGACTCATCCCAGTACTAATGCGGGATGAAATTCTATATGCCCAAAGCGCCTCAGACAATTTTATATGCTGCTCATGAGAATTCTCTTTGATCATTTTCCTTAGAATATTCTTGATCACTTTATTGCTGGTCTCATCCTAACCATTAGCCTATGCATAATATGGCGTTGAATGTAGAATCTTGATTCTAATGTTATCAGTCACGACTTTCACTTCCTTTGATGAAAACGCAATACCATAGTGATTTATTTTGGAATTTAGAACTGATGGATAAGATTATTATCAATGAATTTAATAATCTCCTTATGGCTGACCCATTTCATGGGTCCTGCTTTTGCTCATTTAGTGAAATAGTCGGTAGCCAAGATGATGAAAGAATTCATGTGTGTTGAGGGTGGATGGATTTGACCTATCAAATTAATCGACCACCCTTGGAAAGGCCACAGTTTGATGATTGAATGGATCTCGGTCACGTTTTTCTGGCAGGCCTCACACCCTTTGGCGTATCGAATTCAATCAACCATCATTATCGGCCAGAAATACATGTAACACCAATGTGTGAACCTCATTTTTCACTCAACCTTGTGAGCCCCACTATTGAGTGTGAAATGTTGCATATTTATCCCTAGTTATTCCTTGGTTTTATGAACATGATAGTGCCTAATCGATCTATTTTCACTTGTTTTCTTTTACGAGGTGATTTCGAGAGCTTCACAGAAAAGGACGCTAAAAGTTATGAATTAATGCTCAAAAGATTACCAAAGTAATGCTTGGAGATTTGGAGGTCAATAATGAAGAATTTGCATGCCGAAGATCTATGAAAATCAAGTGCAAAGGAGGAAGAAAAGACTGGAAAAATCGCAAAAGCAATAGAGAAAACAAATTGTTCTGCTTGACCCTTAGTCCGACCGAAGTTGTATAAAATAGTCCAGTGAGGAACAAAGATTTTCAAAGCTACTTTGGTTCGATAGAATCCTAATTTGGTGTGATCGAAGCTAGGTTATGTGCAATGGAAGGTGAACTGTGAGTTCAGGAGTAAAAAGTAGTTAATTTGGTTCGTCCGAAAGTTGGTTTGTTGCGACCGATGTTCAAAGTTCATTGCGACTGAAATCGATCGGCTGCTGTGGAAGCAAAAGCTAACTGCATAAATTCAGGCGGTTTTAAAGTCGGTCTGATCAAAGCTTATAAATAGGGGTCTTGTAGGAGCTTCTAAGTATGAATTTGGATAGGAGTTGTAAAGCAAGGTGCTGGAGAACTTCAATGAGTCTTCCATCTTCTCTGAATAATCCATTTTAGTTAGTTTTTCATGTTTTGTTTAAGAGTTTTAGTTTTAATCATGTCTTTGGTTGGCTAAATCTCTTAGCTAGATCTAAGAGGTGAAGCTTGTAGTTTATTTTGATTCAAGTTTAATTATTAGTTTGAGTGAAGGAGTATTTTCTATGATTTATTGTGACTAAAATTACAGTAGATGCTCGGGAAGCTTTTAATATCTTTGTACCTGTTTTGTAATTATGTGATCTGTAAAATCCATGATCCATCATCGTTTATAGGCATGGTAGATACTTAAATTCCTTACGATCATTACATTGGCACTTCATGAGAGAACAAAACTAACGAAAGTTCAGATTCCGTTTAACTGCTCTATCATCCAACTGGATATGATAGGACTTTGATTCCAGTTGTGTTCAATTTAATCAAGTAAGGTAGCATCGTAATAACTACAAGTAGATCCTTGGCACTCTAGTTTTCCCATTATTATTGATAGTTTATCACCATTGATATCTTATTTAAGATTTTAGTTTTAGCCTAGATTATAGTTCTAGTTCTAATTTATTTAAGAAAATACACACATAGAAAGTCCTTGTGAATTTGATCTCGGTTTCACCGAGATTATTACTGTAGCGTAACCCTGCACTTGGGTTTGTGAATGTTCACAACCCCAAGTGTAGGGTCACGATGTATTAATAATTCGGTGAGAATGAGGTCGAATCCACAGGGAATGAGGAACACAGTTTAGAACTAATCTAAATCTAAATTGGTTGTCTGGGTTTTTAATCCAGCGATTTAGAAAAAGGTTTTGAAATAATAAAGATAAAAGACTAAGGATCCAGGAATCCCCCTATAACAATCTCAATATTAATTTACTTAATTCAATGATAACTCGATTGTAATCGAACTCTTGTCCTATCCAATCGGATGATGGAGCAGTTAAAACAAAATCTTAACTTTTCATTAGTTTAGTTCCTAAATACCCATCTAATTGTAATAATCGTAGGGAATTCAATCATCCACCATGCATATAGATGATGGTGAACATCGACTTTTACAGATCACACAATTCCAAAGCCAATAGCATCATATCAAAAGCTTTTATAGCATCTACTGTAATTTCAGTCACAATAAATCCTAGAAAACTAGAAATATATCTTTATTTAAACTAGAAATCAATGGAAGTTCAACCATAAACTTGAATGAAAGTAAGATAAACATCAAAATAAACTATAAGCTTCATCCCTTAACCTTAGCTAAGAGATTAGCCTAAGAAGACTAACATCCTAGAAGAAAAACTAGAAAGATCTACTAGAACCCGTGAAGAAATCAAAGTAGAAGAATGTCATCGGCGCTCCACTTAGGCCTTCTTTCCCTTTCTAAACCCTATAAGATGCTTTAGAACGTGTAACATCCCGAATTTTCACGGCCAGAGTTTATACTTGTGCCCGAGAAAACTGGGTGTTAAAAATGTATAAATTGGATACTTTAAAAATCGCACCTTTTTTTTTTCTTCAATTTGAATCACATCCAGATACATTCTTGAAGGTAACAGTCACAAGAATAAAATCGACTTTATTGATTATTCCATCAGAGTAATAGAATTCAGTAAATAATCAAATGCCTTCTCAATGAAAGCTTATTACATTTATCGAGTTTGCAGTGGAAGTATAAAACTAAATCTTAAAACTATCTTCGTATTCTTTCAATATAGTCTTCTATAGGGAGATGGTCCTTTAGGCCTTCAATATATACATCATCTGCATCATCTGTATGGTTGGAGTAGTGATGGTTATCCTTTAAAATTATCAATGATTCAAAAGACTCATAAAAGTAATGTAGGGGTTCTGATACGTCATGTACTCCATTACTACGAGAGATATCGATATGCGCAATCAATCTACATGATGTATGTGGAAAATAGTTCATAATATCCTGCTCGACCCGCATTCTCACATTATGAATATTTGCCTGCGTGTCCCACGTTAATGTGGATTTATGCGAGCATCTCAAGGTGACACAACAACGTGATCGAGAGATTTACGTAACACGATGTGTTCGTGGAGTGACTATTTGCGACATCCAATCCTGTGAAGTGATGTAACACGTATTACATTTTACTTACATCGATTTGCACCATGCTAACCAACCCACGAAATTACTTGCTGACCAAGAAGGCCGCACCTATAACGCATTACGTCCACGATAAAATATTTGATTCACTAGTTGTGATACCTTTAACACATCACTTACATTGATAGAGAATGTAAATTGAATCATGATTCCCCAAAGGGTAAATAAGTGTTGATGGTAAACTAGACAATCGCAGAGAGAAAATCTTAGTAACATGAAAACATAGTATGTAAAAGGAAAGATAAAACATATCAACTTAAACTACTGTAAGCTTATAGGAATAAAACCCTCACCTCAGTGGCGATGTCGTCTCTTACTTAAGTTAGTTGTTCAGGTTCTACTTATACTCGCCTAATTTAAATTAATTAAGTTAAACGTTAGATTAAAATAGGGGAAAGACATGATTTAAACTATTCCTTAAACGAGTTTACAGGTTGCCTAAGTTGGTAGGCCTTCAACTTATGTGTTTTAGGCCCTTCAAATCATCGACTCAACTTGGCTTTTAGTATAAATGGATTCCCATTGTTGAAGGATAGACTAATTCTCGGAAATGGAAGGGAAAGATAGAAATACGGGAAAATAGGAATCAAATCCGACTTTGGTGGTTGCGAGGTGAATGGGTAGCCTTTACGCTTTCTTTCTCTCTTCCTCCTCCTTTCTAACGTGGAGCTGGCTTGTAGCGAGGTGCCTCCTCCCTTTCTTTCTTTCTTTCTTCCTTCCTTCCTTCCTTTCTTTCTCTCTCTCTCTCTCATGTTTTTCTTCTTTATGGGCGTTGGGGGTCCTTTTTCTAGGCGTGAGGCTACCAGGTTGACTGGAATCTCCTGACACTGACTCGGTTACGCAACACAGTGCGAGATGAAAGTCGGACATAGGTCCTGCGAGTGATGCAACTGTCTGACCGGTGATATCCCTTGCTTCTTACGTAGATCCAATCAAATCTTGGATGGTGTTGAGTTGTCCCTGAGTGGGCCTCTGAATGGATGGCCTTGATTACATGCTTGCGTGTGGAACTTGCTGGTTAGTGGCAGATCCTTCTGCGTGGTCGTCTGCGTGAAAACTAGAGAGTGCTTTCTTCCACACTCGTTTCCCTCTTTATTCTTAGCGTAGGTGTGGTGAGAATCACTTCTATGGGTTTTTGGACGGCTCTGATCATCCCACGTATCTTCCACTAGGTTTCTTTACACATGGAATTCGACACCAAGTTGGCTTCCTTTTTACGCTGTTTGCGGAAGCAGTTTGGAAGAGGATTTATCCGTCTCCTTGATTTGGGTTGGGAGTGAGAGAAGTTGGGATTCATTGGATTTGTCTTGCGAATGTATTGGACGGTTCAGATTACTCTGAATGATCGTGATGGTGGCCCACATTGATTCCCAAACGGATGCTGTCCGTTAACGTTGCAACACAGAGGTCCCCCTAGGCCGGGAATCGTGTGTACACACGTTGTAACGCCCTGAAAATCGGGGGGTCGAGCAAAGCTCAACTCCCGAGTTCCAACGCATCACTTATACAACATAGATAATGATGTTTAAATGTTGTCCATATGAGTGCATTAAACATGAGTGAGATTATACTAAAACAGCATGTCATACTCCAGAGATAATGTAATTAAGTAATGGAAATCGAAAGCACAAGTATCTAAATATGAAAATATTTCAAAGAACTCTGGAGTATGAGTATGTAACCGACTGATTATATATACCTGTATTGTTTCAAAATATACAGAGTGCCAAAATGTAAAGTGTTCGACTAAATCATATATCCCTGTAATCCCATCAAATCAGTACGAGGTCTACATAGACTCATCTGAGAGTTGAACATAGGAGAATTCCTCCTCCTCGTCCATGAAGTCCATTTCAGCTGCATAGACTTCGCCATTACCTGCATCTACAACAAAGTCTGGTTGGTGTTTTAAAACACCATCCCAGGTGGGAATGAGTAGCTAAGTCAGTGGAATTATAAAAAAAAAAGTTAACATGTTATCAATTCAGTCAAGCAGTAATGATAAAGCAGTACAACAATCATGTCCTATGTACTCTTGTTAATGCAGGAATGATATACTATAATGATGCATGCCCTCGCCTGCACTCCCTCAACAACATCATCTCACGGTCGCACATGCTAAACTCCCACTGTGCTCTTCCTCGCCAAAGGCACATGCAATACGGCGCATGATCGTGTTAGCCAAGTTCTTAATTAGGCTTATTCATACAGTAGATTCGGGAAGCTAAGGTACCTCCCTTTATATCATTTACCCAAATAATGATCCATCTAGGGTCGTCAATCCTATTTAATCACATACGATAGGCAAGTTGTAGGGCATCACCCCTAATGAAAGCAGTGGATAGTAAGTTCAATAGATTATACTCGCGGTCACTCCACCAACGCCCTACCAACTGGAGCGCTATTTTTGAAGCCCGACCAGTCCACTTTGGGACCCGGACGCAACCCACGCTGGGACCACAACCAACCTGCGCCGGTGTAGGTTGACAACTCGAATATAGTGTCCCATACCACCGTATTCGGCTCACGAGTTTGGGTTGCTCACTGGTTACTACGGGGAGGTTCATCACTCCAGCGTAGGCCGACAGCTCGACCACAGTGTCCCATACCACCATGCTTGGCTCATGAGTCTTAGCAGATCGTGGTACCATGGTTGAAATGGGTTTTACATTGGTAAGTGGTACCTTAGATTCAAGCAATAGTGTCTATACATGGTAAACACACAATAGGCCAATCGGGTTATTTGACAAGCTCGATTGGTACGAGCGCACGTTAAATTAATCGACATAGAGCGCATACACACTCCTCGTGGCCTAACCATTATCGATAATCACCGTACAACCCAGATTCATCGAACGTATCCGTTGTGGCGAAACTAGTTCGGCCACTGATCGTAAACTGTTACCGATTGCCTGGACTACGTATTAGTCCCAATCATACTCAAATACAATAGGCATTCATATGTGATAGTCAAAATAGCATGTGACAACCAATTCAAATATAAATCTCATTTGAGCATTTTAACAAACACATAGTGCACATGTTATCTTGCATAGGCATTTCATTCATAAATCACGTAGTAGCGAGATAGGTTACATGAAGGAAACTATAACTATAGATACGGTAATTGAGAATCTTATCTCAACCCCCTTATTAAATACATTTCAACAAGCAACTTGTCATTCAGACATTTTATCAAACACTTAGACTACACATATCAACATACATGTAATAAATTATTTATAACATATATCATAACAAATCCTTTCACAAAGGAGTTGTCACACATACAACAATCACGTATTCTCAATCAATAATCATGGCAAGCACAAATCATAATTCCATATTCATTCAAACATTTCAACAAACACATGAAATGCATTATATTCAACATAGTTCATATATATGTGTAATACACGGAAAACATTGCATCTAAGTACATGTGACAGCAATCAAGTCAGTCATAAATCATTAACTGATATTGAAAGCCTTTAAAAGTATAACCTAAGCATTTATAGTCCGCACCTTTAATCGATATGCTCGCTACGAACTTGGTTCGTACACCACGTCTCTGTCTATAACACAACGGCTACCTAAATCACAAAGCGGGTTAGCTATTTTGTCTATTCTTCTATTTGGATTCCTAAAACAAGATTAGGGTTAGGATTTCTTACCCAAATCGAAGTTGGAATCACTCGTGTAGCGCTGGTGGGGAGGCGATTCAGCGTTTGGAGTCGTGGGAGTGAATCCCAGCAATGATCTCCCTATCTCTCTCTTTTCTCCTCACTCTTTCCTCCTCTTTTCTCTCTTCTCTCACCTGGGGTTTGAGAAAATTGTATGGAATGAGAGAGGGGTGGGTTAAGGCCCTTATATAGGCCCAGAACTAACGCAAATGGCCCTAGGGCCATGGTATACCTGATTTGTATCCAAAAGGTGACTGTTTCTGACGAATGGGGCCCATCGGGAGGTCCATTACTCACCTACGGCGTAGGGTAAGTTCCCTGGCAATGGATCTAGGCCAGGATTTAATTTCGGTCCGATCGGATTAGCAGATCGACTGTGGAGGACCCGTTTCAGTTCAACGGTCACCGTCACTTGATCAGGGGCACAAGTATACCAATGGGTGCAAAAAAATTTTCCTAATCTAAGGGTGTAATTGGGTAAAAATCTGACGGTCTGAAACCTTAAATTTGGCTTGCAAGTGAACGGCCTAATTCACTTAAGTTTGAGTTCATTTTCTAGAGATATTCGCATTTCTCACACACTTCGCTCAACGCCCAAGTTGTGCGTTTCTGGATACTATTTGGACTCGATTCCTGCGATGGTTGTCAAGCCCAATAAGACGGTCATAACCTTATAGTTTCGCGGTAATCGGACTTTCGACGCGCGGGCCCGATATGGAGTTTCAATGTGCTCCTGAGAGAGCAACTGGGTTTTGAGATTGATCCTAGGTTTTTAAGTAATATTGAGTTAGTGATTTTAATGGTTTTGGGTCTTGTAGTTTGTATAGAAAGTAGATCAAGCTAATTTCACCACTTATTTAGTTTAGTACTTAACTAAATTACGCCCTAATTACGACAGAATAAGGTCCTAGGGCAGTTCTACGTCCCTTTCTGACACTTTTAATAAGTATATTATTTTAATTATTTTTCTAGTAGTTCATCATCATGTCTACTTCATCTCTACCAAATTTCATTAGATCTCATGTTGTAGAAAAATTCTAAAATTTTTGGAAGTAGCAGCTGTTCGAACTAATAATTTTTAGATAGTTGTCACATTAACCTAGATTTAACTATGTTAAAATATTTATTATATTTTTTACTTATTTTTATATGAAACTAAACTTATCAAGCTTCAATCTAGCTTTTGAATCACCTAAATCGGAGTTATATTGAGGGAGATATGACTTTGTGAAGTCGGTCGAAAACTACAGAAAATGGGCCCCATAACATGTGGGAAGGGCGGCGGGCCGCCGAACCCGCGAGCTCGCCGCGGCCCTCTGGACCCAACTGCGAGACCTCGCGGTAGGCACGACGGCATCGCGGTCCGCTAGACCGTCCAGTGGTGATTCTGCCACGTGATTTTTGACATGAGCATATCTTGCAAATCAGAATGAGTTATTCGACATGCAATATATGATTTTGGGGTAGGAGAACTTATTCTATCCAAATAACCTATTTATTTTGTCAGATTACATAAGTTTAATGGTCAAAAACCTATTTTATTTATATATCTAATATTTATAGTAAATTTTAGTTTAAGTATTATTCTTCATCACTTAAACTTTAAGATTAGTGTCTAATATGAAAGTACTTAGAAACATTTGAAGAATAAGGTGGTGAAAGGTGAGATTTTGAAGGAGATGGGTTGAAAAGGGGTTTTAGACTTTGGGATTGAGTTCTGAGAAGTCAGTAAGGTGTTATGATTGACCCATTGCCTAAGGACGACTAACTCCAAGTTGGGAAAAATCCGGGACGTTACACACGTGCATCCCGACGTGCAAGTTTTGTAGAGTTTTGATCAGTGGTGGCTTCTCTATTGGATGAACAGTATTGATCATCCCATCGGATGATCAAGGTGGGCCACAACTCCTTCAAACAGATGTTATCTGCTCGTGTTGCGGACGAGGAAAATACAGGGAGACGGTTCTCCCTCTCTTCTCTTTTGAATTTCATCGGGTCAAACTTTGTTTGACCCGACTTCCTGCCTAGTGCACCGCTGGTGGATGTGCGTTGTGTACATGCACCCTGTAGAGTGGGGTCCATAGCAGCATGTGACCCAATTAACTCTGTCCATCAGCTTGCTCGGGTCCAAATGGAGTCCCTAGCAAAAAATCAGGCAGATCCAATGTTCATGCGGGCCGTACTTCATGACTTTTGAGTTTTATGTGGATTTCTGTCAATTAGATGGTCATATCGATTTCTAACCTGGTCATTAGTGATACTATGGGTTCCTCAAAGGATCTTGGGTGGATTTAGGCAGTTTTAGGTATGAATGGATTTAAGACTCAAGGTTAACGGTGTAGATTCGACTTCGGAATGACATGATGGCCTATCTTGAAAATTAACGGATAGATGGGTTGATTTATGAATGAGGATCATTCCCAATGGTGATATTCGTGTTGGAGAATAGGTGTAAGGTTAGGATAGTTAGATTGGTATCGTACACATGTACAATATAAGTCGAACTTCTTAGTAACACTCGAGGACTTTCAATACTTGGGTATTGAAAAGTTTTGGGGTGTTACGAAACGTCCTAGGGATTCCTATTTATAGTTGTGAAACTCCAACTTTTGCATTGACTTGGAGATTTCACAAACCGACCTTGGATTTACGCACTTCTGTTACAATTCGGTCGGACCGAAGTCGTGTATGAAAAATTTGTGTAGAATCTATCAAATTTAGGTGGGACTGAAGTTAATTTTGGTTGGACTGAAGTTAGCTTCGGTCGGACCAAATTAAGGATAAAAATCACACTTTCTCGTTGGACTGTTTTGCGTGATTTCGGTCAGACCAAAGTTGGCTTCAGTCAGACCGAAGTCTGTTTCAGGACTTTTCTGTTTTAGACTCAGAATTTCAGAATATCATTTTTCTGGCCAATTTTCAGGATTCTTTTTCTTCACTTCAAACCTTCGATTCTCTTCATTCCTCACTTGATTTCTTTGGATCTTTGGCATGTGAATTCTTCATTAATGACTTCCAAAATTTCAATTCTTCATTATCTTCTTTTGAGCTCTAAATCTATCATTTTAAGCGCATATTCATCATAAGCTTTTGAATCACCTTGCATGACAAAAACATATACAATTAAATCAAATTACCAATTAAAATTGAAGGGTTAAACATGTAATATCTGAGTCTCAACACAGCCCCTAACCAGCATTTTGCTAGTCCCGACCAAAATACGCAAAAGATATTTCGAAAATAAATGAACAATTTTCATGAGCTCAAGTGGTTTTAAAAATAATCCATATTATAGAAATCTAAAAACATTAATGTTGAGTTTCTCCTAAACTCTAGCAGTTGGTAAATATCCTAATCAAACTCAAAGCATTAATCTATAATTATATAATTTCTAAACATCGAGATCCATGTGCATAGTAAAATCCAACCTTAACACAACCAAAGATTCAATATTCTATTTTCATAATAACATTGATAACATTGATAATCAAAATAACATTTAGGATAACCAAAACCTAAAGCAAAACTTGTCTTATAGTTCAACTTTCTACTCGTCCAACTTTTGATTTTTTCATCGATGACTTTCATAGTATTTTCATTCTTTTTTTTTTTTTTTTCCTTTATAGTCCTTTCAAGCAACTTCGAGAGGTAGCCCTTTTCGACGACAACTGTTTTTTAACCGGGTATTTTCTTTTTATCTTTTTTTTTTTTCTTTTCAATTCTTCTCATTGAACATGATGGACAAATTCCCCAGGCTTGGTTCCTATCATTCTTAATAATCATCAAGTTAACAATTCAATATTAAACTTAAACTTTAATGTGTAAGCTAGATGTGATATGTGAAATCATGACTCAATCAATGTTTAAAACTTCTTATTATGAATTAATAACTCAAACTTAACTTTGAAATCTACCAAGTAACTAATGTAATTGCCCCACCGACACTGTATGATATTGTCCGCTTTGGGCACGCACGCACGCCTGCACAATTTTGTTCTTAGTGTTTCCCCTAAAAGGCCTCATACAGGGAAGGTAAGAGCTCCACTTATAGCCAGGACTTCGAACGACTGCCCAAGCGATGTATGACAAGTTTCGTCCACAGTCACTATAGTAGCTTGCCCAGGCACCTAGCCCCGCCCACATCGCGCCCACCCACATTGTAACGGTGATCGGGCATCACATTCTCTCACCGTTTGGAACAGAGTCGTTCTCGACTCTGATACCAATTGTAACAGTCCCATCGACACTGTATGATATTGTTCGTTTTGGGCACGCACGCGCCTCCGCACGGTTTTGTTCTCGGGGTTTCCCCCAAAAGGCCTCATACAGTGAAGGCGAGAGCTTCACTTAGAGCCAGGACTTCGAACGACTGCCCAAGCGATGTGGGACAAATTCCGTCCACAGTCACCAGCCACAGTAGCTCACCCAGCGTGGTAGCTCGCCCAGGCACCTAGCCCCGCCCACATCGCGCCCGCCCACATTGTAACGGTGACTGGGGCGTCACAACTAAAATTCAGATTTCAACAGTCTTCAACAATTAAGTATTTTATCATTATAATAGATGAATTATCTTTAAAATTACATCATTTCATAGAAATTTCCAAAAATTTTGAATTTTTTTTATAACTAAAAATTTAACAATTTTGATCAAATTTGAAGAATTTCCAAACGAAAACCTACCCCAAACCTAAAATTTACATTGTCCTCAATGTATAACATATGTAATAAAAGCAAAATTGAGAGCAATGAAAATAAAGGAAGCAGATGAAGAGTACCAGTGAAGTGAATAGAATCTTCCAATAAAATGTTGTTCCAGTGATTAACCTAACCGCGAAAAGCAAAGTAATCCTAAAAATGCAATAATTTCTAACCCAAAACTAGGAAAGCAAGGAGAAACTACTTAATCATGTAGCAAGGTTCCTCCTCCGGCCAATATCTTGATAAATTTCTTAATAGTTTTCAACAAGATCATCCAAAAGCCCTTTTTGCAATAGGCTTGGATGCCCCGGAACATGAATGTCTAAAGAACTTATGAACATCAGCATACATTTTTCTTTTATCCCCTGAGATATCCAAAGTGGATAATATTCACCTGTCGGAGAAAATTTTCGATGTTAGATACACATGGTGAATAGGAGACTACAAGTTGTGAAATTCATAAAAATTCTCATCAGGCTGTGAGTCTCAACATATTCCGAAGTTTCAGATTTCGTTCAATTTCAGCTCCTCATTTAATGGTAAAAATTTCTGGATGTGTGGAAGGAGGGGCTTAGAATAATGATTCCTTCGATCAGTATCAACTACTGGGTATTGTCTTGTAAGGCATTCACTGTCTGTATCATAGGATTGTTTGAATCTACAAAGTGTGCCAAGCAAATCTAACGAGTAAAGACATTTGGTTGAAAGGTCATTCTCTGAAATGGCCAAGCTAAATGTCCTAGAGGGGGGGTGAATAGGACAATGCCAAATAAAAACTTATAATAGCGGAATTAACGAAATATGATAGCCAATGAACTAATTAAATAAATTGTAATGCAGAAATGAAATACAACCTCAAACAATTGAAATTGAGTGGTTGATACAAACGTTGTTCTAAGGACAACCTTTCACCAAAAACTCAGTGTTTATGGTAGGACAACCTTATGTCTAGAAATGTCTTTGTATCAAATACACAAATCAAAGAGGAATAAAGAAACAAATACAAACTGCACTGAATAAATTGAATTTACAAATGTCTTGTTCTAGGGACAACCATACACCATAAAAATGGCAGGGCAACCTGCTTGCTGGAACAATTTGGAATTTAAAGCTTGAATCAATAAAAAGAATTGCTGGAAATAAATTGTAGAAATAAATCACTAAAAATTATTACAACATTCCCACACTTGCTTGTAATTTCAAACTGTTACAACATTCACATCCACAAGGAAAATAGAACTGAATGATAAAAGAAAACATTCAATCCACAAGACAAGAAGTTATAGTGGTTCGCCTGTGTGTTCACCAACTGTTCTCAAACAGCCACACAGAATGCTACTCCACTCCTAATATCCTCACACAGGGGATATTAGCGTTCTCTAATAAAACTGGTTTTCACAGGTTTACCAAAAACCTTCACAATTGTGTCTTTGTCACTTGGGCTTACACAATTAAAAAAAAACCCTCAATCTGAGTTTTCTGGCTCTCCTCAGATAACCATACACATAGAGATTTTTCTGGCAAATCTCATAAAAAACCAAAACAGAAATTACAGGAATTGTAAAATACCTGGATCTTATCCTTTTGCAGTAGCCCGGAAGAACCGATCAGAGTAGAGATGATAGTTCAATGTCCAATACTCAAATTATTGAGGTTCTAAGTTCTAATTGATTTTAAATGAAATCTCAAAGGGCTAGCTCTATTTGATTTTAATTCCAAGAAGAAGGAATACACGATTTCCCCTTTTCAAATAGGATTGGAATTTATAATAAAATCAAATATAAAAAGCTAACAAAAGGAATTAGAATGAAGCGCAAATTAGCTTAAATTTAAACACGACTTATCTCAGAGTGGAACCTTGCTTTTATAGAATTTTCAATGAATAAACTCTGAAATTCGTGTGCTATTTATAGTTACAGAAATTCGTCTTCGACTGGTCTAGAAGTTCCCACGACTGGTCTTAGAAGAAACAGATTTTTGAATTTCTGCGCGGATTCAGGAAAACCGATGTACGACTGGTCGTAGGCAGTCCACGACTGGTCGAAGGTCCTCCACGACCGGTCGAGACCCCTTCTCGACTGGTCGAGCAACAGTGAATTTAGTCGCTGGAGTTTGAGCCGAGGCTCCACGACTGGTCGAGCTTCGAGTCGAGGCCGTTCCACGACCGGTCGTGCAGACTTCAAGACTGGTCGTGAGCGAACCAGAAAATCCGATAAATTTGAACAATTCCAAGACTGGTCTAGGAAATTCTTAGACAGGTCGAGCCAGTGCTAGGACTGGTCGAACCAGAACCAGGACTAGTCTAAGAGCAGCTCAAACACATGTTTAAATACATTTGGATAATGTATCCAAAGTGACCTACCCTAAGGTCAGTGACTATGGTCTATCAAACCTGAATAATGAAGTATGGACATTGAACTCTACTTCATTCAACGAATGATAAATCTTTTAGTACTTAAAGCCTGAAGTACGAGTCGTCCAACCACTTGAACCTGAAGTCAGAGTCGTCCAAACACTTGACACCAACATTTATCTTGAACTTGAATAACCAATAAAGAATGTCGTGACTTCTTTGTATCTTCTTCTTTATATCTTCTTCTTTATATCTTGAAGCCGCTTGAAGAGTCCATGGTTGTCTTAAACATAGAACACACACATAGAACATACCAAGGTTTTGACACACAAAATTTGACAATCAAAGAGGTATCATATAATAGCACTAACAATCTCCCCCTTTGGCAAATTTGTGACAAAACATATATATAAAAACACAATAGAGGAATCATGAATCATGAATTAGATGTGTCAACACATGACAACCATATACAATATGAGAGATGTTGAATTACTCCCCCTCAATAAGACTCCCCATTTAAGGAATTAAGTATTGATGCAAACACCATCAACAACATAAATACCACAGATATATGTACCATTCTCCCCCTTTTGTCAAAAATATGACAAAGGAAGATCATATAAGCTCAGGAAGACAAATGAGAGACATAAAAGATTTAGGAGAAGATATTACATACCAAAGTCACAGTTATAAGTTAAACAGTTCCAAGAAAAATCCAAAGTGAAATCAGTTCAAACTACATTTAATAAACATTTAATCAGACCCTGAAGAAGGAGCAGGAATGGTAGGATCAATATGATGAAGGCCTTTTTGTAAGCGCCTCAAATACTTATGCATTTTCTTAAATTGTGCATTATGGCCAACATGCATATTTTCCACCTTTTCTTCTAATGCACTTAGACGTGCATCGAAATCAGAAGGAACAAAATCTGGATCATCTTCAGATGCAGACTCAATATCATCAAAAAGATCATCCATGTTGATATCCTCATTAGGAAGATCATCTCCTTCATTCGCATCTCCAACTCCAGCAGCTCCACCACCCTCGTCATTATCAACTTGACCAGCGGCCAATCTCAACTTCATTTTGTTATGTTGGTGTTGTTGAAAATAAGGTGATGGATAGGAGCTTCACCAACAGGCATAGTGACCAACATGTGAGTAGCTAAGACATTTAACAAATATCCAAATGGAATGTCACCATGACCTGGCTGAGACCGAAACTGAATAATAGAATAACAGATCAATGAAGGTAAGCAAACATTGGCACCACTAACGATTGAGTACAGGATACGAACCATCAGAAGAGTCAATTCAGTTTTGTTACCAGCCCTAGGATACACATTAGATGTAAAAATACGATGAAGAACTCTATATCTGGGCAACAGCCACCTGGTCTTGAGAACAGTACCATTGACAGACCAAGGTGCATCCATATTACAAAGGGCTCTAGTCAATAAACGTTTCTCAGATTCAGTAACTTTATCACCCAATGTGGAAGGATGGATTCCATCATCATTTACTGGAATATCCATTAACCCAGAAATCAAATGACGATCCACAGTAAAAGGCCCTTCTCTTGTAGTAATAATAAAAGTTAATTCCTCAAGAGAAAAGTCTATAATACATGCAACCATGGCCTGAGCAATTGACTGATATGCCGGCCCTCCCCAATTCAAAATGTTAACCCAACCAACAGATTGAAGGAGAGGAACTAGATTAAATTGAGCAATATGATTGATACAAACTGCTTTCTCAACAATAACTTTCTTAAATCGAAAATCACGAACTTGTGGAGGGTCATCATTAGGATCTCTAAGATGACGGCGAGATACAACATTGGACCTAGATGAAGAAGCACCTCTACTAGTTCGCTTTTTACCTCTAACATCCATATTCTTGAAAAGATTGAAGGAATTTCAAGAAAAACAAGATGGGTTTCAACCAAATCAGAAAATGAGGAAGACAACCCAAACCCTTGAAGGAAATAAGAAATAATCAACACTAACAAGGAAGACAAGAAGTAATGTTCAAGATTCTTCAATAAAATCAAGAGAAATACTCAAACCTGGAGAAATCCCATAGATGGGTACGACCGGTCGAAGCTATGCCCGTTGGAGAAGAAGAGGGAAATGAAGAAAAAGTGATTTTTTCCCCAAATAAAGGAACCAGCGCGATACACGACCGGTCTTGAGTATTCCTCGACCGGTCTAACCACGACTGGTCGAGACTATCCTCGACTGGTCGTGTAAGACCAAAATATGCATTTTTTATTTATCTTTATTTTATTTTTATTATTTTATTTTTATTAAAATGCATAATCAATCATCTTATATTACACATACCGAGATCAAATTTCAATTTATTGAACTTGCATTTATCGAGTGGTTTGGTGAAAATGTCAGCAAGTTGTTTCTCGGTAGGAATATATTCTAAACAAATTACTTTTTCTTCAACAAGTTCACGAATATAGTGAAATCTAATGTCAATATGCTTAGTTCGTGAATGCTGGATTGGATTTTTGGAAATATTAATTGCACTTGAATTATCACAATATAAAACTATTGAGTCTTGTGCAATACCATAATCACTTAACATGCGTTTCATCCAGACTAACTGAGTACATGCATTTCCTGCAGCAATGTATTCAGCCTCAGCAGTTGAGAGTGAAATGGAACTCTGTTTTCTGCTGAACCAAGAAACTATGCAATTTCCAATGTAAAAGCAACCACCACTGGTTGACTTTCTGTCATCCATATTACCAGCCCAATCAGCATCCGAGAACCCAGCCAATTGCACACTAGTATCAAAGGGATACCAAAGACCCAGATTAACTGAACTTGCAACATAACGAATAATGCGTTTAACAGCAGTCAAATGAGATTCTTTAGGATTAGACTGATATCTAGCACAAATTCCAACACTAAAAGCAATATCAGGTCTACTTGCTGTTAAATACAGTAAACTACCAATCATGCTTCGATATAGTTTAGGATCTATATCTTTACCTGTAGAGTCTTTTGAGAGCTTTAGAGAAGTACTCATAGGAGTATCAAAATTCTTACCATTTTCAAATCCGAACTTCTTAACTAAATTTAGAGCATATTTAGTTTGAGAAATAAAAATTCCATCAGATTGCTGTTTAACTTGCAATCCTAGAAAATAGTTTAATTCTCCGACCATACTCATCTCAAATTCAGATTTCATTAGATCTGCAAACTCAACAGTCATGTCAGTACAAGTTGATCCATAAATTATATCATCAACATAGATTTGAACCACTAAAATATCATTGTTCTGCTTTTTAACAAAGAGTGTTTTATCAACACTACCCATTTGAAAATTGTGACCCAGTAAAAACTTAGTCAATTTTTCATACCATGCCCTGGGAGCTTGTTTCAACCCATAGAGAGCTTTCTTAAGGCGATAAACATGATTAGTAAACTTAGGATCTTCAAACCCTGTAGGTTGTTCAACATAAACCTCTTCATGTAAATCACCATTAAGAAAAGCACTCTTTACATCCATTTGATAAATCTTAAACTTTCTAAAACATGCAATGGATATAAATAATCTGATTGATTCAAGGCGTGCAACTGGAGCGAAAGTTTCCTCAAAATCGATACCTTCAATTTGAGTGTATCCTTGCACAACCAGTCTTGCCTTGTTTCGAATAATATTTCCCAATTCATCAGACTTATTTTTGAAAATCCATTTAGTTCCAATAATATGTTTATCTTTTGGTCTTGGAACAAGATACCAGACATCGTTACGAACAAATTGATTAAGTTCTTCCTGCATCGCAACTATCCAGTTTTCATCAGAAAGAGCTTCCTTTACATTAACCGGTTCTATCTGAGAGGTGAAACACACGTAATTACAAAAATCTTCTAATTGTCTACGAGTGCGTACACCTGTGAGAGGATTTCCAAGGATTTGTGTAGTTGGATGATCTTTGACAGTCCTCACATCATGATTAGATTCACTTGATGAAGTTTCTGGTTTTTCAATTATAAGAACTTCATCATTATCTGAACTAGGGGCTGAAGTATTTAAGTGATCATCTATGACCACATTGATTGACTCTTGAATAACTCCAGTCCTTTTGTTCAGTACACGATATGCACGACTGTTTAATGAATATCCTAAGAATAATCCTTCATCACTTTTTGTATCAAATTTTCCCAAGTTTTCCCGGTCACGTAAAATATAACACTTACTGCCAAAAACGCGAAAATATTTGACTGTAGGTTTTTTGTCAAACCACATTTCGTAGGGCGTTTTATTATTTGATTTGCAAGTATAAACACGATTAATAATATAGCAAGCAGTATTAATCGCCTCAGCCCATAAATTCTTAGAAACCTTCATGCTATTTAGCATAACAGTTCCCATTTCTTGAAGAACTCTATTTTTTCTTTCCACAATGCCATTTTGTTGTGGAGTTTTAGGTGCAGAGAATTCATGTGATATTCCATGATCATTACAGAATTTCTCAAAACAGCTATTTTCAAATTCGGATCCATGATCACTTCGGATCTTACTCACATGAGAACATTTTTCAGTTTGGATCCGTTTGATTATCTTTTTTACTTCATCAAGGGTTTCTGATTTGTCCTTTAAAAATGAAACCCAAGTGAATCTGGTGTAATCGTCTACAATAACCAGAATATATTTTTTACCTCCTCGACTTTCCGTTCTAGTTGGTCCTATTAGATCCATGTGGAGAAGTTCGAGTGGTCTTGATGTGGTATTTGAGTTCACCTTTTTGTGAGATCTCCTAGTTTGTTTACCATACTGGCATTCACCACATATTTTATCTATTTTTGAATCTTTGGTAGACCTCTTATTAGTTCTTCTTTGCTCAATCTATATAAGTTCCGGTAGTGTACATGTCCAAGACGTTTATGCCATAATTCAGTTTCATTGGTATGGACCATGTAACACATTTGGTTAGATGAGCTGTCATTTCTCACTATATAGCAGTTTTCAGAAGTTCTGAGACCAGTTAATATCACAGATCCCTTTTTGTCTATAATCTCACAACCTTGATTGGAAAACTTCACACTATGATTGTTATCGCATATTTGAGATATGCTTAACAAGTTGTGTTTTAAACCTTCAACATATAAAACATTCTTAAATAAGGGTAGATTATGGAGTTGAACCGTACCTTGGCCAATAATTTTGCAATTGCTACCATCACCAAATGTGACTGACCCATCAGTCATATCTTGTAGATCGGTGAAGAGAGCTTTGTCACCAGTCATATGCCTGGAGCAACCACTGTCTAGGTACCACTTTGAAAGGCTAGTTGCTTTGAAAGCAGTGTGAGCAACCAAGCAGTCAACTTTAGGAACCCATTTCATAACAGTTTTAGGTTTAGGAACATAGTTGTCGTCTTTTGTTTATATTTGAAAGAATGACTTACAGAGTTAGATTTTAAAAGTTCCTTGAGTAAATCAACTATTTTTTCAGCTAAAGGATTTTTCATTTGACTTTTGAAGTTGAATGTGTTGTTTATTTTGAATGTTTTGTTTTAATTTTAGGTTTTTGAAAATTTTTTGTTGTTTTGACAAAACCTTGTGAAGTGTTTCTTTTTTGAATTAGAGGATTTCCTTTCACAAATTTAGGTGGAGAATTCTTCTGTTTATGAGGTATTGTTTTATCATACCCCAACCCGGATCTATCACCACATTTTTTTGAACCGGATAGAAGTTTTTTTTCTTTAGAATCACCTTGGGTATACCTCCAAGTTTCCTTTGAATTCAGAAGAGAAGACACTTCATTTTTTAGTCTCTCAATTTCAGATTTTAAATCAACAATCAGAGAGTTTTTGAATTCTAAATCGCTTTTTGATTTTTCAAAATAATCTGATATTTGAGATTTTTCTAAAACAAGCAAGTCAAAACAATCTCTAAGTTTAGAAAATTTTTCTCTTTGAAGTTTAAGCTTCACAGCAATTTTACAACTCTCTTTGTATAAGGCATTGTAAGCATCTTGAAGATCTTCTTCATTCTCATGGTCATTATCCAAATTTTCTTCACTAGTAGAATCATCGTGATCAGAGAAGGTAAACTTAGCTAGAGTCATAAGGGCTTTTACTTCATTGCCCGACTCGGTTTCGGAATCTTCTGATTCAGAAGAAACTTCAGAGTCAGATGATTCATCCCATGTAGCCAACATACCTTTCTTTTTGGATTTTTCCTTATTAGGACATTTGTTTGCTAGATGCCCATACTCATGACAGTTGTAACATTGACTGTCTTTCAAAGATTTTCGAGTTTTAGATCTAAACTTCTTTTTATCATTTGATTTTTGAAAATCAACTCTTTTCTTACTTTTAAAAATTTTGTAAAATCTTTTTGCAATAAGAGCTAAGTCATCTTCAGAATCGGATTTATCTTCTACCGTATTTTTGGAAGATTTCAAAGCAATTGATTTTCCTTTAGGAACTTTAAAATTTAATTCATAAGTTTGTAGAGACCCAACTAGTTCTTCCACCTTCATTTTGTCCGTGTCACGAAGTTCTTGGATTGCGGTTACTTTAGAATTGAACCGTTCAGGAAGAGAGCGTAGAATTTTTGCACACACTTTATTTTCTGGGATTTTATCACCAAGACCCCACATTGAGTTTACAATGTCATTTAATCTAGTATAGAAGTCCATAAACATTTCATTTTCCTCCATGTGAATTTCTCTCAAATTTAGTTGTGAGGAGTTGGACTTTAGATTTTTTGACAATCGATGTACCCTCATGTGTCATTTCTAAAATATCCCAAGCTTGCTTTGCAGTATCACAGGATATGATTCTTTTGAACTCATCCGGTGATAGTGCGCAAGTAATTGCATTAAGTGCTTTAGCATTAGCACTACTCTCACTTTTCTGAAGAGTGGTCCATTGATGGTATGGTGTAATTTTCATAGATTTAGAACCATCAATTCCAGTAACTTCCATGGCAGGAGGCTTCCATTCAATCACTGTGGCTTGCCACACACTCTCATCCATTGATTTGAGGAAGATCTCTCATTCTGGCTTTCCAATAAGCATAGTTGGAGCCATCAAATGGTGGAGGCCTAGTGACTGAGAGGCTATCAAAATTTGACATTATTAAATATAGCTTAGATCGTTAGCTCAGGAAATAAATCCAAATACAAAGAAAAGCGAGCTATTAGGCTTCGATACCACTTGAAATGGCCAAGCTAAATGTCCTAGAGGGGGGGTGAATAGGACAATGCCAAATAAAAACTTATAATAGCGGAATTAACGAAATATGATAGCCAATGAACTAATTAAATAAATTGTAATGCAGAAATGAAATACAACCTCAAACAATTGAAATTGAGTGGTTGATACAAACGTTGTTCTAAGGACAACCTTTCACCAAAAACTCAGTGTTTATGGTAGGACAACCTTATGTCTAGAAATGTCTTTGTATCAAATACACAAATCAAAGAGGAATAAAGAAACAAATACAAACTGCACTGAATAAATTGAATTTACAAATGTCTTGTTCTAGGGACAACCATACACCATAAAAATGGCAGGGCAACCTTGCTGGAACAATTTGGAATTTAAAGCTTGAATCAATAAAAAGAATTGCTGGAAATAAATTGTAGAAATAAATCACTAAATTATTACAACATTCCCACACTTGCTTGTAATTTCAAACTGTTACAACATTCACATCCACAAGGAAAATAGAACTGAATGATAAAAGAAAACATTCAATCCACAAGACAAGAAGTTATAGTGGTTCGCCTGTGTGTTCACCAACTGTTCTCAAACAGCCACACAGAATGCTACTCCACTCCTAATATCCTCACACAGGGGATATTAGCGTTCTCTAATAAAACTGGTTTTCACAGGTTTACCAAAAACCTTCACAATTGTGTTTGTCACTTGGGCTTACACAATTAAAAAAAACCCTCAATCTGAGTTTTCTGGCTCTCCTCAGATAACCATACACATAGAGATTTTTCTGGCAAATCTCATAAAAAACCAAAACAGAAATTACAGGAATTGTAAAATACCTGGATCTTATCCTTTTGCAGTAGCCCGGAAGAACCGATCAGAGTAGAGATGATAGTTCAATGTCCAATACTCAAATTATTGAGGTTCTAAGTTCTAATTGATTTTAAATGAAATCTCAAAGGGCTAGCTCTATTTGATTTTAATTCCAAGAAGAAGGAATACACGATTTCCCCTTTTCAAATAGGATTGGAATTTATAATAAAATCAAATATAAAAAGCTAACAAAAGGAATTAGAATGAAGCGCAAATTAGCTTAAATTTAAACACGACTTATCTCAGAGTGGAACCTTGCTTTTATAGAATTTTCAATGAATAAACTCTGAAATTCGTGTGTGCTATTTATAGTTACAGAAATTCGTCTTCGACTGGTCTAGAAGTTCCCACGACTGGTCTTAGAAGAAACAGATTTTTGAATTTCTGCGCGGATTCAGGAAAACCGATGTACGACTGGTCGTAGGCAGTCCACGACTGGTCGAAGGTCCTCCACGACCGTCGAGACCCCTTCTCGACTGGTCGACCAACAGTGAATTTAGTCGCTGGAGTTTGAGCCGAGGCTCCACGACTGGTCGAGCTTCGAGTCGAGGCCGTTCCACGACCGGTCGTGCAGACTTCAAGACTGGTCGTGAGCGAACCAGAAAATCCGATAAATTTGAGCAATTCCAAGACTGGTCTAGGAAATTCTTAGACAGGTCGAGCCAGTGCTAGGACTGGTCGAACCAGAACCAGGACTAGTCTAAGAGCAGCTCAAACACATGTTTAAATACATTTGGATAATGTATCCAAAGTGACCTACCCTAAGGTCAGTGACTATGGTCTATCAAACCTGAATAATGAAGTATGGACATTGAACTCTACTTCATTCAACGAATGATAAATCTTTTAGTACTTAAAGCCTGAAGTACGAGTCGTCCAACCACTTGAACCTGAAGTCAGAGTCGTCCAAACACTTGACACCAACATTTATCTTGAACTTGAATAACCAATAAAGAATGTCGTGACTTCTTTGTATCTTCTTCTTTATATCTTCTTCTTTATATCTTGAAGCCGCTTGAAGAGTCCATGGTTGTCTAAAAATAGAAAGAACACAACATAGAACATACCAAGGTTTTGACACACAAAATTGACAATCAAAGAGGTATCAGGTATCATATAATAGCACTAACATTCTCCACATTGAGGTTTGTGATGATATGCCCAAGGACTCCATCTTCTTTGAGAATAAAGGGAACATACTCTCTGCTCTTCATCTCGGTGAGAGTAAATCATCACCAGATACATGTAACCTTGCTTCCATAGACAGATTGATGATCAGTAGGCAAATATTTAATGTGAAGACTCGGTTCCTTGATACTGATTAGTAGAGGCTTTTGTATCGTCAATGGGTGGTTGCTCAAATGGTGGCCTCCACTGAGTAGTTTCAAATATCGGAGTCGTATCAAGCAGGTCATCCATCTCCCTAATCATATCATAATCTTAATCAGGGGAGTGGGCCAAGCATGCCTCAAAAGAGTCGGGAGGTTCAGTTAAAAGGGGTTCATCCTCCACATTGCAATCATGCGTGTTATGTAGGTGGAGTGGGTCAACATTACTATGTTTAAAAAATACCCGTGTCTCTTGATCATTAACTTGGACTATCATTGAGATCAACTTTTTGAAAAACTAAACCGTATACTCATCTACATTATCCAACCCTCATTCTCAAATTCAGTATATTCCATAAGCAAGTTGGAGTCACTCGCCTCGCATTGCGTTTTTATATTGGGTTGAGGCTCGAATAAATTAGCCTTTTTCTCATCATTGAGGCGCGACTCAGATCTTTGAATGGAGGCTTCAATCGCTTCTAATGATTTTCTAATATCTGTGAATGACTGTGTAACAAATTAGTTAAATTGTTCTTGAGCTTCCATGTAATTCTGAAGTGAATCCTCTTGGATTGTTTTTGGTTGCATCTCTTTAGTAAGGGCTTCAAGAGGATTCACTAGAATTGATTATTGGTTCACCTCTCCAATTTAAACTTTAATGTTTCCGTTGATTATCATTATACGGATCATATGGGGGGGGGGGGGGGGGGGTAGTTTGATGGTTGTGGTATGCGTTATCACTTATAATATAAGCACGCATTGTTTTCTTCTTTCCGGATGAGTGATAATTGTTTTCACTCTAATAATCGCGTAATGATTTCTTAATCGGTGGAATGTAATTGTTTTCCCTCATATGATCGTGTATGGACTTCTTACCGGTGGAATATCATAACCTGATTGGCTCTCAATCATAGTTTCAGTTAAATTTCAAGACACGGGTTCTTTCCTAACATAATCATCTGACAGATCTTCACGGTATCTCTCATCTTCTAGAAGTAGATTAGAGTATTCACGTGTCTACTCTTGAATGAACATGATGAAACTCTAATAATAGAAAAAATTCTATAGTGAAAAAAAATCTTACAGCAACAGAGAAAGTAAGTAGAGGAGGTAAGGAAGGATGTTACCAGAAGAGAGGAACTAGAATTGAAGATCCAAAAAAATCAAAACAATAAAAATATGTTAGTAATGTTAGAAGAAGAGAGAAAAAAAAAAAAAGATGAATCCTAAAAATAAAATTCTGAAATTGGAAAGTTCTAAAAATCCTAGATTAGAAAAAAATAATAATTCAGGAAATAAGAAAATCTAACCTAAAACGAAAATTAAACTAAAAAATAGAAAACTATAGAAAATAAGAAATCTAAAAAAGAATGTTGGGAAAAGGTTACGGGATTGGAAATTACTATGTCAATTGCTGCAAAGCAGAAAACAATTAGTTCTAGAAACACAACAAATAGTTAGTCCTACTCGTACCCCAATTCCAATACTAATTAATCTAAAAAAAATGCAACCGAAGTCTCTGACAACGGCACCAAAAACTTGTTCACAACCCGAAGTGTAGGGTCGCAATGTGGCAATAACTCGGTGAGAACGAGGTCGAATCCACAGGGAAAGGGGAACACAATTTAGAACTAATCTAAATTTAAATTGGTTGTCTAGGGTTTTAATCCAGTGATCTAGAAAAAAGGTTTTGAAATAATAAAAATAAAAGACTAAGGATCCAGTAATCTACCTATAACAATCTCAATATTAATTTACTTAATTCAATGATAACTCGATTGGAATCGAAGTCCTATCCAATCCAATCGAATGATGAAGCAGTTAAAACAAAATCTAAACTTTTCATTAGTTTAGTTCCCAAATATCTATCTAATTGCACTGATCGTAGGGAATTCAATTATCCACCATGCCCATAAACGATGGTGTACAACGACATTTATAGATCACACAATTCCAAAGCCAATAAGATCATATTAAAAGCTTTTACAACATCTACTATAATTTTAGTCACAATAAATCATAGAAAACTGAAAATATATCTTTATTCAAACTAGAAATCAATGGAAGTTCAACCATAAACTCGAATCAAAGTAAGATAAACATCAAAATAAGCTATAAGCTTCATCCTTTAGCCTTATCTAAGAGATTAGCCTAAGAAGACTAACATCATAGAAGAAAAACTAGAAAGACGTACTATAACCCGTGAAGAAATCGAAGTAGAAGAACGTTGTCGGCGCTCCACGTAGGCCTTCTCTCCCTTTCCAAACCCTAGAAGATGCTTTGGAGCGTCCTAGGGATTCCTATTTATAGTTTTAGAATTCTAACTTTCGCATCGACTTGGAGATTTCCTAAACTGACCTTAGATTTATGAACTTCTGTTACGCTTCGGTCGGACCGAAGTTGGCTTTAGTTGGATTGAAGTCGCCTATGAAAAATCTGTGTAGAATATGTCAAATTTAGGTGGGACCGAAGTTGATTTCAGTTGAATCGAAGTTGGATTCGGTCGGACCGAATTAAGGTTGAAAATCATACTTTCTCGCGAGACTGTTTTGCACGATTTCGGTCGGATCAAAGTATGTTTCAGGACTTTTCTATTTTAGACTCGGAATTCCAGAATATCATTTTTCTAGCTAATTTTCAGGATTCCTTTTCTTCACTTCAATGCTTTGATTCACTTCATTCCTTACTTGATTTCTTTGGATCCTTAACATGTAAATTCTTCATTAATGACTTCCAAATCTCCAATTCTTCATTATCTTCTTTTAAGCTCTAAATCCATCCTTTTAAGCACATATTCATCATAAACTTTCGAATCACCTCGTATGACAAAAACGTATATAATTAAATTAAATTGTCAATTAAATTCTAGGAAAACTAATATAATTAATTTTAGGGTTAAATATTTAATATTTTAGTCTCAACAGTGAATATCCACATAACCCTTAGTGAACCTCGGCCATTGCCAGTATAGCTTCTTCTTCTTCTTTTTTTTTTCTTTTTTTTTTTGGCTAAGCACCTTAACAAAACACCATTGACCCATCTTCGGTACAATTCACTATCAATCGTGATATAATTAATGGCCGATCTCCTTAAATTCTTGTGGACTTTAATGCTTGGGTTGTGAAGATAATCCATAAGGGGAGCTCTCAAGTCTTCTTCTTCTATTACAACATGGCATATTTCCATAATAACTTCTCTTTAGAAAAACTGAATGCAAAGACCTCCTTTTGACGGTGACCGTTCTTTCAGCTGATCCTTTCAGGATATCCTTCCTTGCAACCAACTGTGTCATTTCATTGTGATCCTGTGTAATGTGCATTAATTCTACTTCGTTGAAGCTATCCAACATTTGGGATACCAAGGCATAATATGGTAAAAGGGTTGAGCTAGTGCATTTGAAGAATCTTGCCATTTAGTTTATCACCGGTTGTGAATCATGCACAATCGTTACACTTCATGCACCCAGCTCCATTAATAATGCTAGGCTGATTATCATAACTTCCTACTCTACTTGATTATTAGTGCACCCAAATTCCATTTAAAATGCAAATTCCTGCCTGTTTCCATTCGGTTGCAATTAGGATAATTCCAGCTCCTGAAGCTTTGTGAGTCTTTGACCCATTAAAAATCAATTTCTATAGGGTTAAATATGTTCAATACAAATATAAAACTCTTGCTGACGTTCAGTACAGAGCCAACACCAATTCGCTAATTTGACTGTTCAAAATCGGCCGATTTAACATGTGTTATACTAAATCGGTCAATGCTATTACGTTTACTCTTTCGACCAACAAATAATTCCTTAATTTGGTATCCACAAAGTACAATGATAAGCACAACTTCTTTATGACAGAATAACATCTTTTGGTATCGAGGCGCATTCGACTCAGATAGTAGACTACATGCTCTTTCCGATCATTGTCATCTTGGGCTAGAAGGGCTCCAACTGATTTTGCTGATGGTTCAACTCGAGTGGTCGACCTTCGATTAGTGGTATTAACACTAGCGGCTTCGTCAGATATTCCTTAATCTTTTCAAAAGCCTGTTAATGTTATGCCTCCCACTTGAATTCAATACCTTTTTTTTAATGGCTGAAACCACATTCGAGATCCACTCGACATATTTAATGGGCCTGATGAAACTGAAAAGGCCTAGCTATATGTCCTAGAGGGGGGGGGGGGGGTTGAATAGGACAATGCCAAATAAAACTTATAACAGCGGAATTGAAAAGAATATGATAGCCAAAATAAATCACAATGCAGGAAAGTAAAACAACCTCAAAATTCAGATCTTGAGAGGTTGATACAAATGTTGTTCTAAGGACAACCTTACACCAAAAACCAGAGTTTATGGTAGGACAACCTTACTTCTAGAAAGATCTTTATATCAAATCTCAAACCAAAGAGGAATATAGAAATAAACACAAACTGAACTGAAATAAATTGTAATCACAAATGTATTGTTCTAGGGACAGCCATACACCATAAAAATGGCAGGGCAACCTTGCTGGAACAACTTTAAAGGAAATTGAATATCAAGCTGATAAAGGAATAGCAGAAAATAAATTCTAAACTAATACAAAATTCCCACAATGCTTAAATTAAATGATTACAACATTCACTACCATACATACATCCCACAAATGAATAATTAAAGATTAGAAGTATAAATCATTCAACCACAACACAAGGGATTATAGTGGTTCACCTGTGTGTTCACCAACTGTTAAACAACAGCCACACAGAATGCTACTCCACTCCTAATATCCTCACACAGGGGATATTAGCATTCACTAACAAAATAGGTTTTCACAGGTTCACCCAAAACCTTTACAATTGTGTCTTTGTCTGTGGGCTTACACAATTCTGAGTTTTCCTGGCTCTGCTCAGATAACCAATACAACAAGATTTTTCTGGCAAATCTTGAAAGAAACCAAAACAGAAAGGAATTTACAATTAAATGTAAAATACCTGATTATCTTCTTCGTTGTAGCAGCCTGGTAGAACCAAGTCAGAGTAAATGATTGAATGTCCAAGTTCAATGTCCAGTACTCAATTACAATGGTTATAGTTCTAATAGATTTTAAATTAAACCAAATAGGGCTTGCCTTAATTGATTTTGATTCCAAAGAAAGGGAATAACAATTCCTCTTATCAAATTAAATTGGAATAGCAGAAACAAAATCAATTAAATAAAGCGAAAGAAAGAGAATATTAAATAAGCACACTTAGCTTAGATGGAGCACAGAATTATCTCTCAGAAGTTTGACGAAGATTGGCTTGAATGGATTAATTAATTCGATGAATTCTTCTGAGATTCGTGCTCTATTTATAGGTGAGCAGATCGCGTCTTCGACTGGTCTAGGGAGCTCTTCGACTAGTCGAAGAATTAACAGATATTTGAAAAATCGGGCGCGATAAGCTTTGACCGTTTTACGACTGGTCGAAGGTCTGCTTCGACTGGTCGAAGAACCTGAATTTCATCGCTGGACTTTGAGTCGAAGACTTTCGACTGGTCGAATATGCAGTCGACACTGTTCCTTCGACTAGTCGAACAGATTCCTGGACTAGTCGAAGCCTAACAGAAAATATCTGAATTTTTGTAACAAACTCACGACTGATCGAGGAATTTCTTAGACTGGTCGAAGCAAAGCTAAGACTAGTCGAAGAAGGCCTAGGACTAGTCGAAGAACAGACCAAACTCATGTAAAATAAACATCCGACTTATGTATCCAAAGTGACCTACTCCTAAGGTCAACCTAAGGTCAGTCAAATCTTAAACATGAAGTAAGGACATTGAAACATTAGGAACAAGTGACCTTGAAGTTTAAGCTTTGAAGTCTTGATGTAGTTCAATCTTGAAATCTTGATGTAGTTCAATCTTGAAATCTTGATGTAGCTCAACCTTGAAAGTGTCTTGAGTTCTTTACGAACTGCCTTGTACTCTTCTTGAAGTCTTGCATTCTTGAGTCATATCTTGTGAGCAGTTCTTACAGTCAAGGTTGATCTTTGTACTTGTGAGCTTTGCTTGTTCATGAATGTTGATCTTTGAGAGAGCTTCACTTATGCAAGTTATATAACAGTGATTTTGGCACCACAAATTTGACAACAGACAGGGATATAAACTATAACACTTACAGAAACCAGCCTCTAATAGTTGTTCGATCTCTTCTTTTATTTTTTTGGGTTACTTCTGCCATCATACGCCTGGGCGGTTGCTTATGCGAGCGCTACCCTTCCTTTATTGGCAATCTATGCTCGATCAAGCTTTAATCCAACTCTGGCATCTCATGGTAGTCTTGTGCAAAGCAGTCGACAAACTTTTTGAGAAAACTAGTCAACTTCATCATATCTTGGGGCCTAAGTAGCCCGCTGATAAAAGTCAGCTTTCGATCTTGCTCAGCTGTCAGGTTCACCTCTACCAAGGGGTCTTGAACCTGAGCTTAAGAGTCTTCCAGCTTATCGGGTGCTTCTATTAGTTCCATTTCTTCTTCATTGGTCAGGATGCTTGCATTGGCAATATTCAAGAAATAGCCATCGTCGACATCCTTTAGGCTTTCTTTAAGCCTTCTTATTCTATCTGTGAAATCGACCATGCGCTGGTTATCTTTTGGTGTACCAATCATGGGATTTCTTTGATGGTACAGTGTGGAACCGATCAAAAAGTAATAATATCCCTAGGTGGGTTAGTGACTAGATGGATTACTTTCTTGATGTCTTGCACAATGCTACTAGATTCTTCTTGACTGATATCTCGGTTGGTCGGCCATACTTATTTCTTTTGGTAAACCAATTTGGCCCTACTTCATCGCCATAATAATATGCCTCATTTGCATTCAAAGTGGCCAAGAAGGGTTTGTTGTCGGCAAAGACCAATTCAACTTTATCTTAGTTGTAGAAGATTAAGAACTGGTGTAAGGATGATGAGATGCACACAAGGAGTGAATCCGGTCCCTTCCGAGCAAAGCATTAAAGCTGAATGAGGTGTCAACCACGAAAAATGAAGCCAACACCCTTTTGGTTCCGATGGTCAAGTCGATTGGCAAGACCCCATATATGTATTCATAATGTGGCCAATGAAGTTGTTGATTGTTACCTCGGACAGAATTAGATCGGCCGTTGTCTTCCCTAATTTTGGCATCATTCTTAGTGGAAGAAAATTGACAACGACCCCATTCTTGACCAATATCCTGGTGACCACACAACCCTCAAGATGAGCCGATATATACAACGACTTCAGGTGTTGTGTCATGCCGTGGGTGGGTCTTTTTATGACCACCCTTTTCGACGTAGCTCCTGATTCTCCAATGATGGTGTTCACATGTGGCGCTTTACCCATTCTTGGTGTCCCTTTGATTGCTTCTTTCAAATGAAAGGAGGCTTGTTGTGTTACCACATGAGGATTGAATTTCTCTACATCGCCCGCCATCTTACTCGACTGGGCCGACTTGGCCTGAAAACTAGAAGGCAAGGTAAGCACCATATTACAAAGAAAGACAATGGGTGGTAATGTCCCAAACACAATTTCCGAACACGGACATTGCTTCCTAGTTGTAACGCCCTGAAATTCGGGGTCGAGTATGAACTCAACTCCCGAGTTCCAACGCATCACCTATGCAACATATACAATGCCGGTTAAATGTTGTCTGAGTTAGCGCAATAAACATGAATGAGATTAAACCAAAACAGTAATTCATACTCCAGTTCAATTGCATTTAAAAGCAGTGGAAGACTGAAATTTTATACTCAAGTATGTAAAGTAACAAAACTTTCTGAACTCCAGAGTATGAGTACTAGCTGAGCACCAATATACATGTAATGTTTGTAAGTCAAAAATCCAAAATACATCCTCAAAAGAGGCCCCGAGAATCCCGCGATGCAGCCGGCCTAAGCGTAGCCGTCAGAGTACTGCATGAAGGAGAACTCCTCCTGGTCCTCATCAACGTCGGGCTCTGGCTCCTGAACCAAGGCGCCCTCTAAACCTGCGACAGAGTCTGGTTGGTGTGTACAACACCGTCCCGTAACGTGGGAGTGAGTAGCTAACTCAGTGGAACAATAATGCATAAGTTAACATGTTATCAAATCAACCAAGCAGTAATGATAAGGCAGTACAAATCAAGCATTTCTAACTACTCTTGTTAAATGCAAAAATGATATGACATGATGCTGTATGCCCTTGCCAAACCACCCTCAAGCGACATCATCTTACGTTCGCGAATGCTTACTCCCTCAGTGCGCCACATCAACAAAGCACATGCGGTGCGATGATGCTCATGTTTTCCAAGTTTTTATTAGTCCATTTCAATCAGCAGTATTGGGAAACTAAGGTACCTCCCTTGTATCATTCCCAACATGATCCATTCTAGGGTCGTCAATCCTAGTTATTCTCATACGATGTTATGGTTTGAGAAGCTTAGTGATGGCATCGCAAAGGGCTCGTCACCCGTCAGCGCGGATAAAGATCTCACCGTATACGGCTCAATTGCTGGCCGTCAGCTCGAGTACAGGTCTCACCGTACTCGGCTCAATCACTAGCCGTTAGCTCAAGTACAGGTCTCACCATACTCGGCTCAACTCACACTCTAGTTGCTGTGAAAGACACGCGGCCAATCACAGACCCTTGGAGCGTACTCGATGATACCACGGAGGACTCGTCGCCCGTCAGCACGAGCACAGATCTCACCGTACTCGGCTCTCGCCGAAGTATCGACAGCTGGAATACAGTGTCCCATACCACCGTATTCGGCTCACGAGATAGTTGCGCAATGGTCACTACGGGGGCACATGGCCCCAGCATAGGCCGACAGCTCGACCACGGTGTCCCATACCACCATGCCCGGCTCATGCGTCTTAGTGGATCTAGGTACCATGGTTAAACGGGAATCACCACTGGTAAGTTTGGTACCCTAGGTTCAAGCATTAGCGACCAAACAGGATGAAACACAAACTACACTTCGGTTTAATTGGCGAGCCTGACTAGCTCGAGCGCACCACAAGTTGAGCGATATGGAGCGCAAAAGCACTCCGCGTGGCCAACCACTATCGCCAACCGAAGTACGACTCGAGTTCGCCGGACCCGTCCTTTGTGGCGACATGAATCTCAGCCACAATTACAAGTCTGGTACCGAGTGTTTGGACTATAAACATAGTCCCAAACTCAAACAGTTTTCATCGTTAGCATGTGAAGGAAAACATGATAAACAAGCAATACAAGCATGTTAGTAGGCATGTTATAAAGCATGAAGTAAAATATGAAAAGCATGTTACAAAGCATGTTGTGAGGCATGTTGTGCAGCATGTTGTGAAGCATGTAGTCAGGCACTATCCACATAGGGATATCGTTACATACACATTACAGGAGTGGTTCTAGCGAACCACCGCACGGAGGGAAGCCTACTTGTCTCTAAGGGAGTCGGAAACCCCACATCAGCACCTCTCTAAGGCACTAATACATGAGTATTTGCACACACGAGTGTTTACACAATTACTTAGAATACACTATTTCAACATACGCGACGTATGTTAACGAAACTTGTGTTAGGGCTGTCCCTTCGCCCCGGAGTATTTTTCCCGTATATATCGTATTCATACAGCAAATAATCATTACAATTTCATATCCAAATCCGCACGTATGCGGGATTTCTAGAATACGCAATTTCAACATACATGACATTTACACATGAACATGTAATTTCGCGATCTCTTTCGCCAAACTAGCATTTTATCCACACATGATATAATCAAACATTAAATAAACATGTCAAACATTTTCTCAACAAAAATACGTATACGGTATTTCTACGTATATCAAGAGTATGTAAAATTCCATAATCTTTGTCGCTAATCGAAACAGGAAACGGAAAGCACTTTGTACATGTGCATTTGCATGCAGATCATGAATCTATCATTATCTGACATTGAAAGCGTTGAAAACCGTAACTTATACGCTTAAAGTCCTCCTCCTCAGCCCTTGGAATTGCAACGAATCAGCAAGGGTGTTGGAGCTTCCGTATATGGGAGTTTCCTAGCCTAAAGAGCGCATTCGATTAGTCTTTCCATAGCCCCTTTTATAGCCTAGAATATGTCCAAAATAGACTCAGGTTCAAGGGTGGCTGCATATATAGGCAATTCGCCACTTTCCAAGCTCAAAAGGGTGTTCTGGTAGCCCTCTTTGAGCCAAACGGCAAACTTAAGCTCAGCTCACCCTCTGCGGATCTACGTGGGATTACGTTTTCGACTCGATCGGATTCCCAGATCGCACGTGGCGGACCACTTTCAGTTCAACGGTCCGTGGGCCACGATCAGAATTTCTGAGTATATGTAAATGTTCCTGAAATTTTTCTTAATCCGAGGGTGTAATTTGGTCTGATTCCGACGGTCAGGTTGCTTAATACTGACGCGCAACCGAAAGGTGCCAGATCACTATTCCAGATATTTTCATTTGGATGGAAATAGTGTTTTTCACACTCCCTCGCTCCGGAGTGAAAACAATGGCCGTGGGACATCGGAATCATCTGATTTTTGAGATGATTGTCAAGCCCAGTGGGGCGGTCCTGGTTCCTTAGCTTCGTGTTAATCGGACTCCCGATGTGCGATTTAGACCTCATACGAAGTTTCGTTTCAGTCCCGAGAGCAGACGGGTAATGAGTTTGGCTCTAGACTTTAGGGCAACCTAGAGTCACCAATCCTGCAAGTTTTGGGTCTTGCAGATCGTATTTAAAGCGATCCCAACGGATTTCATGATTAACCGAGTTTAGTACTTAGTTAACTTTGTTAAATTTCTAAAGGATTTAATCCTATGTGATTTCTGGTCGAGGTGGTACTCGGCCCAATATACGGAAATTTTCAGGTCGTTACAATCTACCCCCCTTAAAAAAAATTTCGTCCTCGAAATTTATACCTTTTCGTAGTCCTCGAGAATCTGAGGATAGTTCTTTCTGACCTCGGCCTCAGTCTCCCAGGTAGCTTCCTCCTCGGAATGATGTGTCCAAAGCACCTTCACAAGTGGGATGACCTTGCTACGTAGTACCTGCTCCTTCCTATCAAGGATACGTGTCGGGCGCAGCTCGTACGTAGCATCCTCACTCAACTGTACCTGCTCCCATCTGATGATATGCGTAGGATCAGGAACGTACTTCTTCAGCATAGAGACATGAAATACGTTGTGTACAGAAGCAAGCGGCGTAGGCAAGGCGAGACGATACGCCACATCACCCACTCGATCTAGTATCTGAAATGGACCGATAAACCTCGGTGTGAGCTTCTCCTTCTTTCCGAACCGAAGGACTCCCTTCATAGGGGAAACTCGAAGGAAGACATGATCCCCGACCTCGAACTCCAGCGGTCGCCGCCTCGTATCGGCGTAACTCTTCTGTCTGCTTTGCGCTGTGAGTAATCGACGCCTGATGATATCAATCTTCTCTGTAGTCGTCTGAACCAACTCTAGGCCAATCAGGCTACGCTCACCGACCTCTGCCCAACAGTGCGGTGCCCTACAAGGTCGACCATATAAAGCCTCATATGGTGCCATGCCAATAGTCGCCTGGAAGCTGTTGTTGTAGGCGAACTCTGCGTACGGAAGACAGTCATCCCAGCTGTCCTTGAAGTCCAACACACATGCTCGCAACATATCCTCCAGAATCTGATTCACCCTCTCTGTCTGCCCATCAGTCTGAGGATGAAACGCTGTACTGAACTTCAACTTCACACCCATCGCCTCCTGGATACGAGTCCAGAAGATGGATGTGAATCACGTGTCTCTGTCCGACACGATCTCTAAGGGAACTCTATGCAGACGGACGATCTCTCTGATGTACAGTCTAGCCAACTCGTCTGCAGAGTTCGTAACTCTGATAGGGAGGAAATGGGCCGATTTGGTCAACCGGTCCACAATCACCCAAATAGAATCGTGTCCCTTCCTCGTCTTCGGTAGCCCTGATATGAAGTCCATGTAGATGAAGTCCCACTTCCACTCCGCTATAGGCATGGGCTGAAGCAGTCTAGGAGGTCGGCGATGTTCTGCCTTGACCTGCTGACACGTCAGACATCGAGACACGTACTCAGTAATGTGGGCCTTCATGTTATCCCCCCAGTAAGTCCGTCTCATATCCTGGTACATCTTCGTGCTACCAGGATGCATCGCAAGCTTCGAGTTATGGGCAGACTCGAGAAGCTCGCGTCTCAAGTCAGCCACATCAGGAACACATAGGCGGCCACGGAATCGTAAACCCCCATCAGAACCAACTCTCCACTCGGAATCCACGGCGTCGCTAGCCTGCTCTCGAAGCTCAGACAGCCGTATATCGCCCCTTTGGGCCTCAACAATCCTGTCGTCAATAAGTGGTCGCGCCCGAACGTGCGCAACACACTCAAAAGGCTCCTCGACAGTGAGTCTCTGTTCGAAGTCGCGCACAAACTCCATCATGTCCCACTCGGCTATCATCAGCGGTGCCGCAAATGCAATCACCTTCTTGCGGCTCAACGCGTCTGCCACAAGGTTCGCCTTGCCAGGATGGTAGGAAACCTCGAACTTGAAGTCCTTCAAGGTCTCCATCCATCGGCGCTGTCTCATATTCAAGTCTCGCTGCGTGAATATATACTTAAGGCTCTTGTGGTCGCAGAAAAGCTCGAACTCCTCTCCGTAGAGGTAATGTCTCCAGAGCTTCAATGCAAAGATGACCGCTGCCAACTCCAGGTCATGTATAGGGTAATTCTCCTCGTGCTTCCTTAATTGTCTCGAGGCATACGAAATCACCCTATCCTTCTGCATCAGCACACAACCCAAACCAACGCGAGACGCGTCAGTATATACCGTGTACTTCACCCCTTGCTCTGGCAATACTAGCACAGGGGCGGACGTCAACTTGTCCTTCAGCTCCTTAAAAGCTGCCTCCGCCTTCTCATTCCAGGCGAACTTCAGGTCCTTCCGAGTCAACTGCGACAATGGTCTGGCAATCTTCGAGAAGTCTCGAATGAAACGCCTGTAATACCCAGCCAGACCAAAGAAACTCCTCACCTCAGTAACCGACTCAGGCTGCTGCCAATCCTGAACCGCGGCTACCTTAGCAAGGTCCACTGCTA
Organism: Magnolia officinalis; assembly: GCA_021015155.1. NCBI lineage: Eukaryota > Viridiplantae > Streptophyta > Magnoliopsida > Magnoliales > Magnoliaceae > Magnolia > Magnolia officinalis. Next base: position 23,071,041 of record JAJHSJ010000016.1, on the reverse strand, counting down.
TCCCATCCTTGGACACAACATGTCCCAGGAACTTGACTTCCTCCTGCCAGAAGTCGCACTTCTTGTATTGCGCAAACAACTGGTTCTTTTCCAACGTACCCAACACTGCTCGCAGGTGCTCCTCGTGCTCCTCCCGACTCGTGGAGTATATCAATATATCATCGATAAAACGATGACAAATCGGTAAAGGAAGGCCGAAATACCCGGTTCATCAGATATGAACACGGCTGGTGCGTTCGTCAGACCGAACGACATCACCAAAAAACTCATAGTGCCCGAAGCACGTCCTGAAGGCTGTCTTCTGTACATCCTCCTCTCTCACGCGCAACTGGTGGTACCCTGACTGAAGGTCAATCTTCGAGAAATACTTCGCCCCCCTCAACTGATCAAACAGATCATCTATCCTAGGCAAAGGATACTTGTTCTTCACCGTGACCTGGTTCAACCTACGGTAATCAATACACAACCGTAGCGACCCGTCCTTCTTCTTCACGAACAACACAGGTGCTCCCCAAGGAGACACACTAGGTCGATAAATAAAGCCTCTCTACAAGTTCGTCAATCTGTTTCCGCAGTTCCTCCATCTCGCATGGAGGCATACGATAGGTCGGCAACGAGATGGGCATCGCACCAGGCGTAAGGTCAATCGTAAAATCAATCTCGCGTCGAGGAGGAGGTAAACCAGGGATAGTCTTAAAGACTCCAACAAAACTCCATAACCACTGGCGTACCCTCCAGTGTCGGACCATCAATCGGCACAAGTAATGCAGCATAACAATCAACTCGACAGGGCCAACTGACCTGCACTGAGAACGTGAAAGCTGTGCCGTCAGGTCCATAGGCGGTCACGATCCGAGTATCGCAATCTATCTCCGCCCTCATCTTGGCGAGCCAATCCATGCCAAGTATAAAATCGTAGTGCCATAGCGGAGCAACAATAAGGTCGACGAGCTCTGTGCTGCTACCCAAAACTATCGCGCAACCCTCGCATAAACGTGTGACATCCGAGAAGGTCCCGGTGGCCGTAGTGAGTCTCGTTCCCTTAGTGGGAACAGTATGCAAAGATAGGCGTTTCACCGCCCCACATGAAATGATAGAGATAGTGGATCCAGTGTCCACCAGTAGAGAACGAGGAGTGGTACCTGGATATGAGCGCGTACCGCTCGAAGGCCGTCGGTGTCGATATCGACGTCTCTGGTGCCTCAACAACAAGGGTATGCACACGGGCTGCTGCTGGCGATTCGGCTGAGGAGCCAGGGGTCGCTGTGTGCTGTGGCGGCAGAAGGAAGAAGAACGGCACAGGAGGTCGGAATGAAGGATGTGTAGGAGCGGTCTGTAGCGGCGGAGCTGAAATGGCCTGGGGATAAGGGCGACCCAATCTCTGCGGTGGCGCAAATCCGCTAGCCCTCATGCGCGAGAAGCAGCTCTCGGCAGGGTGTCCTGGTTTCCCGCAAAACGTGCAGGTCACCAACGGGCGTCTCATGGGAAGCACTGGCGCTGCAGCCCTGGGGGGAGAATCGGCTCGAGGCCTCTTGCCTAAAATAGGCCTGCTCTGTGTATCCTGTCGCGGTCTCGCAACCATAGTACCGCGTGATCGGGCCAGACGGTCCACATCCTGCTCGGCCGTCATAGACATGTGGACCAGCGCTGCATAAGTAGGGATAGTGTGGCAGCAAAGCTTCGACCGTTATGTCAGGTCGCAAGCCTCCAGTAAATCGTCGCATCCTCATCTGCTCATTGACGAGGATGGTCGGGACAAAGCGGTCCAACTCGGTAAATCGGTGCTCATACTCCGTCACCGTCATGCCTCCCTGCCTGAGGCGCAAAAACTCGTCCTCCCGCTCATGTTGATATGTCTGCGGGTAATACTTCTCATGGAACCGAGACTCGAAAGCCTCCCAAGTCCACACGAAGTCCACTGCGACCGTGCGCAGCACACTGTCCCACCATAAGCTGGCCTCCCTCTCAAACATAAAGGTAGCCAGCTCAACCTGCTCTGCCTCAGAGCAATGTAACATCCGTAGCATCTTGGAGATGCGGTCCAACCAGAACTCTGCCTCCTCGAGTCTGTGAGAACCCGCAAATGAAGGAGGCCTCAAGCGCTGAAATCGCTCGAGTAGACCTCGCGTACCGACATCTCCAGTAGGAGGTGCAACGGGTGTAGGCAGAGGCGCATCCTCACATCGCGCAGGAGGCTCAGAATACTCCTCAGGATGCGCAGACGTAGTAGGTGGAGCCGCACCACCACCGTGGGACAAGGCCTCAGCAATAGTGGCCATCAGATCCTGATGCTGCTGCTGCTGTATCTGCTGCTGCTGTATCTGCTCATGCTGCTGCTGCATCTGGTTGCTGCATCTGCTGCTGCATCTGCTGCTGATGCATCATCATCATCAGCTGCTCAAAAATATCAGGCTGTGGAGCAGCCTGGGAATCATGCTGTGCAGCAGATGACGGCCGATACTGCTCTCTGACCGGGGGTGTGTAAGGTGGTGTCCACCACTAGGACCAGCAGAAGGCTGATCAGATCCCAATCCACGGTCCGTAGGACCGCCACTACCAGAAGGAGTCTGGTCCATAGGGCCGGTCAAACGTAGATGTGCCGTGCTCCGCGTATACTGCCGCGGCATGCCCTATACAACATAGGGTAGATCATTTGTGAGATATAGCACAATACACATCATGAGGCACTTACGCATTCCACACATCATCAATACAAAGAGGCTACATGCTTTTCATTTACTCAAAATTGTCATAATACATGGACTACAGAGTTACATGAATCACGACAGAAAATCACATGATAGCCATTACATTCATTACATGAAAACATACAAGCATGCTACTACCTACTACATCAACAACATAAAAACATAAACCGCCTATCGCGGTAACCAACATAAACAACAACACACAACACATGGATGACTAAGCATCCGAAGTAGGCGGTGGAGGAGGAGCATTCTTATCCTGTGCACAGCACAGGATGGCCTTCAACGTACGGGACATCTTCTTGAAACTTCTCTTTATATAGGCGTCAGTCTCTTCAAGCTTGGCTCGAACTTGACCAATTTCTTGCTGCAGGGCGGCTTGCCCTTCCTCAAGACGGCAAATCGCGCGTCGAAAGCATCCCGATCTATACCATGATCCTGAGCCATAGGAGGTGAACTCTCCTCGGTGTCCTGAGCCTCAGGTTCTTCTTCCTGTATGTCATCACCGCCCTCCTCATCACTCTCCTCGCCGGCACTATCCGACTCATCACCAGATTCGTCGAGTTGGGCTTGCCGCTGTTGAGGGCCGATCTTCATATTCTGAGTGTCGCTTCACTTATGATTCGGACAGGTGCAAGATCCTCCATATTCAATCTGTAGCCCACATCACGAGCCATCCTGCAGATCAGACGGCCAAATGGGAGCGAAAGATCGTTCCTGGTAGAACGAACGGCATGCACTATCTGAGATAGGATGAACGTGGGCAGGCATATGTCGTCTCCATGTCCCATCTTGTACAAGAAGTCTACCATCAACCGAGTACATTCCGTGCGGTTACCCGATCGTGGGTACACGTTATAGGTGAAAATATGATGGAGTAAACGGAGGTCTTCCGCCATTTTTATCGACGCAATGTTGTTTCCTCTCCTTCAAGTAACCCGGCGACCACAGAGATATCGCGCGCGGCGATCCCTTTCCCGCGCACTTCTGGAAAAGCTATCACTGGGGTGTACTTGACCACGCGTCAGCTTGGTGATCCGAGCCACTTCATCCACTGTAATCGTGCGTCTAATCCCCTCACAGAAACAGTAAACTGAAGAGGCTCAACAGATGCGTCCACGATGTGAGCATAGAAGGCGCGAACTGTGTTCTCACATGCAGGCGACTGGCCATCAAACATAGAATTCCAACCGATGTCCACCAGGCGGTCCATCAGTGGGTGTAGCGCGAACATCCTTTCATCTACATGAGCTTCAAACACAACTTTGCGGCCCGCAAAGCGCTCATATTCCATGCCAATCGGGTAAGCATTTCTGGCGGGATGGTCGGGATCCAGGTCTCGCTTCGACCTAAACTCTCGCACGGTGCTTGGGCCGGCCCTGACGTCGGATCTTCTTCGGGAATGGGCTGGCCTACGTGGGCCGGCATCATCAGCCGCGGTTTTCCTCTTTCCCACGAGAAATAGGATGGAGGAAAGAGAGAAAATGGTGGCCACCACACCAAGGAGGGCCATAGAAATTTGCCCAAAATGGGATTTAAGGGCTGATCTCTTTGCTCCACCACAAATAATCAATCCAATGGGTGTGGGAGGAGCCCAAGAGGTAGGAAATGAAGAAGAAACAAGAAGGAAGTGGGATGGGTTAGTATCTTACCTGATTTTGAGCTCCAAGGAGGGATATGAGAGCTCCAACTTGAGAAAATGGGGAAAGGGAGAAGCTAGGGCTGTTGTGGAAGGTTGGGATGTGTGAGATATGGAAGAAAAATGGAAGATTTGGAGGTTGGAGGGATGGGTTTTTAAGAAAATCGGATTTGGGGTTTGGTGGTGCTTGAAAAGGGATGAAATGGTGGAAAGGGGTGCTCCAGCCCCATTTATTCTAATCAAACAGCAAAACTGCACGTGCCAGCGTGTGTAGGGGGTTGGGCCGACCAACCCCATGCTTGGAAGTTCGCCGGAAAAGCGACCGGACGGCGGCGCGTCGCCCGAGCCGCGGCGCCGCCGCGGCCGGACTTGGCCGGAGCCGCGCTGCCGCGGTCTGGTCCACCTTGGCACGTGCCCAGGGTGCCAAATGCACCTTAGCTTGGTCTAAAAACTCAGTAGGCTAACGTGGGGGGCCCACGGACTCCGTTCGGCTCCCAAACGGGTAGTTTCCAGGAAATTTCTGAACCAATCTGATTTTTCCTGATTTTTAACGACTAATTTTTGGTGGGTTGTGATCTTGACACGTCAATAGACGGTCCAGGGGCGATTTGGAGTCCATGTGTGCGGTCATGATCGAGTACAGACTCGATCAACGCGTACGTTTTTAATGAATTTCACCGAACGGTGAAATCGGGGGACCCTAGGACTGTCTCTAAAATTTTGCGCACCCTCCTAAGTATAATGCGTCAGCGTACGTAGTGGGGACATAACTCAGGTCTGGTTTTAATCAAAATCATGCTCTGATACCAACTTTTAACGCCCTGAAATTCGGGGGTCGAGTATGAACTCAACTCCGGAGTTCCAACGCATCACTTATGCAACATACACAATGCCGGTTAAATGTTGTCTGAGTTAGCGCAATAAACATGAATGAGATTAAACCAAAACAGTAATTCATACTCCAGTTCAATTGCATTTAAAAGCAGCGGAAGACTGAAATTTTATACTCAAGTATGTAAAGTAACAAAACTTTCTGAACTCCAGAATATGAGTACTAGCTGAGCACCAATATACATGTAATGTTTGTAAGTCAAAAACCCAAAATACATCCTCAAAAGAGGCCCCGAGAATCCCGCGATGCAGCCGGCCTAAGCGTAGCCGTCAGAGTACTGCATGAAGGAGAACTCCTCCTGGTCCTCATCAACGTCGGGCTCTGGCTCCTGAACCAAGGCGCCCTCTAAACCTGCGACAGAGTCTGGTTGGTGTGTACAACACCGTCCCGTAACATGGGAGTGAGTAGCTAACTCAGTGGAACAATAATGCATAAGTTAACATGTTATCAAATCAACCAAGCAGTAATGATAAGGCAGTACAAATCAAGCATTTCTAACTACTCTTGTTAAATGCAAAAATGATATGACATGATGCTGTATGCCCTTGCCAAACCACCCTCAAGCGACATCATCTTACGTTCGCGAATGCTTACTCCCTCAGTGCGCCACATCAACAAAGCACATGCGGTGCGATGATGCTCATGTTTTCCAAGTTTTTATTAGTCCATTTCAATCAGCAGTATTGGGAAACTAAGGTACCTCCCTTGTATCATTCCCAACATGATCCATTCTAGGGTCGTCAATCCTAGTTATTCTCATACGATGTATGTTTGAAGTTATGGTTGAGAGCTTAGTGATGGCATCGCAAAGGGCTCGTCACCCGTCAGCGCGGATACAGATCTCACCGTATGCGGCTCAATTGCTGGCCGTCAGCTCGAGTACAGGTCTCACCGTACTCGGCTCAATCACTAGCCGTCAGCTCAAGTACAGGTCTCACCATACTCGGCTCAACTCACACTCTAGTTGCTGTGAAAGACACGCGGCCAATCACAGACCCTTGGAGTGTACTCGATGATACCACGAAGGACTCGTCGCCCGTCAGCACGAGCATAGATCTCACCGTACTCGGCTCTCGCCGAAGTATCGACAGCTCGAATACAGTGTCCCATACCACCGTATTCGGCTCACGAGATAGTTGCGCAATGGTCACTACGGGGAGGCACATGGCCCCAGCATAGGCCGACAGCTCGACCACGGTGTCCCATACCACCATGCCCGGCTCATGCGTCTTAGTGGATCTAGGTACCATGGTTAAACGGGAATCACCACTGGTAAGTTTGGTACCCTAGGTTCAAGCATTAGCGACCAAACAGGATGAACACACAACTACACTTCGGTTTAATTGGCGAGCCTGACTAGCTCGAGCACACCACAAGTTGAGCGATATGGAGCGCAAAAGCACTCCGCGTGGCCAACCACTATCGCCAACCGAAGTACGACTCGAGTTCGCCGGACCCGTCCTTTGTGGCGACATGAATCTCAGCCACAATTACAAGTCTGGTACCGAGTGTTTGGACTATAAACATAGTCCCAAACTCAAACAGTTTTCATCGTTAGCATGTGAAGGAAAACATGATAAACAGCAATACAAGCATGTTAGTAGGCATGTTATAAAGCATGAAGTAAAACATGAAGTAAAGCATGTTACAAAGCATGTTGTGAGGCATGTTGTGCAGCATGTTGTGAAGCATGTAGTCAGGCACTATCCACATAGGGATATCGTTACATACACATTACAGGTGAGTGGTTCTAGCGAACCACCGCACGGAGGGAAGCCTACTTGTCTCTAAGGGAGTCGGAAACCCCACATCAGCACCTCTCTAAGGCACTAATACATGAGTATTTGCGCACACGAGTGTTTACACAATTACTTAGAATACACTATTTCAACATACGCGACGTATGTTAACGAAACTTGTGTTAGGGCTGTCCCTTCGCCCCGGGAGTATTTTTCCCGTATATATCGTATTCATACAGCAAATAATCATTACAATTTCATATCCAAAATCCGCACGTATGCGGGATTTCTAGAATACGCAATTTCAACATACATGACATTTACACATGAACATGTAATTTCGCGATCTCTTTCGCCAAACTAGCATTTTATCCACACATGATATAATCAAACATTAAATAAACATGTCAAACATTTTCTCAATAAAAATACGTATACGGTATTTCTACGTATATCAAGAGTATGTAAAATTCCATAATCTTTGTCGCTAATCGAAACAGGAAACGGAAAGCACTTTGTACATGTGCATTTGCATGCAGATCATGAATCTATCATTATCTGACATTGAAAGCGTTGAAAACCGTAACTTATACGCTTAAAGTCCTCACCTCAGCCCTTGGAATTGCAACGAATCAGCAAGGGTGTTGGAGCTTCCGTATACGGGAGTTTCCTAGCCTAAAGAGCGCATTCGATTAGTCTTTCCATAACCTATCACTAATCAAGCTCAAATCAGACCTAGGGTTAGGGTTTCTTACCTTCAAATGGGGTGGAAACCGCCGGGAAATCTCCTGGAATAGGGCGGTGTAGGCCGTGGGAGGAGTGGAAGCAGCAGGAGGAAGATCGGCCTCGATCTCCACAACTTTCTCTCTCTTTTCTCTCTTTCTCTCTAAGGGTTTGGACCCAAATTCGTATGGCTGTGAGAGGGGCTATTCTAAGCCCCTTTTATAGCCTAGAACATGTCCAAAATAGACTCAGGTTCAAGGGTGGCTGCATATATAGGCAATTCGCCACTTTCCAAGCTCAAAAGGGGTGTTCTGGTAGCCCTCTTTGAGCCAAACGTCAGACTTAAGCTCACCCTCTGCGGATCTACGTGGGATTACGTTTTCGACTCGATCGGATTCCCAGATCGCACGTGGCGGACCACTTTCAGTTCAACGGTCCGTGGGCCACGATCAGAATTTCTGAGTATATGTAAATGTTCCTGAAATTTTTCTTAATCCGAGGGTGTAATTTGGTCTGATTCCGACGGTCAGGTTGCTTAATACTGACGTGCAACCGAAAGGTGCCAGATCACTATTCCAGATATTTTCATTTGGATGGAAATAGTGTTTTTCACACTCCCTCGCTCCGGAGTGAAAACAATGGCCGTGGGACATCGGAATCATCTGATTTTTGAGATGATTGTCAAGCCCAGTGGGGCGGTCCTGGTTCCTTAGCTTCGTGTTAATCGGACTCCCGATGTGCGGTCTAGACCTTATACGAAGTTTCGTTTCAGTCCCGAGAGCAGACGGGTAATGAGTTTGGCTCTAGACTTTAGGGCAACCTAGAGTCACCAATCCTGCAAGTTTTGGGTCTTGCAGATCGTATTTAAAGCGATCCCAACGGATTTCATGATTAACCGAGTTTAGTACTTAGTTAACTTTGTTAAATTTCTAAAGGATTTAATCCTATGTGATTTCTGGTCGAGGTGGTACTCGGCCCAATGTACGGAAATTTTCAGGTCGTTACACTAGTGTTTTTGAATCAACTTACATAATGGAATCTTCGTTAACATGCCCAACGTTCTCGTAGGCCGCAACATCCAACTGTATGGCAGTAGGCGAAGTCACTTATAATGCTTTAGTGGTCACCACTAGTTTGTTTACCAACCACTCATCACCTGAGAAGCATTCATCACTGAGATAATCAGATAGATTATCACAACCATCCTTATCCCTTGGTCCATTTGACCCATTTGACTAAGTAGCATCATCAATGCCCTAACCATATAGCACGGGATGTAAGACAGCCTCGATCGTGTTAACGACCAGTTGTTCCTCCGACTGGAGAGCTCTTCAAAATGGTTGTGGCTGCATCCTTTTCACTTAAGATGCATCCTCGACCTCTACCGATTCTTTCCTTATAGTCAATCTATGCCGCTTCCAACGATGTTTTTGAGTTCGGGTCATCGCTTCAGGAACGACTAGGAATTTGGGTTCTGTGACCCTCTTCCAAACTCCCTTGTGGGTCGATGGGGGTTTAACCATCCTTTGATTCGATGCTTTGTCCTAAGGGTGGCGATCAGGTGGTGGAAAAAATCCTTGCGGTCGATGATAGTCGCCTCTTTCAGTCACCCTTGGGTTATGTATTGACCTTGCCTCCTTGGTCAGGGAGGCCCTCCCTAACTCGGGATAGTCCTTTTGGCACATCAGTCACCCAATTATGAACATCAACCGTCTTGTTGAATCGTGCTCGGCCTCCTGGCGGTCAACGTGGGATGTTGATATCGCTTGTCCTGGCTGTCATGATGCACCTTATCGGTTAGCTGGGCCAAGATCGACCATCTATCCCTGTTGATAAGTCCTTCGTAGATTTGTTGTAGCCATATTAACTTTAAGATTAGATGGGAATGGATTAGTATTGACTAGGATCGCTTCCTTACCTTTCTCTGGGAACTTCAGCAACCCGCGATTGATGTTATCCTAAACTACATTACTGAACACAACACATTTGTTAGTAGAATGAGAACGAGTTTCGTGTCATTTACAATATTCAACTTTTTGTAATTTGTCGGCCAATGGTATCTTATGGTTAATGAGAACCTTGATAAATATCTCGGCTAACAGAATTTTGAATATTTCATTGGCCCATGTGATATCAAAAGTATATAATTTTGGGCCTTTTATGTGGTCAACACGGTCGATTCTTCCTTGATCAATGTCGAGCATGAGTGTCTTCTTCGCCACTGCTTTGGCAATTGCGACCTCATAATTTAGTCATGATAATGTGTCCCAATTGACAAGTTCTTTTGCCTGACACATTCTTAAAAAAGTTCTTCGTACCTGGAGACCTTCCTAGTTAGGTTGTATAGGTCTATGAACTCTGTTCTAATGAATTTCTTACGGAGTTTGTATTCAAGACTGTCCTATGCAAGCTGCACAAATTCGACCTTGGTCATGACGACTTTACACGGGCTATTTGTTCTTTAGAACTGGGCAATCAGCCCTCGCAAGTTTCTCTTGGTAATTATCAAAAATGGTGAGATCGGCCATGGTTATTTACCAATTCTTAGAAAAGAACTGAGCATGAAATTTTTCTTCCATATCTTGCCAAGTATGTACTGAATTTGGCAATAAGTTGGAATACCACGTAAAGGTCGCTGCCATCAACGAATGATCGAACAATTGCAGCTTATGATAATCATTATTTTCTAGTTCACAATATTGCATAGCGAATCGACAAACATGTTCGATGGTCGATTAACCGAAATCACTAGAAAATAAGGCAAAATCCGATTGATAATTCCTCGGCAACGGATGTTGCTGGTTGATCCATTCAGGATAAGGCTTACGATAAACCAAGATGGTATTGCGACCGAGTACTTGGCCTGCTACCTCTTGCACAATTTGCATGATCTAGTTGCGATCCACTCGATGAGGTTTAGCCATCGCCGATGGATCAGGACCTGCTTGGTTTCGTTCCTCATGGAATAATGAATTCCTTGGGAATTTTTGAAAATTCTATCCTCCTGGTAAACCCCGCCTCCGAACTTCAGGAATGAAATTTCTGACCTCCCACTTTGGTCACCTGAATTTAGCGGATAGTAGAGCATTCCATACCTCCTGAATAGGAATTGGCGGTGGGTTCCACTGCAGGGGAGGCATAGGTGGCGGATGAACCGCATTACTGATAGAACTTCTCTCGACATTATACTGCATTGCCGCAGGTGTTTTCTCGACTATCATAGCCATCAATCGATGTATGGCCTCAGTCTGGGTACCCATGTATTTGTTAGTATTCTCTGTTTGAATACGGAATTGCTCGGCCTGAGTTCTTCGATATTCTTGAACATGCTGGATACGTAGTTGTACATCTCGAAGTGTAACTATTATATCTTTATGAGAAACAGTCTGACAAGTCGATGCCCATATTCTTGAATTTTAGTACTGAGTGTCAGACTACTATTTAATTTTAAAACTTCTGGGGCTGCTTGAACCAGCATGTCCTCAGTCGGAGGTGGTGCAGTTGGTGTGTAGCGTTCGACCCCAACAATTTATTACTCCTATTCATATATTTGATTGGCGACATCGCGCCGATAAATTAGAGAGTTCCACCGGGCGTGCCAAAAATACGTTGATGTTCGATTTGTGGTTCCTGTCACGTGACAAGTGCGGGCGTACCATAATTGAATTTGAGGCTTAATTCAAACCGAACAACTATAACCCCAAGCACCAAGATAGGCGGATACGTAGTATATGACTGAGATCGAGTCAATCGGTCGCCTATTCACCCACTCGTATGGTATGTAAAAAGGATAAGGTGATATTCAAAGGGTATGGTTCATCCTCTAATGATGGGTTACACTTTTGCCTTTCGTACGGAAAGACTTTTCAATACAGATAAACGAAAAATGGGAAAGGAAACCTTATAGTCAACTATGAAGAGCAGCTGCAAAACACCTTGGATGCTCGGACTGAATCCAACGTATTATCATAGATCCAAATTATAGCTAAGATTATCAACTACTTGATTAATGCTACGGATTACACCATGGAATGTAAATGACATGCAAAAAGTAAAGGATTATGCTAAGAAATGTAATTGATTAGCAATAAAAGTAAATGGATTATGCTAAGGAATGTAAATGATAGGTAATTGAAAGATATATTTGGTTTAATTGAGTTGGTATGAGACAAATCTTCCTGCAGAATTCCTTTGCTATTTATAGCCTTGATCCGGCCATCTGAATGCTTCCCACATTTTGATGGTTGTTGCAACCGTTTAACACGTGTTAACCTTCTTTGCTTATACTTTTACCATGTCTTGTAACCACTTTTGCATGATCACTCTTCAATCGACCGTTTAATGGATGACGTGGCACCGCTCGATGCGCTCCAATTGTATTATCGTTGAATCCTCTTCGTGTATCCCCAAAGATCCTCCTTTACTTCCCTATGAGAGATTCATGCATGCATCGTATGAGAGAGATGTGAGGTGCAATGCATGAGAGATTAGGTGAATGATGAGACGAGAGGGATGTGAGATACTGAGAACCCTCTCATGAGATTGACGTTGACGCACCATGGGCAGCCATCCACGTTATTAGATCGGATGCACAATGGGCAGCAAGGCCCATTAGGCGGTGCACGTCATTAGTAGGGCCGTTCATGCTACCAGCGCGGGCACACCATGGGCAACAGGGCCGCTTCAGCGCACTAGCATGGCGCTTCAAGGATGAGAGTAGCCCCATGAATGCCTTGGACGCATTAAAGATATTTCGGGAGGAACGAGGATTGGCTAGTGACCCTACCACTAGCCAATGGCTAGTGGTCCGTGCTCCGTGGGCCCCACCATGATGTATGTGTTTCATCCATGCCGTCCCACCATTTTTTCGGATCATTTTTGGGAGCCTTTGGGGAGAACTCCAGCAATTCTTTTTTTCTTTTTTCTTTTTTTGAATTAAATTTTATTAGTTTTTCTTCCTCAGATGAGCACCTCAGTGGTATTTCTTAGGTGATCCAAAGGCAACTACGACTCTACCATCTAATCGGTATCCTTTATGACTATTGTTTATCGTCATTTGGACACTGAAATGGCCTCACCTAGTGAGGGAGAAGTTGGATAAATAATAAATCACAAAACAAGACTTTCTTTTATTGGATTGGTTTCTTTTTCAGGTTTTATTAATCATGCTAGATTTTAAAATTCTCTCATGTTAAGATAGATTTTTTTGATGTCTCTATTCCTCAGCTTCAGTGACTAATAGCGTATTCATTGTACAGGTCTTGTTACTGAGGTGGGTCGTGCTTAATAAGTATCGTGCGAAATGGTCCAGTTTGATCTACAACATTATCCGAAGTTCTCTGGCGATGTTTAATACCTATTTAAGAATAATATGATCCCTTGTTTGAGACTTTTGACTTCTGTATAACTGTGACAGTGGTGTCTGTTAAAATGTGACGCTAGTATCTCTCTAAATTCTGCAAACAAGAAAGAACCATTCAAAAACGAGTCAATCTTCAAATATCGACTTCTAAAATTTATAAAACCATTTTTATTTTTAATTCTCAAACTAAAATATAATATAAAAATTATTCATCCAGTGGACATGCTGGGCAGAGAGTTTCCAACGGTCATTATATACAAGAATAAAAGGAAGAAAAAAAAAACCATGATTGAAGGTCATGCAAAACTTCCCTACTCACGTGGTCAATTGCTTTGTTGCCCTCGCCAGCCACCTAACCTGTTTTTATGTTACTGAAGATTGGATAGGAAATCGTTTACCCTGAAGCAATTCTTTGGATCCAACTACAGTGGAAGATAGAAGCTCACATGTTGGATATTCCCGGATGCGACTCACATCGTAGGAAGAAGGTTACACCGCTTTTATTGGTATAAGAAGAGGTAAAATGGAACACTCTCTTTCAAGCAAGATCCACCTTGTAAATCGTGTGGCAAATGATAGAAATCTGACTGCTTCTTCTTCGCAGTTGATTTCTCTGCACTTCTCTAATTTGTGCTCGAAATCTCTTTTCTCGTAGATCTCTCATGAATCCTTGGCGCATTTTATAGAAAATGCAGCCACGGTTATCAAACCATAGGAGGAAACTGCTATAGCAATTGGCAGTCGGTTACCCTGTAACCATCACATCCCATCTCTCTTTCTTAGTGGGTGAGGCCCACTTGATCGACCCACCTTGTAGTTACATCTCTCACTCAGACAAGTCGGACAACAACCCAACTAATAACCAAAACTCAAAACTGTATAAGAAGTACACCACGTGTTGATGCAGAAAACTAGTTAGCCTTCATTGGAACTTCGAATGCCTTCACAAGAAACGGACAAAGGAGACCCTAGCTTAAATAAGAGACACTCCGATGCCAAAGTCTGACCAAGGAATCTGGGTCTAGTTGAGGATGGGTTTAAGGCTTAAAATTGTGCATAAATTTTACCATTAGAGATGCTCATATTTATAGTCGAGGAGAGGCGGTAACGTAGAGGGGGTTTCCTTATTTAATAGGTGCGTATTGTAGAGGAATTCAGATATTGAATGCGTGGAAGAATTTTCCAAGATCCTTGGCGAAGATCTCAGGATTCCGATCGTGTCGTGGATACCTTCCGAGTTCTTTGAAGAAGATCTCGGGTGGACCTTTGATTGTTTGGAATTACTGGAGGAGTGCGATAGGAGGTCGATGTGGTCTTGGCCGATCTGAGCTGGGGGGATGCCGACTTGATCCTTTCGGCACGTGCTTGGGCTTCCTTTGATGTTGTGCAGGTCGGCCCATTTCCCGACCTGCTGACGAGAGGACGAGCTTGAGCTCGATTATTACTCGGCCTGATGTCGAGTGGTGGATTTCTCATTTAGGTTCACTATTGTCCGACCTGGCTAAGTGCACGAGGGTCCAACTTGATCTTTGATCATTGATCGGGCTATTTTCCCCATAACAGTAAGCCCCCTACTTTCGAGCTCGTGGAGCGGGCTTAAGAAGTAGATCATTCCTGGTCAAGTCGGAACGTACTATGTCCGGGGAGTCGAGTCGGTTTGTCATTAATGCCTAGTTTAAGCGGCGCGCACAGGGACCGGGGTGTACCTGTAATCATGATACGTAGCACTCGAGGTGGTGTGCCATTGCTCGAGGTCACGTGGGCTATCAGGGCACCTTTTTGGTGATTGGCATATGGAGCGATGACGTGTGGTTCATTTTCGGGAGTCGGGTCGTGCCGCGAGTGCTGGCGCTCCACGTGTCTGAGCGGGAATGTCGAGGAGCCATTTTTTTGGCAGTGCATTGAATGCAGGCATTGAGTGCCATACAGATGGTTTTGCTATAAAAGGGGATGTCCTAGCGTTGGGCTGGGTTATTTGCCCCTTTGCTTTTGCTGCGCTTGCTTTCTTTCGACGTTAGGCGATTGTTGGCCAGCAGTCTTTCGGTGTCTTCTTAGGCAAGGTTTTCTACTTTGGTGAGCTTTGTTTCCGCTTCCCTATTCCACTTCCTTCATCTTTTTCTTCTTTTCTTCGAGTTTCTAGCACCTTTTGGGCCCATAAACATGCCAAAACACATCCAGTCATGGGGAGGGGAGCTCTTGTCGTGATGGTGGGGTGGATGATCTTCGCCCTATGTCGAGCCCACCATCACCCCTAATGATGATGAGCGATAGGGACTTCCGAGCATCCCATGAGTCGTGGGTGGCGGAGTAGTCCTCGGCCGAACAACTAGAGAGCGAGGAGGGGGCTGCCCCAGCAGTTGAATAAGTTAACAGTTCTTCGTCGGAGGAAGAGGAGAAGGGACCAGTAGGGTCTTCGCTTACGGAAGCCAACCTTGTACGGATTAGGTCGGGGTGCCACATCCTTGATTTTGTAGTACTATGAGCTCCCGCATCGGGTGAGCTCCCCAATGAGCCTTAAGAGGGCGAGGTTTCCATCTACCATGTCACCCTCCAGTGTGGGCTGAGGCTTCTTCTACAAGGGATAGTTAGGAAAGTCCTTGCGTACCTGTGGTTAGCCTCCGGGCAGTTGATCCCTAATGCATGGAGAGCGCTGGTGGGGACATTCATTCTCCAGTCCGAGCTCTACCATCCTGAGCTGACGGTGAATGAATTTCTCCATTTATACCAGGTGAAGTCCAATCCTTTTCATGAGGGTTGGTATTATTTTGCTGCCTAGAAGAAGATTGGTCGGACCTTAGTTACAGATGTTCCGACCTCGAATAAAAATTAGAAGACCAAGTTGTTCTGGGTGTTGGGGGACTGGGAGACACCAGGGATCTCCGGGCTACGTTCTTGGGTTCCGGCCTCCTTCGCCATGCCAGGTCGGTATATTCAAATTGTTGTTCCTTAGTTTAGTTTGCCTTCTTAGTTTCTAATCGCGACTTTTCATGGCAGTTCTGCCTAATTACTCTGCTAAAGTGGGCGGGGAAGAACGAGCTCGGATTGCTGAAGCGAGGTCTGTGGATGCCGAGCTGAGGTCTTGAAGGCGCTTGATCACGCCCCAACTGGTACTCAAATTAGGTCTTAATTAATTCTTAACAAATATATCTTTTCTAGGGATTTAATCGTAGGTTCTCCTTTCATTTATGTGTTTGTTGATGTCTTATTTCTCGTCATGCAGAGATGCCTGAGTAGAACAAGTCCAAGCGGAGAGCTCCGTCTGCGGCCGAGCTAGCTCAGAAGAAGCTGAGGCATGCTCTGAAGAAGAAGGCGATGGCTGACTCCGCCTCTGTTGCTGTTGTTACTCCTCCAAACTAGACTACGGTCTCTGAGGGAGTTAAGGTTGGGGCTAGGGTGGCCCCCATGGTGGAAGCCCAGCCTTTTGAAGCGCGGCCGGCCTCTAGCTGTGAGGTTCAGCCCTCTTCACCCCAATTGGCCAGCTTGGCCGGGGTTCGAGGTGGTGAGGCTCAGGCCTCCCTGAAGTCGGTTGTTGCCACGATAGAGGGCCTTATGCCTTAGATTGCTCGGCATGTGCCTGATGTCGAGTTTACTCAGGTGATGGATATGCCCCCGGAGGCTGTTGCGGGCCATATGGAGGCTCTTTTCTATAGGGTAAGTTGTACTTTTTATGACGGTCATTCCTTTTGACCAAGTAGTTTTTTTGCCTTCTAACTTTGGGTTTATCTTCACTTCGCCCCTTCCCTTGCAAGTGCTTGTCATGACATATTGTTGCTTAAGACGGAGTGAAAGGAGGCGGAGGCGACCTTGTTACAAAGGAACGCTGAGTCCAAGCACCTCTATTCTAAGAACGCCTCTTTGGCGACTCAAGCAGAGGGGTCAAAGGCCACGATGGAGGCCATAAGGACCGAGCTGGAGGGGGCGAAGGTGCTACTTAAAGAGGCCCTGAAGAAGGGTGTTTGGTGGAAGTTTGAGAATGACGAGCGGAAGCACACCTTGAATGTGAAGATGAAGGAGGCTCAGGCAGCTCTCCTGAATGCTTAGGAGGCGGGCGTGGAGGAGCTAAGGGCCTCGAGAGAATGGGAGGAGGAGAGGGATGCACTTTACAGTGCCGGGTACGATAAATGCCTGGAATACATTAAGGAGGTGCACCCTGGGCTTGACTTATCCGTATTCGAGGCTGGCCCTTCCGAAGATTCTGCTTTGGCTGAGAGCTGAGTTCTTTTGCTTCTAAGCATCTTCGCCCATCAACAACTCAATTTTTTCATGCTTTCGAACGTACCCAATGAAAGAATTTTATCACCTTAATGAATCAATTTCTTTATCATAACAATTTGGTGTGGATTTTCTAAGTAGGCTGGTCGATTTGTTATTGACCGACAAGTCAATCCTTTTTGAGGTCGTTCTTGATCTTTTTTAGATTCGAGTTACGTAAATTGCATGGTTTTGATTAGTTGGTATCTCGATCTCTTCTTTAAGGGTCTGGCAACCGGTGGGGACTGTTCTTCCCTTGTATAAAGGGCAGTCCCGGTGGGACATGTAGATTGAGTCATCGTAGATGATGGATAAAAAGTAGAACATCCATATTTTGAGACTTTTATTACAAACTTTGAACAAAACAAGTAGATTCCGACTTGGTCGGTTATTGTAGAATTTAATGAATTTGCAGATCTTTATAGATCAGATCGATTTTCATGGGCAGTAGATTTTCAAATGCTCGGCGTTCCACAGATGTGGCAAGAGTCATCCTTCCATTTCTTCGAGTCGATACGTTCCTGGCCGGTTTGTGCTCATCACTATGTAGGGTCCTTCCCAGTTCGGTCCCAGGGTTTCTGGAAGGTTCTGTGGAGGACCAGGTCTCCAGTTCGGAACCTTCTCATCCTCACTCTAGCGTTGTAGAAATGGGTGACTTGCTGTTGTTGAGTTGCAACTTTGATTTGGGCTTGCTCCCTTCTTTCTTTGATTAGGTCGAGGTTCTTCTCGACATTCGAATGTTTGTCGTATGAGCGGATCTGAGTAGTCGGGAGTTCGATCTCGACTAGGACAATGGCTTCAGCGCTGAAGGCCAAGGAAAAAGGGTTCTCTCTTGTAGTCTGGTATGTCCAAAGAACGTGTGGAAGCTCTTATGCCCAGGCTCTTTTAGCTTTCTCGAGCTTAGTTCAGAGGTGGTTCTTAATAATCTTGTTGACTGCTTCGACTTGTCCATTAGCCCGAGGGTGACAGAGTGATGAGTAGACATTCCGGATCCTGAGGTTTTCACAAATACCTCAGAATTGGTGGTTGTCGAACTGCTTCCCGTTGTCCGAGATGATCGTGTGGGGGATCCCATACCGGCATATGATGTTTTTCGCAATGAAGTCGGCAATCTTCAGCTCGGTAATCTTGGCCAAGAGCTCCCCCTTGGCCCACTTAGTGAAATAGTCAACTGCGACGACTATGAATTTAGTTTGCCCCTTGCCAGTTGGTAAATGGCTGATGATGTCGATCCCCCATTGGGTGAAAGGCCATGGTCTGGTCATAGCAGTCAGTTGCTCGGGCGACTGACGGGGTATTGTCGTGAATCGCTGACACTTGTCACATTTTCGAGTATACTGCTGTGAGACCCGACCCAAGTCCGCATGTGTGCATGTGTGTGTGTGAGTATGTATCTCGTTCATCTTGGTCTCGTGGTCCTACCAGTCAAATTTCGGTGACCCGCGACCATCGGGTAGTGTTTGCATCATCCTTGAGTTCGGTCATGTAAATCCGACTTGGATTGACCCGAGATCTATGCCATTGTGACCGCATCGTCGTCGCTGTTCCAACGCCGCATCTCGTGCGTAAATCCGACGTGTCCATCAAAAGTTGTGGCCCGCACCACTTTTGGACCCATGTTATGGGGCCCACTTTACCCATGGCACATTTTTCAAGAGTGGGTCCCACCAAACTCCCTTATCTATACAACCTACCTACCCTACCCTAGCACCTATCATACCTACCCCTAGCCTAGGTAGTAGGCTACCTTCTCTAGAAACCCATCATTAGCCTTGGGTTCTCCCCCCCATGTGCTATGATTACAACTCTCTTCCCTAGCTAAGAAAACAAATGATTTCTTTGCTATACCCCTCTCTCTCCCTTCTCTCTCCTTCTCATTCTCTCATTTCTCTCCACCTTTCCTCATTTCCAGCAACTCTTCCTCCTAGCTTCCCCTCAATCCTACCCTCAAACCCCCATCTACACCATTAAAACATCTCCCTTGAAGCATAGAATCTAGCACTTGGAGTTGGAGCTTGTCCATTGGAGGTGGGTGCTCTTAGATCATTCTTCATTTCTTTCTTAGGAGCTTGTGGGACTCATCAAGTGGTGATGTAGGTCCCTCATGTCTCCATGGTTGAGGCCAATGCCCCCATTTCCTTGCATGCATGATCCATGGATGGGGCCATTCTCCATGGACCCAATCATGGCATTTTCCTTTGATGCATGTCATTTTCCTCTCTTGTGGCTGGATTATTTTTATTTTTCATTATTCTATTCTTGATTTCCTGATGTGTGTGGCCCACTTAGTGGCCCCGCAATATCTAGACCGTCCAAGCAAAATGGACACCCATGGCTGTCCATTCCTTAGACATTGGTACTCTATTTGCTCCATTTTGGGCACACGCAATGGGTTTAATGGATGGGGTATGGCCTGGATGTTTGTGGGGTCCACTGAGGTGGACCACAACATAAATTTTGTGGGGTATTTCCCCCTTTATTCAGTAGCTATGATCAGTTGTTTTCAGACAGACCTTGCTGTCCAGAAAAATTCTGGACTGTTTTTGGAATAGTTTATGGACTGATTTGGAGGATGTTTTACCTCCACTATTTGATTATTTCTAGAGGTGTGGACCCCACTTAGAAGTATGACAAATTTCACCCTCATCCGTCCCTGTTTGATCACCCAAAAGGGTGGGCCAAGGAGGTTGGACGGTCCAGATTTTCTGGACTGTCCAGTCACTCTGCTTGCTCGAAAAACTTAAATGTCAGCTGGTTTTTGAAATGGTGGGCTACCTTTGTGGACCCCACCTTGTTGTATACTTGTGTAGGGATGTTGGTCCTACATTTTCTTAAAATTTGGCAGACTTGGGCCCACTCTAATGGGGTGCACAAGTCAGGGACAGCAACATTGCTACAACAGGAAATAAAGTCTGGACCTTGCTGTCCATAATTGTATGAAATAGATAAAATATTTATACTTTCTCAAAAATTTTAAAATTTTGCAGAGAGGTGACCCACCCATGGTAGGACCTACCTGCAAAATTTTAGGGCCAATGGATCCCATTTGGCCACCTAAAATGGTGCGCCAACATAGTGGGCTGCCAAAAATTTTTGCTATGCAGTCCAGCAGCATAGTTCCATAAAAATAAATTTTAAAAAAATATTTTCTCAGAAGGTGGGCCATATTTCTGGGTCCTACCTTGTTGTGGGCTTGATGAGGGACCTTAGGTCCAAATTTCAGGAATTTTGGAGGCCCAGAACCCACCCATTGGATGACCCAAATTCAGGACAGTTATATTTCAGCAATATTTCACCCTGGACAGATTGTATTCTTTAAATTAATTAAAATACTTCTGAGTATCCAAAAATTATAAACATTTACAGCAAGGTGGTCCACTCATGGTGGGATCTACCTACAAAATTTCAAGTCTAATGGACCCCTGTGTACACTGTGGCAAGACCTGGACTGGCCCACCACGTTGGGACGTCCAGGTCAGTCCGATTTTCTGGACAGACCGTTTTATTTAAATTAATTAAGATATTTCTAGGTGTTCAAAAATTTTAAAATTTTGTGGTGTTGTAGACCACCTATGGAAGGACCACCTTGCAAATATTTAGGGCCATCGGGCCCCTGTACCGATCGTGGTGTGGCCTACAATTTGGATCAGTTTTGAGTCAAATATCCAGGCCCGTAGGACAACCCACCATGGGATGCTCCTACCTTGGGTTGCTGGGTCTGCATTCTAACGGCATGACCCACTTGAAGTAAGTGTTGTATATCCCCCTTCTTATCTGGTGGGACCCGCTGTGATGTGTGGGTCACCATGGGTCAGTAACCCATTTAAATTAAATAAATTTCTGGACTCCAGCAGGCCTAGGAAGTGGGTGGGTTGGAATTCCAGCAGGGGGCCTAAATTTGTGCATAGTTGATCTTTTGGAGCCGTGGCGGCCCACCATATTTAAGGGAGTGTTGTACACACTCTTTGCCCTCCTTCCTTAGACATTTTGGGCTTAATGAGTGCCCCTTGAGGCCTACCTTTGCGGTGGTTTTGTGGGCTAGCCTTAACTAGAATTTTTGATAACTTTATAGGCCCAATGGGCTGGAAACTTATCCCTTGAGCCCAAGGTTGTGCAAGGGTTGACCTTATTGATTCACGGGCCCAATGGGCCGTCTACAAGCTGATCATGTGTATTTATTAGCCTTGATGTCCTCATAAAATGCTTAATTGTGGGCTGACTTGCAAAGCCCACATAAATGTATATTGTGGAGGACCTTGCTAAGTCTTTGGGCTGGTGTGGCAAGGCCCACAATGTCAGTATAGGCCTTGCCCATGTGTATTCTTGGGCTTACGGGCTGCCCTCAAGTCCACCATAATGTATGAATTGGATGGCTTTTGTTTGGGCCATTTCTTTTGGGCCCATTATGTGATATATTATATGCATGTTTGTGTTAGCAAGTAGGCCTTGTGGACTTAGTTCTTTTGGATAGGCCCATTGATCTTGGGCCTATACTCTCCTATCTATTGTGATGGGCTTAGGGGCAATAATACACAAGAGGTTGGGCCCTTGGCTGCCCACTAAACTGACCTTGTACTTGGGCCAAAAGTGAGGCCCAACTCACTTGTGTTAAATGTGAAACTTGCCCATGTAAATGAATTACTGGGCTGCCCATGAAGCCCACCATGCTACCTAAGTATTGGGCTTAGTGTATGGCCCACTAGGCCATGGATTGCTTAGGCCTTGGCCTTATTTCATGCTCGAGTAGTGGCGGGCTACCTCTTGGAAACCAGTTGAGGTTGGATGTCCTCCTGGGTGATCCTAAGGTAGGCCCATGGGTTCTTTTATGGATGGTTAAAGGCCCACCATTGACCCTAGGCCATTTGTTTAAGGCTCAATGTGTATATATGTGGAACCTACCTTAACACATGTTTGGTCGAGGCTGTCCAAGCCTTAGATCACCCGATCATGGAGGCACTCTCCGCCTTGGGTTGTTGCTGGTTCATAATTCAGTAGCAGGCCCACTTGATCTTTTCTTGATGTATACACACCCTCCATCTGGTGGGGCCCCCTGTGAATATTGTTGGCCTTCATGAGATCATTCCCACTTATTTGACTAATTTCTGGGCTTTAACAGGCCCAAGAAGCTGAGTGGACCGAACGTTTATCAAGGGGCCTTAAATGTACATTGTTATGGTTGAAACTTTATTGAACATGGGACTCACCATATTGAGAACTTGTGTACATGTTGCATGCTTGTATTTTCTTATAATCTTTGGGCTTAATCAGTGCATTTTTTTGGGTCACCTTTAGTGATCACACGAGGAGCCCATCTTAGATAAGATTTTTGGGACATCCCATGGGCCTAGAGTGGGTTGGGAGGTCCCAGCTTAGCCCAACCATATATTGGGCCAGCTTCCACCATTTTGATGGACTTGTGGGCTAAGATAAGGATGGTATTGGGCCCTTGGTTTTCCCACTTAAATTGCTAGTTATTGGGCTGATGTAATTGGGCCCATTTCATCATCCAAACTTAAACTTATTTTTGGGCCGTATATTGTGTACGCAGGCTGCCCACCAAGTCCAACTTAATGCATGGATTCTATGGCCATTGAGAATTG
Organism: Magnolia officinalis; assembly: GCA_021015155.1. Taxonomy (NCBI): domain Eukaryota; kingdom Viridiplantae; phylum Streptophyta; class Magnoliopsida; order Magnoliales; family Magnoliaceae; genus Magnolia; species Magnolia officinalis. Next base: position 23,048,127 of record JAJHSJ010000016.1, on the reverse strand, counting down.
AGCCTTGGGCCTTAATTTCCCTCTTGGGGCCCATGTTGTTTAAGGTGGTATTATATCCTTTTCTTATGGCCTATTATGAGGGATATATGTATGTAGTTACCTGTGTTCTTATCTTGAATGTAGGCTTTGGGCCTTATATCCATATAGTTCGTGGTTGAGATGCCCCTTGGGGAATGGTGGTTAAATGTCCCCATTATGGACCCCTCTAGGCCCGATTGTATCTAAATGTGATTAGATGCTCATCTTAAACTCTTGCTAGACTTACTTCTGTATTACTTAGACACGTACTTGTATGCTTAGTCTCGTGGGATACCCCAGGTAAATGGGACCCCACTAGAGGTGGGATTCCTTATGGATATTGTCTAAATACCTAGTCTTGGTCCCTTCTTAGATATGAGGAGTGTACTACATTGTATATCGCCATATAATGTGATTAAATTCATCTTCATGACCATGTACATCATTGTATGCTTGGTTGACACTGAACCACTGTGTGTGTATGGTCATATTGTGTCATTGGGCATTTCATGTTACCTTCTTCGAGGGACGTAGTATTCCCTCTTGAGCACGTTGGATGCTTGGAATTGATGCATAGTTGATTGTGTGATTCATGCATCTGGCATCGCATAACATATGAACAATTATCGCCCTTGCTCCATCAGGGCTGTAGCCTCCACAGTTACATCGTCGATGGCCATGTTTGGCCACCGGAAATGTTACTTGAGCATACCGGGTGCATAGGATGCCCATGGGTGAAATTTTCAAAACTTCCATGGTACCAAGGATCTGCTCCAACGCCGTGGCCGAGTGGAATATATGAGCGCACGAGGGCCTTATACCGTTAGGCCGCGACTCCCACTGTCGTATAGTCGGTTGGATAGGGGTGTGACCTTACTCGCCTGATGTAAGGGGGCATTGCTAGGCTGAGTCTAACCAGCTTGTGAAAGGGTCCGCTACCTTCAGGCCTTGCTGGTGATTAGCTGTCCGCAGGTAGGGTAGTGAGGTCTCTTGGCGCTCGTTTGAATGTACGGGGTTTGTAGAGTAGCAGTCATCCAGTAGTGTAATGGACCCCGGTGATTTTCTTATGATGGAAATATACTTGATATGTGGATTGGATATGAGCACTAACATTACTTCGCATTGCATTTACATCGGCTGTGTAAGCCTCATATTGCATCGCCTTGGCATGACGCCCAGTACTCATTGCATTACAGTACTCATTGCATTATATAGTCTTGGTATGGCTTCCTGCATTATCGTACTGCCTTTGTATAGTTTCTTGCATTCATGATAGACTTGGTAAGGCTAGTGGTATTGGTATTGATCATGACTCCCTTCTGCATTCTCTATCTTCTTCTGAGCACCATTGTCACACACTTTCACCACCCTCTAAGCTTTCTATAAGCTTATGCACGATTGATGCATGCAGGAGATCCTAGGCGGGCATCGCAGTGGCAGAGTTTGGATTAGAGCTGAGCTTGAGGACCCAGTGTTGCAGACTTCCTTTCTTTCTTCTATTATCTTATGTATGTCCTTTTGGACCTTATGTAAGTTTGTAAAAGTTCAAATTCTTAGTGGATTTTGTGATGTGTATTATTTGTTACTTCCAGATGTACTTGATGTGATCTTGGGTATGTTCGCATTGGAAATGATTATATTGTTATGGAAATCCTCCTTATAGGATCCCAGGATCGGAACCTACCTCAGGTGCCAAGAATGGGGTACTACGGAGGCTGTTGCGGCCAGAATCGGCCATCGGGTTCCATGTGAGTCCGGTTATCGAGTCTGGTGTGTGACAACTGCCTAGCGTCTATTTGGATGTCAGCCAAAAATATCACTGTTGGATGACTTTGTGAGCAAGGGCTCGACCACCAGAGTGGTTACCGCAGATGCCTTCATGAATTTTTTTCAGGACATACTCGGCTTCATCAGGCTGGAGGCATCTGAGGTAAGGGAGAGAGAATCATTTTTTTTTACAGAATGTATACAACCATGCTGTAGGGAGCTACCCTGGATCGAAGTCTACGCGCCTCTAGTCGGTCTTCGGGTAGCTTTTCTTGCTTGAGGTAATCGACTATTGGGTCCATCCAGGTCAGCTCTAAATCTATCGAGAGGACTGTGCTCGGATCGGGTTTGTTGATGCTTAGTTCGGTTAAGAACTCAATTGGGATCGATTTCAGGATGTCATCTTCGGCCTCCGTGTCTAGCTTTGGCAGCATGCCTGCTTTAAAGTTCTCTAACTTGGGGATCAGGTTGAGATTGCACTTCGGGAATTTGTTGATCAGCTCCCGGGCCTTCATTTTCTATTTTTTAAGCCTAGTACTCACTGGCTATTTGGTTGATGACAGGCTGTGAGTAGCTTTGAACTTCCAAGTGTTGGGCTCCCATGCTCGCTGCCAATTTGAGCCCAGCTAATAGCGCGCATTGCTTGATGTTTGGAATCCAAATCTTAAGGCATATTGTGTGCAGGTCTGGTCAGGAGCCTCAAGGACTATTCCAGCCTCGCTGCCTTTAGAATTAGATGAACTGTCAATGTACAGTATCTACATCGGCAGATCTGGATTGGCCATTCGATATTCGGGCTACTAGGTCTGGATGTCAGAGCTGGTTCCCAGGCCATTCTCGGGTATGAGTTCGATGATGAAGTCGACCACTGCTTGGCCTTTGATGGTTGTTCGGGGCTGATACCTGATGTCAAACTCACTAAGCTCGATTGCCCATTTCGTAAGTCTCCCTGATACCTCAGCTTTCTAGAGTACCTGGCGGAGGGGTTGGTTGGTCGGGACAACGATGGTATGGGCCTGGAAGTAGGGCCACAGGCCGCGTGATGAGACGACAAGGGCCAAGGCCCGTTCATGTAACATCCCGGATTTTTCCCAACTTGGTGATAGACGTCCTTAAGCAATGGGTCGATCCTAACACCTGATTAACTTCTCAAATGCTCAATTCAAAAGTCTCAAATCCCTTTTCAAACCATTTTCTTCAAAATCTCGCTTTTCCTTCAAAATCTCACCTTTCACTACCTTATCCTTCAAAAGTAACTAAGCGTTAAATTAGATTAGCTACAAAATTCGCTTGATCCACTTTAAATATGATCTGCAAGACTCAAAACTTGTAGAATCATTGACGCTACATTACCCTATAATCCAGGATCAATTTCACTACCCGGCTGCTCTCAGGAGCATCACGAAACTCCGTATCAGATCTGTACCGCACATCGAAAGTCCGATTAACGCGAAGTTAAACGGTTAGGACCGCCTTGCTGGGCTTGACAACCATCTCAGAAATCAAATCCAGATAGTGTCCCAGTGCTATTCGCTTGAGCCCGGAGTGAAGAGTGTGAGAAAAGTGAAATTAATTAAAAATAAAGTTCAATTTTAAATAATCTGAGACTTGTCACTTGCGGGCCAAATATAAGCAATCAGACCGTCGGAATCTGACCCAAATACACCCTCGGATCAGGGAAAATTTCATACACAGGTCAGTGTACTTGTGGCTCTGATCGAGTTCCGGTGACCGTTGAACTGAAACTTATCTGCCACGGGCAATCTGTAAATCCGACTGGAATGAAAACTTAACTCCACCTAGATCCAAGGTTGGTGAGCTTAAGTCCGACCGCACGCAGAAAAGGAGCTCCAGAAGTGATCCGTTGAGATGGAACAGTCTCCCTTTGGACATAACCTAAGTATACCTTGGCCCTGAGTCTAATTTGGTGAGTTCTGGACATATATAGGGACCTTAAACCCTCACTCTCTCATTCCATACGAATTTGAGAAAACCTAGGAGAGAGAAGAGAGAAAAGATAGAGAAAGTGTGGGAGAAGTGGGTGAAGGATCCTAGTGCTCTATCCTACCATCATATGTGCTTAACCATCAAGATCTAATCGCCTTTCCGCGATTCCGACTTCATTTCTAGGTAAGAAAACCTAACCCTAAGTTGTTTTAGGGTTTCTAAGAGTGTAGGTGATGTAATAGCTGACCTGTTTCATGATTCAGGTTGCCTAATCACCGTAGACAAGGCTTAGAGATTCTAGCGTATTCGTTACAATTCTACGGCATAAGGTGCGGACTTTAGACGTATAGGTTATAGTTTTCAAAACTTTCTATGTCAGATATGATAGATTCATGATCTGGATGCTATTGCACATGTACAAAGTATTGTCCGTTTCATTTTTCAGATATACGTTAACTATGTTGAATATACTGTATTCCTTGTATTTGTAGAAAATACCGTATACGTATGAAATATGGATTTGTGCTTGCCATGATTAATTGTTGTCTATGTATGCTAGATACATGTGTATCAACTTCTGGGTGAACGGATTAGCCTAATACCTGTTTTGTCAACATACGTTGAGTATGATATATTGTGTAGCCTAAGTGTTTACTGAAATGCCTGAATGGATATGGATTCATGATTTGTGCCTGCCATGTGTATTGAATGCAAGAACATGATTGTAGTGTACTAGACAACCCCTTGGCGAAAGGGTTTGCCCTAAATCACGCCACGGCCAATGCACGTTATGTATGTTAAAGTGTGTAGTCCAAGTGTTTGTAAAAAAATGAACGAATGAATATAGAACTTGGATTCATGCTTGCTATAACTATCCGTCGTGGGGGCATGCGTGTTAGAAATGGGGCAATTCCCTAGTGAAAGGATTTGGCCTAATACCTATGTAATCAACATACATCATATATGTTGATGTATGTAGTCTAAAGTGTTTGTTGAAATTTCTGAATGAGTAGTAGTTAGTAAATTGTAATGTATAAGGGTGTTGAGATATTATCCTCAACTCCTCTAACTATGTGTATGATTTCTTTAGATATCTGTGTGATTATGAATTGAATATGTACAAACTCGTGCTTATGTTGTACTTCATAACATGCTCAGCTGATTGTACGATTTTATCTATGTAATGCATATGTTTAAATTCATGTTTAAGTTATATTCCATAAAGGCCGTGAAGGGTGATGGGGGAGTGGTGTAACGATTTCGTGCAACAGCCCTGGCAGCCCTAAGCGGGCAATATTGGATATTTGACTATATGAGTGAAATCTTGATCCATTACTGCTTTGACTCTCTGTAGTTAAATGTGATTTGGGGCTATTGTATGGTCCAAGCAATCGGTAACGGGATTGAATTCGTGGCTGAGATTCATTCACCACGTGAGATGTGTTCGACGAACTCGAGTTGTACTTCGGTTGGTGATAGTGGTTGGCAACGCGAAGTGCTTATGCACTTCATGTCGTTCAACTTGTCATGCGCTTGAGCTAGCCGAGCTCGTCAAGTAACCCGATCTGTCTAATACATGTTCACCATGTTTGGACGCTACTGCTTGAACCTAAGGTACTAAACTTCCCAGTGCAACCCCGTTAACCTTGGTACCTCGATCCTCTAAGACTCATGAGTCGGGCATGGTGGTATGGGATACCGCGTTCGAGCTATCGGCCTACGCTGGGGCAATGTGCCTTCCCGTAGTGACCAGTGAGCAACCCAGACTCATGAGCTGAATACGGTGGTATGGGGCACTGTATTCGAGCTGTCGGCCTACACTGCTTTGATGGGTGATGGGGGAGTGGTGTAACGATTCCATGTAACAGCCTTAGCAGCCTTGACCGTACCCGGTGTAGTGACCTCGAGCATACTCTAAATCTGCGGAGAGGTGACGTGCCTTTCCATAGTAAACAGAGTATAAACTAAGCTTGTATTGATAAGGTGATGGGAAAGTAGTGCAACGATTCCGTGTAACAGCCCTGACAGCCCTTGCAACGACTTAGAACCACACTATCGTATGAGATTATCTAGGATTGACGACCCTAGAATGGATCATTGTTTGGGAATGATATAAGGGAGGTACTTAGTTTCTCAATCCTGCTGTATGAAAAGGTCTAATAATAACTCGGTAATTATGCTCATCATCGCACTGCATGTGCCTGGAAGATGTGGAGCACTGAGGGATGAACGCATGCTGCAGACGTAAGATGGTGTCGCATGAGGGAGTATGTTGGCGAGGGCATGCATCATGACTGCATTTCATACTTGCATTAATAAGATTATTTAGGAATGTTTGATTATACTGCTTTATCATTATTGCTTGACTGAATTGATAGCATGTTAACCTTTGCTTTATTGTTCCAATGAGTTGATCACTCACTCCCATGTTACGGGACGGTGTTGTACACACCAACCAGACCCTGTTGTAGCTGTAGGTGATGGCGATGCTTATGAGGCGGATCCGGACTTTTGCGACGACGAGGATGCCTTCTTGTATATGCTGTATTCTGGCGGCTTCATGTGAGCCGTGTCTTGATCGACGGGGTTACAGGGTTGTTGATTAGATGCCATTGCATTTTTTTTTTGTATATTTTGGACTTGTACATGTAATTATTTAACCTGGTAATGTTATCACACTCTGAAGACTCACCACAGTTTATATATTATATATATATATATATATATATATATATATATATATATATACATATATATATATATATATATCACAGTCTTCCGCTTGCAATTTAACTATCTCTGGAGTATGACATGCTGTTTTTGTATAATCCCATTCATGTTTCAATGCTCTCATCATAATCATCATTATTTGTGTTGCATAAGTGATGTGTTGGAACTCGGGAGCTGAGCTTTGCTCGACCCCCGATTTTCAGGGCGTTACAAGATGGTATCAGAGCATGATTTGGATTAAACCGGAGTTAGGTTATGGTCGTACGACGCACTCTGACGTACTCTGGCTTAGGAGGGAGTGACGGAACGTAGAAACCGACTTAGGATTTTCCAAATTCGCCGAATAGCGAAACCGACCGAAATCGACCGCTGAGATTAGGCCCGTACACACCCATGATCACGCGAAACGATCCCGAATCACTTCTAGACCGTCAAACGATGGGTTTAGATCACAACTCATCCCATCCCAGCCGTTAGAAATCGGTAAGTACAGGTATGTATCAAAAACATTCCAAAACTACCTGAAACGACCTAAGTCGCCTCTAGGCCGTCAGTCGATGGGTTTGAGTCGTTCCCTAGAAACGAATGTCCTTAGGTTGTGGGTCAACCATAACACCTTACACTTAATTTCAAAGCCTAAAACCCCTTTTTATCCAATTCCTTCAAAATGTTACCCTCCACCAATGTATTCTTCATTTCTTTTAAGAACATTCATAATACACACCAATCCTAGGGTATAAATGATGAAGAACAATACCGAAACTAAAACTTGCCATAAATAGGAAATAAATGGATAAAATGGGTTTTGACCCGTTAACCTTTTGGAATCTAACCAAATAAATGGGTTAGTTGGATAGATTAGCGCCTCCTACCCCAAAATCATATGCTACACATCACATAAACTCATTTCGGTTTGCAAATTGGCCCCGAAAATGGCTCAAACGGAGTCGGGGGCCATTCACACCATTCCAGAGGGACCCAGGGTGGGCCCCACACATTTTTGGGACCTAGGGGGCAGGAGGGCCTCGCCGGAATGGCGAGCCCTCGCCAGGTCGGCGAGGCCTCACTGGTCATTGGTCCCGGCCAGGCGGGTCGCTCGGGCCAATGGTCTTTGGGGTCTAGTGGGACCCTCTGGTATATGGGCCGTTAACCCCCCCCCCCCCCCCCCCCCATGCACACTTCCTTCACAAAGTGACCCTCCAAGCTCTCCCTTTCCTTCAAAACTTCCGTTTTCTCTCTCAAACCTCCCCTTCAATCACCCATTCTTTCATTTTCGGTCACAACGCATTCATTTCCAACGTTTACAGCCGTACCTACCCCCTACCCTCTTCATTCTCTCTCATTTGAGCCCTTACATCCTCCATTTGTGGCTCAAAATTGTGTAAGCTCTCTAACCCATCCATTTTCTTCACTTTCTTTCTTCAAACCTTGTCATATGGGCCGTTACAACCTCTATTGAGGCTCAAATCCGTGGAGAACCAAACACTCCAGCCCCCATTTCCCCTTATCCTCATTTTCCATGGCCTTCTTTGAGTTCATTGAGGCCATTTTCTCAATTTCCACATTTTTCTCTCATGGGAAAGAGAAAGGGTTCCCCTCCTCCTTCGCCAGACTCTGATGCCTAGTCATCTATGCCGCCGCCTTATGGCTTGTTTGTTTTGTACTATGATAGGCTCCTTGTGTTTTCATGTTGATAGGCCTAGTAGTGTAGTAGTTGGTAAGATGTTTTAAGTGTTTGATGCCTTCATTGTATTAGCTCACATGCATCTTCTGTCATGGCCCACGTAAGGCTACATCCCATGTATTGTGACGATTTTGGGTTAAATGAAATGCATGAAGCTCCTTTTGTTATCAAAGGGATAGACTGTGTGACAAGTTAGAGTTGTACTTGACAATTATGAACTCCTTCCACCCCTCCACTATTACTCCTCTTGGCCTCACCATTTCACACCCATATGAGCACAAAACTCACATTTTTGTGTCCCATAACTTTCGCAACCTCCAAATGTTGGGACATTTAGGGCCCGTTCGGCTAACTACATTAGGTGAGTTTATGGTGAATGGAATTGTAAAGTAACAATAAATGCATGTGTATGGTAGTCCCTGGATTGGGTGTATCCCATGTTTTCCAATACCATGGTTGGAATGTATGCAATTAAAAGTAAATTCCAAGATTTCCTTTCAAAATTACACTTAGAAATTCATCATCATGGGATTTGGAAATCCCATCTCACACCTTCCAACATAAGGCTCATTTTCCACAGCCTATACCATTAATTTTAATCCCCACCCACCCTCCTACTAAACATGTCATTCACAATCCCGAGGTGGGATTAGCAATGCTGTCCTATGTAATACAACTTAAGATCACTGGCCAAATAGGCTCTTGGAGTTGTAGACCTAGCGTTGGTACTCCTAGATTTTACAAACAGCCTAACAGTATGGGAAATCAATAAATTAATAACATGAACCCTAGGACCGTCTTAGCTAATATGAGCATGTGTGTAGTGCTCGAGTATAGTTAAACTCAAGTTCGGGCAACTCAATTCCAATCAGACGACGTTTGACCCTAAGCGATAAACAATTTCTTGTATTAGAAAGGGTATGAAATCATCTAGTGTATAAGTGTAGACTTTGGATTACAACTAGTGGATTACTGCTACTCCCACAATTAAGACTAGGCTACTGATCACACTAGGGAATGTCAGAGACCGATAGACTTAGTCGGCTTGATTAGGTTGGAGTGAGATCTCATTCCTTCGTTGAATCCCCCTAATACTTTTAGACTTATTTAACAACTCTTAGAAAAGTTGTTTTAACTTAGAAACTATTCACGCTTAAAGAAAAGTTATATATCCCTCTGATTAAACATTAGATCAAAACAACACACCCCCTAGGATTGTCTTCTCAAGGGCATATTACAATCGGGAACACGGAGTAGAGAAACTATATATATAAGCGAGGTATTCACGGTTTGAATTGAATTCTCAATCCTGGTAGTTATCAATGAACTCTATGCTTTGATCAAGCAGAAGGTCGGGATCAATTGGGATTAAGAACTGATACGGCAAATTTTCTGTCCTCGGGAAGCAGAAGGTCCATGTATCCGACTCAGACCCACTACACAACTTTCCTTCCGTGTTGGCCCGACCAATTGTAACTAAAAGTTTATTATTTTGTCTTTGAGAAGTGTAAGAACATATAGCCAATAGGGATACTTTGCTAGGGCCTAAGAAATTTTCCAAATGGGCAACAGACAATTAGATCCTGAATCACAGACCCTTCTGGCTTACATATGAACCTAGAAGGATAGTCTGCCCATTAACCTATTTTGTCCAAATTCCTTATGTACTAATAATGTATAGATTAACTTACAGTATTTAATTGAACATGATTAAAGGAGGTAAGTCGGGACCATGGCAAGGGTCCTTCCCTGGTATAGTTAGGCACCTTACCACAAACTCACACTCGTCCCTGAAACCAACCACAACACTCATCATTTTATCTCCTTTATATAATCATAGGTACCAATGCCATAATACGCATCATCGATGAAAAGAAGACCAATGTATTGCTAAATCGCTTCACATGTCATACCAAAGATAGATCTCAAATTTCACCTCGTTCTGATATACAGATCGATGTACAAATTCTTGAACCCTGAGAATAGAAACAATTTTAAGGGGGGTAGACAAGTTATGAACCCAGTTGAGTTAAGTAGGTATACACGTCTACCTGCTCATAGGCGCAGCGGTAGCATGGTTGGCCCTTGCCCCACTGGCCCAGGATCGAAAGAAATTACTTCCGGTTATACGCAAGGTTAGGTCATCAAATAGGATCTGAATCTCCCTTAGATTGTCAGTAATGAAGTCATCAAAGGAAATCAATTAGGGTTCAAGTATTAAACCAATTCGTATTAAAGAAAAGGCCTGATAATAGGTACGAGCTAAATTACAATAGCCGAGGTCTGTGTATCTACAAATCCGATTGCTAAATACGAACTTAAAAGAAGCCTTAGCCGATTCTCTACTACTACCATGGACATAAATTAGGATGAAGACTCTCCTAGACCAAGACCCAACGGGCAACCTTATGAATAGGAAATTTGAACCTTTCAGTGATGGGCATTCCCTAAGCTTTTAAGGTGATCGGACTACAGAGTTATTGAAATACACAACTGCGAAACATTCGCGGCTTGACCCAATTCTCAATCCTGGGCGACTACTAACGGACTCACTGCTTTGACCGAGCAGAAGACCAGGATCTACCAGGACTAGGAAGGGATACAATGAGCCTTCTACCCTGGTCAGGTAGATGATCGATGTATCGGGATCAAGCCCACTATAACCGTCTCTCCGTGTTGGTCAAACATTAAAACAACTATCTTACTCTAAATAAATGGGAATTGTCGTCAAGACGTCAAATAGATAACGAAATAAATTGTATCAACCTATTAGAGAATAAGCAAGGGATAAAAAAATTATTTTTAAGGGGGGTAGTTCCTGAAATGTACTAGACTAGTATGCACAAGATACACCCTACCATGCATAGAGACTTGAAATCAATAAGTCTTAGGCAAATGAAATAATAGAATTCTTACTTATGACCTTTAGCCAATTTCGGGGACGAAATTATTTTTTAAGGGGGGTAGATTGCAACATCCCGGATTTTTCCCAACCTGGTGATAGACGTCCTTAAGCAATGGGTCAATACTAACACCTGATTAACTTCTCAAACGCTCAATTCAAAAGTCTCAAATCCCTTTTCAAACCATTTTCTTCAAAATCTCGCTTTTCCTTCAAAATCTCACCTTTCACTACCTTAGCCTTCAAAAGTAACTAAGTGCTAAACTAGATTAGCTACAAAATCCGCTTGATCCACTTTAAATATGATCTGCAAGACCCAAAACTTGTAGAATCATTGACGCTACATTACCCTATAATCCAGGATCAATTTCACTACCCGGCTGCTCTCGGGAGCATCACGAAACTCCGTATCAGATCTGTACCGCACATCGAAAGTCCGATTAACGCGAAGTTAAATGGTTAGGACCGCCTTGCTGGGCTTGACAACCATCTCAGAAATCAAATCCAGATAGTGTCCCAGTGCTATTCGCTTGAGCCCGGAGTGAAGAGTGTGAGAAAAGTGAAATTAATTAAAAATAAAGTTCAATTTTAAATAATCTGAGACTTGTCACTTGTGGGCCAAATATAAGCAATCAGACCGTCGGAATCTGACCCAAATACACCCTCGGATCAGGGAAAATTTCATACACAGGTCAGTGTACTTGTGGCTCTGATCGAGTTCCGGTGACCGTTGAACTAAAACTTATCTGCCACGGGCAATCTGTAAATCCGACTGGAATGAAAACTTAACTCCACCTAGATCCAATGTTGGTGAGCTTAAGTCCGACCGCACGCAGAAAAGGAGCTCCAGAAGTGATCCGTTGAGATGGAACAGTCTCCCTTTGGACATAACCTAAGTATACCTTGGCCCTGAGTCTAATTTGGTGAGTTCTGGACATATATAGGGACCTTAAACCCTCACTCTCTCATTCCATACGAATTTGAGAAAACCTAGGAGAGAGAAGAGAGAAAAGATAGAGAAAGTGTGGGAGAAGTGGGTGAAGGATCCTAGTGCTCTATCCTACCATCATATGTGCTTAACCATCAAGATCTAATCGCCTTTCCGGCGATTCCGACTTCATTTCTAGGTAAGAAAACCTAACCCTAAGCTGTTTTAGGGTTTCCAAAAGTGTAGGTGATGTAATAGCTGACTTGTTTCATGATTCAGGTTGCCTAATCATCGTAGACGAAGGCTTAGAGATTCTAGCGTATTCGTTACGATTTTACAACATAAGGTGTGGACTTTAGACGTATAGGTTATGGTTTTCAAAACTTTCAATGTCAGATAATGATAGATTCATGATCTGGATGCTATTGCACATGTACAAAGTGTTGTCCGTTTCATTTTTCAGATATACGTTAACTATGTTGAATATACTGTATTCCTCGTATTTGTAGAAAATACCGTATACGTATGAAATACGTATTTGTGCTTGCCATGATTAATTGTTGTCTATGTATGCTAGATACATGTGTATCAACTTCTTGGTGAACGGATTAGCATAATACCTGTTTTGTCAACATACGTTGAGTATGATATATTGTGTAGCCTAAGTGTTTGCTGAAATGCCTGAATGGATATGGATTCATGATTTGTGCCTACCATGTGTATTGAATGCAAGAACATGATTGTAGTGTACTAGACAACCCCTTGGCGAAAGGGTTTGCCCTAAATCACGCCACGGCCAATGCACGTTATGTATGTTAAAGTGTGTAGTCCAAGTGTTTGTAAAAAAATGAACGAATGAATATGGAACTTGGATTCATGCTTGCTATAACTATCCGCCGTGGGGGCATGCGTGTTAGAAATGGGGCAACTCCCTAGTGAAAGGATTTGGCCTAATACCTATGTAATCAACATACGTCATGTATGTTGATGTATGTAGTCTAAAGTGTTTGATGAAATGTCTAAATGAGTAGTAGTTAGTAAATTGTAATGTATAAGGGTGTTGAGATATGATCATCAACTCCTCTAACTATGTGTATGATTTCTTTAGATATCTGTGTGATTAGGAATTGAATATGTACAAACTCATACTTATGTTGTACTTCATAACATGCTCAGCTGATTGTACGATTTTATCTATGTAATGCATATGTTTTAATTCATGTTTAAGTTGTATTCCATAAAGGCCGTGAAGGGTGATGTGGGAGTGGTGTAACGATTTCATGCAATAGCCTTGGCAGCCCTAAGCGGGCAATATTGGATATTTGACTATATGAGTGAAATCTTGATCCATTACTGCTTTGACTCTCTGTACTTAAATGTGATTTAGAGCTATTATATAGTCCAGGCAATCGGTAACGGGATTGAATTCGTGGTTGAGATTCATTCGCCACGTGAGATGTGTTCGACGAACCCGAGTCGTACTTCGGTTGGCGATAGTGGTTGGCCACGCGAAGTGCTTATGCACTTCATGTCGCACAACTTGTCGTGCGCTCGAGCTAGCCGAGCTCGTCAAGTAACCCGATCTGTCTAATGTATGTTCACCATGTTTGGACACTACTGCTTGAACCTAAGGTACCAAACTTCCCAGTGCAACCCCGTTAACCTTGGTACCTCGATCCGCTAAGACTCATGAGCCGGGCATGGTGGTATGAGACACCGTGTTTGAGTTGTCGGCCTACGCTGGGGTGATGTGCCTCCCCGTAGTGACCAGTGAGCAACCCAGACTCGTGAGCCGAATACGGTGATATGGGACACTGTATTCGAGCTGTCGGCCTACACTGCTTTGATGGGTGATGGGGGAGTGGTGTAACGATTCCGTGTAACAGCCCTGGCAGCCCTGACCGTACCTGGTGTAGTGACCTCGAGCATACTCTAAATCTGCGGAGAGGCGACGAGCCTTCCCGTAGTGAACAGAGTATAAACTAGGCCTGTATTGATAAGGTGATGGGGGAGTTGTGCAACGATTCCGTGTAACAGCCCTGACAGCCTTTGCAGCGACCTAGAACCACAGTATCGTATGAGATTATCTAGGATTGACGACCCTAGAATGAATCATTATTTGGGAATGATATAAGGGAGGTACCTTAGTTTCCCAATCCTGCTGTATGAAAAGGTCTAATAATAACTCGGTAATGATGCTCATCATCACACTGCATGTGCCTGGAAGATGTGGAGCACTGAGGGATGAACGCATGTTGCGGACGTAAGATAGTGTCGCATGAGGGAGTATGTTGGCGAGGGCATGCATCATGACTGCATTTCATACTTACATTAATAAGATTATTTAGGAATGTTTGATTGTACTGCTTTATCATTACTGTTTGACTGAATTGATAATATGTTAACCTATGCTGTATTCTGGCGGCTTCATGCGAGCCGTGTCTTGATCGACGGGGTTACAGGGTTGCTGATTAGATGCCATTACATTTTTTTTGTATATTTCGTACTTGCACATGTAATTATTTAACCCGGTAATGTTATCAAACTCTGGAGACTCACCACAGTTTATATATTTTATATATCTATCACAGTCTTCCACTTGCAATTTAACTGTCTCTGGAGTATGACATGTTGTTTTGGTAGAATCCCATTCATGTTTCAATGCTCTCATCGTAATCATCATTATCTGTGTTGCATAAATGATGCGTTGGAACTTGGGAGCTGAGCTTTGCTCGACCCCCGATTTTCAGGGCGTTACAGTTCACAACCCTAAGTGCAGGGTCGCGATGTAGTAATAACTCGGTGAGACCGAGGTCGAATCCACAGGGACTAAACTTGTACATTTTCTGAAAATAACTAGAGGTAGAACTAGAAAATGATCTAAATTGAATTCTGGAATAGTTGAGAGGAATGGTGAATAATGTTGATTAAAACTTATGAATTTAAAGGTGGGAACTAGGGTGCTAAGGATCCACTTGTAACTATCAAGATGCTACCTCAATTGATTCAAGGAACACAATTGGAATTGGAGTCCTATCCTATCTAATTGGACGATAAAGAAATTTAAATCATATTTGAACTTTTCATTGACCTAATTCTCAATGGAGGAGAATTCCGATTAGGGGTGTACATCGAGTTAAACCGAGTCGAGCTGGCCTCAGCTTGAACTCAGCTCGGCTCGGCTCGGCTCGGTTCGGTCATCAGCTCGGGCCAGTTCGAGCCGAGTTCGCCATTGCAACATTTTCACAAACACATGGACCGCAACTTCAAAATCTCACTGTATTTGAGACAGCAGCAATGGTTTTACAGGTATTTTATCAAACACCTTATAAGTAACATAAAAATCAAGAAAAAAGGGTGTTGGTTTCATATACATACCTTCCTTGCCACCATCCACATTTCTTTGAGTCATTTCATCAACACTTGGTGAGCAACATCAATATCAAAGTAACTGAGTCACCGAACTAGTTGGATTCGAGTTGGATTCGAGCTAGATTCGATCCGAGTCGAGTCGAGCTGGGGCTAGCTCGAACTCAGCTCGAACTCATTTTTGAGCTAAAAAAATCATCTCGACTCAGTTCGAAGCTGAGTTTGAACTAAGTCGAATCGAGCTTTTTCGAGTCGAGTCGAGCGAGCTAACCAAGCTAGCTCGGTTCGTGTACACCTCTAATTGTGATGATTGGTAGGGATTCCATCACCCTACCATGCCCAGGAGACGATGGTGAACAACAGGATTTACCAATCTCACAATCTCAAAACAGGAAAAGAAGATATCCAAAGCTATCACAACATCTATTGTAATTTGGGTCATAATAAATCATAAAAAATTGAAAATATTCCTTTAATATCAAACTAGAAATTAATGAGGTTCAATAAGAACAATAACGAAAGCAAGATAATCATCCAAACACACTACAAGCTTCACCTTTTAGCCCCAGCTAAGTGGTTTAGCCAACCATGGACATGATTGAAATTAAATCTCTTAAACAAAGTATGAAAAATAAACTAGGGAAGAAGAAATAACTCTTTGGTGGCTGCTCCACCCTTTTGCTATGCTCCTTAAAACCTTTTCAAACCCATGAAGATACTTTAGAGCATCCTAGGGACTCTTATTTATATTTGGGGAACTCCAACTTTCGCATTGAGTTGGAAAAATCTACAAACTGCCTCAAATTGACACAGTCCGCGTAAAATTTGTGTACGCCTTCGATGCTATTGAAGTATCTTCGATCTATTGAAAAATCATCCAGAACTATCCAACGAGTTTGGCTTAAGAAATCCTGAAATTCTCAATTAATCGAACAGTTTTCGATTGCACCCTAGATTGTACCTTCGATTCTATCGAAGTCTATTCTCGAACTTTTTAAAACTACGTTTTTCTGCCTCGGAATTTCAGAATATCTTTTTCCAGGATAATTTTCATGATTCCTTTTCTTCACTTTAAATCTTTAATTCTCTTCATTCCTCACTTGGTTTCCTTGGATCTTTAGCATGTGAATTCTTCATTAATAACTTTCAAATGACCAATTCTTCATTGTCTTCTTTTGAGCTCCAAATCCATCATTTTAAGCGCTTATTTATTATAAGCTTCATTCTCCTCGCATGACAAAAATGTATATAATTAAATCAAATTATCAATTAAATGCTAGGAAAACTAATGTAATTGAAGTGTTAAATATGCAATATTTGAGTCTTAACAAGGCCATCTTTTCAATATCTGGATATCTGGTCTCGGTGGGGATGAGGGATTTGCTGACGTAGTATACCGGCGGCTGTTTCCCTCCTTGTTCTCGGATGAGGGCCGAGCTAACTTCTGTTAGTGCTATTATATGATACCTCTTTGGTTGTCAAATTTTGTGTGTCAAAACCTTGTCTTGGGTGTGTTTTATGTTTAAGACACCATATCAACTTATGGACTCTTCAAGCGGCTTCAAGGTACATTTCGAAGATATAAAGAAGACACAGTATTCTTGATTCAAGCAAAGGTTATTCAAGTTCAAGATACAAGCAGTGTTTGAAGGTGTGAAGCTCAAAAGCAAACTCAAGATAAATGTTGGTGTCAAGTCTTTGGACGACTCGTACTTCAGGCTTCAAGTACTAAAAGATTTATCATTCGTTGAATGAAGTAGAGTTCAATGTCCATACTTCATTATTCAGGTTTGATAGACCATAGTCATTGACCTTAGGGTAAGTCATTTTGGATACATTATACAACTGTGTTTAAACATGTTTTTGATCTGCTCTTAGACTAGTCCTGGTTCTGGTTCGACCAGTCCTAGCACTGGCTCGACCTGTCTAAGAATTTCTTAGGCCAGTCTTGGACTTGTTCAATTTTATCAGATTTTCTGGTTCGCTCACGACCAATCTTGGAGTCTGCTCGACCGGTCGTGGGATGTCCTCGACTCGAACCTCGACCAGTCGTGGAGCCTCGATTCAACTCCAGCAGCGACTAAATTCACTGTCGCTCGACCAGTCGAGAAGGGGTCTCGACCGGTCGTGGACACCTTCGACCAGTCGTGGACTGCCTACGACCGGTCGAACATCGGTTTTCCTGATTGCGCGCAGAAATTCAAAAATCTGTTTCTCCTAAGACCAGTCGTGGGAACTCCTAGACCAGTCGAAGACGAATTTCTGTAGCTATAAATAGCACACGAATTTCAGAGTTTAATAGTCGAAAAATCTATCAAAGCAAGTATATTCTAGGCTCCACTCTGAGATAAGTCGTGTTTATTTTTAAGCTAATTTGCGCTTCATTTTAATTCCTTTTGTTAGCTTTTTGCATTTGATTTTATTCTAAATTCCAATCGTATTTGAAAAGGGGAAATCGTGTATTCCTTCTTCTTGGAATTAAAATCAAATAGAGCTAGGCCTTTATGATTTCATTTAAAATCAATTAGAACTTAGAACCTCGATAAAGTGAGTATTGGACATTGAACTATCATTATTGAATCTCTACTCTGATCGGTTCTTCCGGGCTACTGCAAAAGGATAAGATCCAGGTATTCTACAATTCCTGTAATTTCTATTTTGGTTTTGTATGAGATTTGCCAGAAAAATCTCTATGTGTATGGTTATCTGAGGAGAGCCAGAAAACTCAGATTGTGGGGTTTTTTGAATTGTGTAAGCCCAAGTGATAAAGACACAATTGTGAAGGTTTTTGGTGAACCTGTGAAAACCAGTTTTATTAGAGAACGCTAATATCCCCTATGTGAGGATATTAGGAGTGGAGTAGCATTCTGTGTGGCTGTTTTAGAACAGTTGGTGAACACACAGGAGAACCACTATAACTTCTTGTCTTGTGGATTGAATGGTTATTTAATTCCTTATCTTTTATCATTCAGTTCTATTTTCCTTGTGGATGTGAATGTTGTAACAGTTTGAAATTTCAAGCAAGTGTGGGAATGTTGTAATAATTTAGTGATTTATTTCTGCAATTTATTTCCAGCAATTCCCTTTATTGATTCAAGCTTTAAATTCCAAAATTGTTCCAGCAAGGTTGCCCTACCATTTTTATGGTGTATGGCTGTCCCTAGAACAAGACATTTGTAAATAAATTTATTCAGTGTAGTTTGTATTTATTTCTTTATTCCTCTTTGATTTGAGAATTGATACAAAGACATTTCTAGATAAAAGGTTGTCCTACCATAAACATTTGGTTTTTGGTGAAAGGTTGTCCTTAGAACAACGTTTGTATCAACCTCTCAAATTCAGTAGTTTGAGGTTGCATTTCATTTCTACATTGCAATTTATTTAATTCATTGGCTATCATACTTTGTTTAATTCCGCTATTAAAAGTTTTTATTTGGCATTGTCCTATTCACCCCCCTCTAGGACATATAGCTTGGCCATTTCAAGTGGTATCAGAGCCTAATAGCTCGCTTTTATTTCTTTATATTTGGATTTATTTCCTGAGCTAACGATCTAAGCTATATATATTAATGTCAAATTTTGATAGCCTCTCAGTCACTAGGCCTCCACCATTTGATGGCTCCAACTATGCTTATTGGAAAGCCAGAATGAGGATCTTCCTCAAATCAATGGATGAGAGTGTGTGGCAAGCCACAGTGACTGAATGGAATCCTCCTATCATGGAAGTAACTGGAGTTGATGGTTCTAAATCTATGAGAATTTCATCATACTTTCAATGGACCACACTTCAGAAAAGTGAGAGTAGTGCTAATGCTAAATCACTAAATGCAATTACTTGCGCACTATCACCGGATGAGTTCAAAAGAATCATATCCTGTGATACTGCAAAGCAAGCTTGGGATATTTTAGAAATGACACATGAGGGTACATCGATTGTCAAAAAATCTAAAGTCCAACTCCTCACAACTAAATTTGAAGAAATTCATATGGAGGAGAATGAAATGTTTATGGACTTCTATACTAGATTAAATGACATTGTAAACTCAATGTGGGGTCTTGGTGATAAAATCCCAGAAAGTAAAGTGTGTGCAAAATACTACGCTCTCTTCCTGAACGGTTCAATTCTAAAGTAACCGCGATCCAGGAACTTCGTGACACGGACAATATGAAGGTGGAAGAACTTGTTGGGTCTCTACAAACTTATGAATTAAATTTTAAAGCTCCTAAAGGAAAATCAATTGCTTTGATATCTTCCAAAAATACGGTAGAAGATAAATCCGATTCTGAAGATGACTTAGCTCTTATTGCAAAAAGATTTTACAAAATTTTTAAAAGTAAGAAAAGAGTTGATTTTCAAAAATCAATGATAAAAGAAGTTTAGATCTAAAACTCGAAAATCTTTGAAAGACAGTCAGTGTTACAACTGTCATGAGTATGGGCATCTAGCAAACAAATGTCCTAATAAGGACAAACCAAAAAGAAGGGTATGTTGGCTATATGGGATGAATCATCTGACTCTGAAGCTTCTTCTCTGAATCAGAAGATTCTGAAACCGAGTCGGGCAATGAGGTAAAAGCCCTTATGACTCTAGCCAAGTTTACCTTCTCTGATCACGATGATTCTACTAGTGAAGAAAATTTGGATAATGATCATGAGAATGAAGAAGATCTTCAAGATGCTTACATGCCTTATACAAGGAGAGTTGTAAAATTGCTGTGAAGCTTAAACTTCAGAGAGAAAAATTTTCTAAACTTAGAGATTGTTTTGACTTGCTTGTTTTAGAAAAATCTCAAATATCAGATTATTTTGAAAAATCAAAAAGTGATTTAGAATTCAAAAACTCTCTGATTGTTGATTTAAAATCTGAAATTGAGAGACTAAAGAATGAAGTGTCTTCTCTTCTGAATTCAAAGGAAACTTGGAGGTATGCCCAAGGTGATTCTAAATTAGAAAAACTCCTATCCGGTTCAAAAAAATGTGGCGATAGATCCGGTTTGGCTATGATAAAACAATACCTCATAAACAGAAGAATTCTCCACCTAAATTTGTGAAAGGAGAATCCTCTAATTCAAAAGAGAAAAACACTTCACAAGGTTTTGTCAAAACAACAAAAATTTTTCAAAAACCTAGAAGCAGCTATGTCAACTTCAAAAATCAGATGAAAAATCCTTTAGCTGAAAAATAGTTGATTTACTCAAGGAACTTTTAAAATCTAACTCTGTAAGTCACTCTTACAATATAAACAAAAGAAGACCAACTATGTTCCTAAACCTAAAACTGTTATGAAATGGGTTCCTAAAGTTGACTGCTTGGTTGCTCACACTGCTTTCAAAGCAACTAGCCTTTCAAGTGGTACCTAGACAGTGGTTGATCCAGGCATATGACTGGTGACAAAGCTCTTTTCACCGATCTACAAGATATGACTGATGGGTCAGTCACATTTGGTGATGGTAGCAATTGCAAAATTATTGGCCAAGGTACGGTTCAACTCTATAATCTTCCCTTATTTAAGAATGTTTTATATGTTGAGGGTTTAAACACAACTTGTTAAGCATATCTCAAATATGCGATAACAATCATAGTGTGAAGTTTTCCAATCAAGGTTGTGAGATTATAGACAAAAAGGTTCTGTGATATTAACTGGTCTCAGAACTTCTGAAAACTGCTATATAGTGAGAAATGACAGCTCATCTAATCAATTGTGTTACATGGTCCATACCGATGAAACAGAATTATGGCATAAACGCCTTGGACATGTACACTACCGGAATTTATATAGATTGAGCAAAGAAGAACTAATAAGAGGTCTACCAAAGATTCAAAAAGTAGATAATATATGTGGTGAATGCCAGTATGGTAAACAAACTAGGAGATCTCACAAGAAGGTGAACTCCAATACCACATCAAGACCACTCGAACTTCTCCACATGGATCTAATAGGACCAACTAGAACGGAAAGTCGAGGTGGTAAAAAATACATTCTGGTTATTGTAGATGATTATACCAGATTCACTTGGTTTTCATTTTTAAAGGACAATCAGAAACCCTTAATGAAGTGAAAAAGATAATTAACGGATCCAACTGAAAAATGTTCTCAAGTGAGTAAGATCGAAGTGATCATGGATTTGAATTTGATAAGCGTTTTGAGAGTCTGTAATGATCATGGAATATTGTTCACTTCCCCAAGTATAGGGTTGTGATGTAGTAATAAACTCGGTAAGACCGAGGTCGAATCCACAGGGACTGGTCGTCACAATTCAAATTCACGATTCTCCTTAACTAATTCAACAAATAAAGGATCAAATTGCTAACACAAATCTATGGAAAATAACTATTGAAAATAGGGAAGAAAATTTAATCAGAGAAGAGCACTAGGACTTCGAATCCACCCCTAACTATCCTAACCCTTGTCTTGTCTGTTGATTCACCTTGATCTAGATTGATACCACTTAAATAGAGAAAGTACAATCTGTGTCCTTAATCGGGCATACAGACTGTCTAATTCCTTTAAGCAATGCCATGAACAACATATCCCATATCCTTGGTCGGGTATATGGAATGTACATTCATTAAAGCACCCTGTTCCTTCCTCTATAGGAAACTTGTTCTTGATCAGACCCAAGCACCTGTAATAAGCATCCAAACAACATCCATCTATATACTTTGATCAAGTTCATAGATGGAGAAGTATGGAATTTAAACCCATAAAGCTCACTTAGAGAAAAAAAACAAATTAATTGATATTCAAAGTAAATCAACAATACAAGAGCTGATCAAATTAGGGGCTTCATCTCAGCCCTAGCTGAGAGATTAGTGACCCATAAAATCCATGAAAAATATTCAATAAAATTCATAAAATCAAAACACCAAACCAATCGATCTCTCTCTCTCTCTCTCTTCTCTTCTCTTTCTTCTCTTTCTTCTCTTCCTGGCTCTGGATCTCGAATTCTCTGGATCTGAATGCCTTTCTCATGTCCAAGACTCTTCTTTTATAGCTGATGGAGTGGGTGGAGTGGTGAAAATCGGATTTGGGAAGCTGTCGCACGCACAGCGAAAGCTTTTTCGCAGCTAAGTTCGGGGCCTCGAAACACCATACTTTCCTCGTTCAAATTCCAACAAACACCGTCCCTTAGGACTTTCTTGGGTCCTCTACATGATGGACGGTTCAGATCTGCCATATGATCAAAGATGGTGGCCCACAATCGCCTGGAAAACCGGATTTCCAAATTGTGCGAAACTTTTCGCACCCTTTTGCTGTCGTGATCGGTGAGCCCCACAGAGGTGTTTTCTCTGGAAAATCCACCCCGTCCATTAGATTCAGGACGAAATTTCAGTCAGGAATGGGTGGTTTTGAAGGTCCATTAGCACGGCCCACAGAAGAAATCACAAAAAACTCAGTTTTTAACGTCCCGGGGCAGTCCACTTTTGGCCTCTGTACCGCACACATGTGTACGCATGGGAGTGGAATCTCAGCATGGTTTTGTAGTTCTCATGGCCTCTACAAGATGACGGCTCGGATCATCCGAAAGGTGACGGGTGGGGCCCACTGACGTCCGTAAAAACGGCCAGCGGCCGTTCCTCGCTGACGCGCAAATGGACGCGGTTTCTTCTTTCCGCTGCGAAGTGGTGGGGCCACTGTGATGTTTTGTTAGGAAATCCACTCCGTCCATTGGATGGAGGGGAAAATTTCGGTCGGGAATATGCAGTTCCACCCTCTGTTGACGAGGCCCACATGGTTTTCTCTGTTCAACCGCCAGCCAACGTGGTTCTGTCTTCTGAACGATGTTTGAACGATTTTCCATAATCGCTTTTTTTGGTAATTCGGCCACCTACACCTTGGTAACATCGACCTGAAAGGGAATGGACGGATTGGATTGTCCGTTTGGACACAGGTGGGGCCCACAACTCGTCGAGTTTCCGCCGTGCGAACGCTGTTGCTGAAGACGGAAATTTCCGTTTTTAAAAAAAATCGCGCTGCTTGAATTAGAAGGCGTCAGCAGCGCTGACCGATGCGGTGTGCCGCTGGTGTACATGTCACCGTGTACACCATCACGGGTGGGGTCCACTGTAATGTTTGTGCGGAATCTGCACCATCCATCTTTTTTCCTCATATTATTTCACCCGCCAAAATCCAATTTGAGACAGTTCCAGATATCAGGTGGGCCTGAAATCAACGGTTTGTGAGCTGATTTGTCAGTTGGGACACTTCCATAGTGATCCGAGGCTGAAACTTGATATGTACGGTTAATTTATTGCCCTCATCTCATGTATGGAGTTTGGAACTGATCGGATGGTGGGAACCATGTGATTTTGCATTCTGGACCAATTTCGGGCCTCTTAAACGTGCTTTCCTCAGATCCCAGGCGTGTATATTCTTCACCATTGGTTTTCTGGAGTACATCTCGTGCTCTGGTAATTTTGGAGCGTCAAATCTATGCTTTTAACATCATTTTGCTATACACGCTCCTAATTTCCTCCTGTAACAAAAACACGAGTAAAATCTGGCATTAAATATTATCATGTATGTAAAATCAAGTAATTACTGGGGTCTGATATGCAATATTCGACCCTGATCACAACCCCCAACCAGCATTTTGCTAGTCCCGAGCAAAACATGCGAAAAATAATTTCAGAATAAAAGATAATTCCTGTAAACTCAAGTGACTTGTGAACAGATAGCTTGAGATGTGAAAATTCTAAGATTCATGATTGGTGTGTGGAATTTTTCTCTTGGAATCAAGCTCTCACAGATTTCATAATCAAATTTAAAATATTAATCCATTAATTTGAACATTCCTAAACATTGAGTTCCACGAGTGTATAGTATATTCTCGACGTACAATCATTAAGAGATCCAATTGTCAATTTCATGATATCTTTGGTAAGTTGCCAAGCTTGAAACCAACACTTATCTCACAGATTAACTTTTCATTTTATCAACCTTTGATTTTTTTTTTTTTTTTTTTTTATTCATGAGCAGTAACACAAATGACGGAATCAAATTCTCACCTATAGGGAGCAAACCTATGGCGAAAACTTGTCGCCTAACCTTTTTTTTTTTTTTTTTTCAATTATGAGGAATCGAATCTTCATCTATAGGGAGCAAACCTATGATGACGATTATGTGACTTAGCCTTTTAATTCTTCTTTTTACCAAGTTAATCATTCAGTTATCGAACTGAAAACTTAATGTGTAAGCGAGATGTGATATGTGAAATCATGGCTCAATCAATGTTTACAATTTCTAATCATGGATTATCAATTCAAAATTGACTGTGAAATCAAGTAGATGGCCGAATCCAAGAGTCATAAGTTACCAACATCACATATCTTATAATGTTAAAATCACAACTATCCTTCAAAATCACTTTGAATTCAATAGAAATTCCAGAAAAATTTTTAAAAATTTCACAATTTTGCTCAAGACCAAGAAAATACTGATTAGGTACCCTAATCTCCCACCCCCAACCTAAAATCTACATTGTCCTCAATGTAAAAAAAATAAGCATGCAATGCACATGGGACAAGCGAATAAAAGATGAGTGATGGAAATAGTACCTTGATGGAGAATCAAGAAGCTTTCTCAAAAAATTTCATCATAAAAGCAAGTTAGCACAAGAGAGAGATCAACAGAAGTAAAATAAAAGAAAAATAAAAGAAGATCCTACCTATACCACTTTCGCAGGTGCTCTCGATTGCATTTAGCGCATGCAACAAGCCTTTAAACCCCTAGGTTACCCCTAGTGGACGAGTTGTAGTCTCGTGAGGGTTTGCAGTAATGTTACCCACAAACATTGAACTAACTAACAAAGAAATCAACGAAATGCTGGGTTGCCTCCCAGGAGCGCTAAGTTTAACGTCTTCAGCCAGACAAAAACGGACCATGAATTCATTACTCTTTAAGACCAGGGTCCACCAAAGAACTTACCTCAACACTGTGGTTAACCAATCCCAGACAAGTGATGTGAGTTCCCATGAGCTGTGCTATCTGCAATGAGGTAACTGACACTGTCGTCAAATAAGTTAAGGACTTCTGCTCGAACAACTTCTTTCATGTTAGGATCATGCTTCCATTGCATTTTACGTGACATTTCCACAGCATGATCCTTACATACAGTGGGGCACACTCCTTGTATTTCTGCTATCTTCCGTTCAATTGCTGCCTTATATGTTTGAAGAACATTAAGCAACCTGTTCTCTTTTGCCTTCTCAGAGTTAGAAACTGTGCTGTCAGGAAGAGTCTCAGAGGGATGAAGAGGTTCCACTTTCGCTCTCCATTTTTCAGTCTCCAATATAGGAGTAGAGTCGAGCAGTGCATTGACTTCGTGGATGGGACTATCGATGTCAAAATCCATGCCCGATTGTGCTAAGCAGGTCTCAAGAGGATCTTCAAAAGATGTACGGAAGGAGTCCTGCACAAGGCTCTCGATCATGTCCACTTCAAATATGTCATCCAAATCTGCGGATTGTTGTCCTGCATTAAAAACATTAAGTTTAATATTCATGTTACCAAAGACAACTTCATAACTCCATTTCGGCAATTTATAATAGCATTAGATGTGGCCAAAAATGGACGACCCAAAATGACTGGGATCTGACTATGAGGATTCTGAACAGGCTGAGTATCTATAACTATGAAATCCACTGGGAAATAAAATTTGTCAACCTGGATTAGCACATCTTCAATAACACCACGGGGCACCTTGACAGATCTATCAGCTAGTTGTAATGTTATTTTAGTCGGTTTCAACTCGCCAAGTCCTAGCTGCTCATAAACCGAATATGGTAACAATTGACGCTCGCCCCTAAATCAAGCAATGCCTTCCCTATCTTATGATCTCCTATGCCGCAAGAAATGGTGGGAGCTCCTGGATCCCTAAATTTAGGAGGAGTGTTATGTTGAATCATGGAGCTAAGCTGCTCTGCAAGGAAGACTTTCTTATGAACATTCTGCTTACGCTTTTGAGTGCATAAATCTTTAAGAAACTTAGCGTAAGGAGGGACTTGCTTGATAGCGTCAAGCAACGGGATGTTGACTTGCACTTTTTTAAACACATCCAAGATTTCATCAAAGTTGTTTCTTTTCTTCATTGGTGCCAGACGTTGAGGAAAGGGTGCTTTGGGCACGTCAGCGGCTCTTGGAGAGTCAGAGAGTTTTTGGACTTTGGATGCATTGGTGTGTCTCTCTGCTTCACCTTGATTTGATTCATCCCTAGGTATCTCTATTTTGTTGTCAATCTGTTTGCCTGACCTAAGGGTAATGATCGATTTGGCTTGCTCATGATATTGCCCTTGGTTGGAATTAGAGCCAATCTCATACTGTCCCTTTGGATTAGCCACAGGTTGGCTAGGGAACTTACCCTTCTCTCTCTCACTCAATGTGGCAGCTAGTTGACCCATTTGTACTTCCAGCTTGGCAATGGATTGCGCATTTGCATGTAAGCTTTGCTGGTTGGCTAGTAAGGTTTGTTGGGTGTCTTTTTGGAATTGGAGAGAACTCTGCATAAAAAGATGGAGTGTATCCTCAAGAGATGGTTTCCTTGATTGTGCAGGCATTTGTTGATATTGTGGAAACTGCTGAGGTTGCATAGGAGGATTTCCAGATGGTCCTCCTTGTTGTGGTCCCTTTGCCCAAGAAAAATTTGGATGTCTAGCCCACCCTGGGTTGTATGTGTTCGAGTAAGGATCATTCCCAGGTTTTTGAAAAGTATTCATAGCATGTACTTGTTCAGAGAGAAGTTCTGGGGATGCTGCACCAGATGGACAAGACTGCATAGGATGGGCAGGACTAGAGCATATGCCACAAGCCTCGGCTTGAGTTGTTTGTGGAGGTCCATTATGCAACATCAGAGCATCAACCTTCTTTGGTCAGGCCATCAATCTTGGCATGGAGATCTGGCGTGACTCCTATCTCATATATACCACCTCTCTTTTGTGGTTGGGAACTTCTGTCATCTCTATTTGAATAGTCCCATTGCTGGGAATTTTCACACAAGGTTTCAAAGAAGTTCCATGCTTCAACATCACTTTTGGTCATGAATGACCCTCCACTGGTGGCATCAACCATGCGACGGTTTTGGGGTGTCAAACCGTCATAAAAGTATTGAACCTGTTGCCACTTTTCAAAGCCATGGTGTGGACATTTAAGAAGTAAGTCCTTCCATCTTTCCCAACATTCATGAAAGTGCTCTCCCTCTTTTTGTGTGAAATTAGTGATTTCTCTACGGAGAGCATTTGTTTTGTGAACAGGGAAGAACTTGTTTAAGAACTTCCTAGACAATTGGTCCCATGTAGTGATAGACCCAACTCCTAGAGAATTCAACCATGCTTTCGCCTTATCCTTCAAAGAAAAAGGAAAAAGGCGCAAACGGATCGAATCGTCTGAAAAGTTTTGAAACCTAAAGGTAGAGCAAATGTCTAGGAATTCTTTCACATGATGATATGGGTCCTCCTTGTCTAACCCATAAAAAAGGCAACAACTGTATGACCCCAGTCTTAGCTCAAAGTGTGCTGCCGTGGTGGTGGGCAACACTATGCATGAAGGCGCATTGAATTGGACAGGAGCTGAATAATCTCTAAGAGCTTTAGTTCCATTCTCTTCTGCCATTTCAAATAGGATGTTTCTAAATCTTTTACGAAAAGTTCTTTCTATTTCAGGATCAAAAGGTGCTAGTTCTATATTCAGAGATCTACGTCCTAGCATAAACTATGTTATTGCAATGTAAGAAAGGAAACTAAACTAAAAAAAAACCTAAGAGAAATAAAACTAGAACTAGAAACTATGAGATTCTAAAACAAGTTAAAACTATGTCAACAAGAATGGGAAGAAAGAACCCAGGAAAGGAGATGATTGATGTCAGAAGATTTAAGAAGCTCCTCCTTCACTTAGTAGCTTCCTTCCCCAATTCCTGTAAATAAAAACAAAACAAATTAAGTTTCCTAAAATAATGATAGAAAAATCCTAAGCAACGGTTAATTTCTAAAAGAAAGTTTCTAAAACTAGAAAATAGAAAGTTACCAAATCCAAAGTTAGAAAGTAGAAAATTCCTAAAATTGAAAACCTAAATCTCAAAATAGAAAGTAGAGGGGACTGGAGAATTTAGAAAGATGTTACCAATTGGAGATCTATGTTAGAATCCTGCAAAAGAAAACAAACAAGTTAGTTTCTAAAACAGAAAATCTAAAATTAGAACTTCCTAAAGAACAAAAAAAGAAGAGTTAGTTTCTAAAAAGGAAAGAAATCCTAGAATTAGAAAGTTACTAAAATAAAAAACTAAGTAGGTTTCTAAAAAGAAATTTCTAAAAATAGAAAGTTAGTTAAAAGAAGAATCTAAATCTAAAAATAGAAAATAAAAAAAAAAAAAAATTAAAAAAAAGAATTCTAGAATTAGAAAATTCCTAAAAAGTAAAATCCTAATTCTAAAAATAGAAATTAGAAAAAAATAAAGAATTTAGAAAGGGATTACCAAATTAGAAGTTTATTTCAGGACCCTACAAAATAGGAAACAGGTTAGTTTCTAAACAAAAACTCTAATCTAAAATTAGTAAAATCCTAAGACTATGAATTATGATAAGAGAGAATCTTAAATCCAATTTGGATCGAAACATCCCCGGCAACGGCGCCAAAAACTTGTTCACTCCCCAAGTATAGGTTGTTTGTAGTAATAAACTCGGTAAGACCGAGGTCGAATCCACAGGGACTGGTCGTCACAATTCAAATTCACGATTCTCCTTAACTAATTCAACAAATAAAGGATCAAATTGCTAACACAAATCTATGGAAAATAACTATTGAAAATAGGGAAGAAAATTTAATCAGAGAAAGAGCACTAGGACCTTCGAATCCACCCCTAACTATCCTAACCCTTGTCTTGTCTGTTGATTCACCTTGATCTAGATTGATACCACTTAAATAGAGAAAGTACAATCTGTGTCCTTAATCGGGCATACAGACTGTCTAATTCCTTTAAGCAATGCCATGAACAACATATCCCATATCCTTGGTCGGGCATATGGAATGTACATTCATTAAAGCACCCTGTTCCTTCCTCTATAGGAAACTTGTTCTTGATCAGACCCAAGCACCTGTAATAAGCATCCAAACAACATCCATCTATATACTTTGATCAAGTTCATAGATGGAGAAGTATGGAATTTAAACCCATAAAGCTCACTTAGAGAAAAAAAACAATTAATTGATATTCAAAGTAAATCAACCAATACAAGAGCTGATCAAATTAGGGGCTTCATCTCAGCCCTAGCTGAGAGATTAGTGACCCATAAAATCCATGAAAAAATATTCAATAAAATTCATAAAATCAAAACACCAAACCAATCGATCTCTCTCTCTTCCTCCTCCTTCTCTTTCTTCTCTTTCTTCTCTTCCTGGCTCTGGATCTCGAATTCTCTGGATCTGAATGCCTTTCTCATGTCCAAGACTCTTCTTTTATAGCTGATGGAGTGGCTGGAGTGGTGAAAATCGGATTTGGGAAGCTGTCGCACGCGCAGCGAAAGCTTTTTCGCAGCTAAGTTCGGGGCCTCGAAATACCACACTTTCCTCGTTCAAATTCCAACAAACACCGTCCCTTAGGACTTTCTTGGGTCCTCTACATGATGGACGGTTCAGATCTGCCATATGATCAAAGATGGTGGCCCACAATCGCCTGGAAAACCGGATTTCCAAATTGTGCGAAACTTTTCGCACCCTTTCGCTGTCGTGATCGGTGAGCCCCACAGAGGTGTTTTCTGGAAAATCCACCCCGTCCATTAGATTCAGGACGAAATTTCAGTCAGGAATGGGTGTTTTGAAGGTCCATTAGCACGGCCCACAGAAGAAATCACAAAAAACTCAGTTTTTAACGTCCCGGGGCAGTCCACTTTTGGCCTCTGTACCGCACACATGTGTACGCATGGGAGTGGAATCTCAGCATGGTTTTGTAGTTCTCATGGCCGTCTACAAGATGAACGGCTCGGATCATCCGGAAAGGTGACGGGTGGGGCCCACTGACGTCCGTAAAAACGGCCAGCGGCCGTTCCTCGCTGACGCGCAAATGGACGCGGTTTCTTTCCGCTGCGGAAGTGGTGGGGTCCACTGTGATGTTTTGTTAGGAAATCCACTCCGTCCATTGGATGGAGGGGAAAATTTCGGTCGGGAATATGCAGTTTCCACCCTCTGTTGACGAGGCCCACATGGTTTTCTGTTCCACCGTCCAACCGATGTTTGAACGGTTAGATTTCCATAATCGCTTTTTTTGGTAATTCGGCCACCTACACCTTGGTAACATCGACCTTGGAAAGGGAATGGACGGATTGGATTGTCCGTTTGGACAACAGGTGGGGCCCACAACTCGTCCGAAGTTTCCGCCGTGCGAACGCTGTTGCTGAAGACGGAAATTTCCGTTTTTA
Source organism: Magnolia officinalis (assembly GCA_021015155.1). Classification (NCBI taxonomy): domain Eukaryota; kingdom Viridiplantae; phylum Streptophyta; class Magnoliopsida; order Magnoliales; family Magnoliaceae; genus Magnolia; species Magnolia officinalis. Next base: position 23,017,377 of record JAJHSJ010000016.1, on the reverse strand, counting down.
AAAAAAATCGCGCTGCTTGAATTAGAAGGCGGTCAGCAGCGCTGACCGATGCGGTGTGCCGCTGGTGTACATGTACACCGTGTACACCCATCACGGTGTGGGGTCCACTGTAATGTTTGTGCGGAATCTGCACCATCCATCTTTTTCCTCATATTATTTCACCCGCCAAAATCCAATTTGAGACAGTTCCAGATATCAGGTGGGCCTGAAATCAACGGTTTGTGAGCTGATTTGTTAGTTGGGACACTTCCATATAGTGATCCGAGGGCTGAAACTTGATATGTACGGTTAATTATTGCCCTTATCTCATGTATGGAGTTTGGAACTGATCGGATGGTGGGAACCATGTGATTTTGCATTCTGGACCAATTTCGGGCCTCTTAAACGTGCTTTCCTCAGATCCCAGGCGTGTATATTCTTCATCATTGGTTTTCTGGAGTACATCTCGTGCTCTGGTAATTTTGGAGCGTCAAATCTATGCTTTTAACATCATTTTGCTATACACGCTCCTAATTTCCTCCTGTAACAAAAACACGAGTAAAATCTGGCATTAAATATTATCATGTATGTAAAATCAAGTAATTACTGGGGTCTGATATGCAATATTCGACCCTGATCAAATATCACATGAATTCTCTGCACCCAAAACTCCAGAGCAAAATGGCATTGTGGAAATAAAAATAGAGTTCTTCAAGAATGGGAATGTTATGCTAAATAGCATGAAGGTTTCTAAGATTTATGGCTGGGCGATTAATACTGCTTGCTATATTATTAATCGTATTTATACTTGCAAATCAAATAATAAAACACCCTACGAAATGTGGTTTGACAAAAACCTACAGTCAATATTTTTCGCGTTTTGGCAGTAAGTGTTATATTTTACGTGACCGGGAAAATTTGGGAAAATTTGATACTAAAAGTGATGAAGGATTATTCTTAGGTATTCTTTAAACAGTCGTGCATATTGTGTACTGAACAAAGGACCGGAGTTATTCAAGAGTCAATTAATGTGGTCATAGATGATCACTTAAATACTTCGGCCCCTAGTTCAGATAATGATGAAGTTCTCATAATTGAAAAACCAGAAACTTCATCAAGTGAATCTAATCATGATGTGAGGACTGTCAAAGATCATCCAACTACATAAATCCTTGGAAATCCTCTCACTGGTGTACGCACTCGTAGACAATTAGAAGATTTTTGTAATTACGTGTGTTTCACATCTCAGATAGAACCGGTTAATGTAAAAGAAGCTCTTTCTGATGAAAACTGGATAGTTGCGATGCAGGAAGAACTTAATCAATTTGTTCGTAACGATGTCTGGTATCTTGTTCCAAGACCGAAAGATAAACATATTATTGGAACAAAATGGATTTTCAAAAATAAGTCTGATGAATTGGGAAATATTATTCGAAACAAGGCAAGACTGGTTGTGCAAGGGTACACTCAAATTGAAGGTATCGATTTTGAGGAAACTTTCGCTCCAGTTGCACGCCTTGAATCAATCAGATTATTTATATCCATTGCATGTTTTAGAAAGTTTAAGATTTATCAAATGGATGTAAAGAGTGCTTTTCTTAATGGTGATTTACATGAAGAGGTTTATGTTGAACAACCTACAGGGTTTGAAGATCCTAAGTTTTCTAATCATGTTTATCGCCTTAAGAAAGCTCTCTATGGGTTGAAACAAGCTCCCAGTGCATGGTATGAAAAATTGACTAAGTTTTTACTGGGTCACAATTTTCAAATGGGTAGTGTTGATAAAACACTTTTTGTTAAAAAGCAGAACAATGATATTTTAATGGTTCAAATTTATGTTGATGATATAATTTATGGATCAACTTGTACTGACATGACTGTTGAGTTTGCAGATCTAATGAAATCTGAATTTGAGATGAGTATGGTCGGAGAATTAAACTATTTTCTAGGATTGCAAGTTAAACAGCAATCTGATGGAATTTTTATTTCTCAAACTAAATATGCTCTAAATTTAGTTAAGAAGTTCAGGTTTGAAAATGGTAAGAATTTTGATACTCCTATGAGTACTTCTCTAAAACTTTCAAAAGACTCTGCAGGTAAAGATATAGATCCTAAACTATATCGAAGCATGATTGGTAGTTTACTGTATTTAACAGCAAGTAGATCTGATATTGCTTTTAGTGTTGGAATTTGTGCTAGATATCAGTCTAATCCTAAAGAATCTCATTTGACTGCTGTTAAACGTATTATTCGTTATGTTGTAAGTTCAATTAATCTGGGTCTTTGGTATCCCTATGATATTAGTGTTCAATTGGTTGGGTTCTCGGATGCTGATTGGGCTGGTAATATGGATGACAGAAAGTCAACCAGTGGTGGTTGCTTTTACATTGGAAATTGCATAGTTTCTTGGTTCAGTAAGAAACAGAGTTCCATTTCACTCTCAACTGCTGAGGCTGAATACATTGCTGCAGGAAATGCATGTACTCAGTTAATCTGGATGAAACGCATGTTAAGTGATTATGGTATTGCACAAGACTCGATAGTTTTATATTGTGATAATTCAAGTGCAATTAATATTTCCAAAAATCCAATCCAGCATTCACGAACTAAGCATATTGACATTAGATTTCACTATATTCGTGAACTTGTTGAAGAAAAAGTAATTTGTTTAGAATATATTCCAACCGAGAAACAACTTGCTGACATTTTCACCAAACCACTCGATAAATGCAGGTTCAATAAATTGAAATTTGATCTCGGTATGTGTAATATAAGATGATTGATTATGCATTTTGTATATTATATTGTAAATATCTTCATAGTTTTTTTATGAAATTTTTTTTAAAAAATGCATGTTTTGGTCTTACACGACCAGTCGAGGATAGTCTCGACCAGTCGTGGTTCGACCGGTCGAGGACTAATCACGACCGGTCGTGTATCGCGCTGGTTCCTTTATTTGGGGGAAAAATCACTTTTTCCTCATTTCCCTCTTCTTCTCCAACGGGCTTAGCTTCGACCGGTCGTACCCATCTATGGGATTTCTCCAGGTTTGAGTATTTCTCTTGATTTTGTTGAAGAATCTTGAACATTGCTTCTTGTCTTCCTTGTTTGTGTTGATTATTTCATATTTCCTTCAAGGGTTTGGGGTTTTCTTCCTCATTTTCTGATTTGGTTGAAACCCATCTTGTTTTTCTTGAAATTTCTTCAATCTTTTCAAGAATATGGATGTTAGAGGTAAAAAGCGAACTAGTAGAGGTGCTTCTTCATCTAGGTCTAATGTTATTTCTCGCCGTCATCTTAAAGATCCTAATGATGACCCTCCACAAGTTCGTGATTTTCGTACTAAGAAGGTTATTGTTGAGAAAGCAGTTAGTATTAATCATATTGCTCAATTTAATCTTGTTCCTCTCCTTCAATCTATTGGTTGGGTTAACATTTTGAACTGGGGAGGGCCGGCATTTCAGTCAATTGCTCAGGCCATGGTTGCATGTATTACAGACTTTTCTCTTGAGGAATTAACTTTTATTGTTACTACAAGAGAAGGGCCTTTTACTGTGGATCGTCATTTGATTTCTGGCTTAATGGATATTCCAGTAAATGATGATGGAATCCACCCTACCACATTGGGTGATAAAGTTACTGAATCTGAAAAACGTTTATTTACTAGAGCCCTTTGTAATATGGATGCACCTTGGTCTGTCAATGGTACTGTTCTCAAATCCAGGTTGCTGTTGCCCAGATACAGAGTTCTTCATCGTATTTTTACGTCTAATGTGTATCCTCGGGCTAGTAACAAAACTGAGTTGACTCTTCTGATGGTTCGTATACTGTACTCAGTCATTAGTGGTGCCAATGTTTGCTTGCCTTCGTTGATCTGTTCTTCTATTATTCAGTTTTTTTCTCAGCCAGGTCATGGTGACATTCCATTTGGATATCTGTTAAATGTCTTAGCTACTCATATGTTAGTCACTATGCCTATTGGTGAAGCTCCTATCCAACACCTTATTTTCAACAACTCCAACCTAAACAAAATGAAGTTGAAATTGGCCGCTGGTCAAGTTGATAATGTCAAAGGTGGTGGAGCTGCTGGAGTTGGAGATGAGGATGAAGGCGATGATCTTCCTGATGAGGATATCAACATGGATGATCTTTTTGATGATATTGAGTCTGCATCTGAAGATGATCCAGATTTTGTTCCTTCTGATTTCGATGCACGTCTGAGTGCATTAGAAGAAAAGGTAGAAAATATGCATGTTGGCCATGATGCGCAATTTAAGAAAATGCATAAGTATTTGAGGCGCTTACAAAAAGGCCTTCATCATATTGATGCTACCATTCCTGCTCCTTCTTCAGGGTCTGATTAAATGTTTTATAACTGAAGTTTGAACTGATTTCACTTTGGATTTCTCTTGGTACTGTCGAACTTATAACTGTGACTTTGGTTTGTAATATCTTCTCCTAACTCTTTTATGCTTATTCTCTATTTTACTTCTTGAGCTTATGGATCTTCCTTTGTCATATTTTTGACAAAAGGGGGAGAAAGAATGGTATATATGTTTGTGTTGTTGATGTTGTGTGTATCATTACACACATTCCTTAATGGGGAGTCTTATTGAGGGGGAGTGATTCATCTCTCATATTGTGTATGGTTGTCATGTGTTGACAACTGGTTCATGATTCTCTATTGTGATTTTATTGAGTATCTTATTAAAAGGTATATATATGTTTTGTCACAAATTTGACAAAGGGGGAGATTATTAGTGCTATTATATGATACCTCTTTGGTTGTCAAATTTTGTGTGTCAAAACCTTGTCTTGGGTGTGTTATATGTTTAAGACACCATATCAACTTATGGACTCTTCAAGCGGCTTCAAGGTACATTTCGACGATATAAAGAAGACACAGTATTCTTGATTCAAGCAAAGGTTATTCAAGTTCAAGATACAAGCAGTGTTTGAAGGTGTGAAGCTCAAAAGCAAACTCAAGATAAATGTTGGTGTCAAGTCTTTGGACGACTCGTACTTCAGGCTTCAAGTACTAAAAGATTTATCATTCGTTGAATGAAGTAGAGTTCAATGTCCATACTTCATTATTCAGGTTTGATAGACCATAGTCATTGACCTTAGGGTAGGTCATTTTGGATACATTATACAACTGTGTTTAAACATGTTTTTGATCTGCTCTTAGACTAGTCCTGGTTCTGGTTCGACCAGTCCTAGCACTGGCTCGACCTGTCTAAGAATTTCCTAGGCCAGTCTTGGACTTGTTCAATTTTATCGGATTTTCTGGTTCGCTCACGACCAGTCTTGGAGTCTGCTCGACCGGTCGTGGGATGTCCTCGACTCGAACCTCGACCAGTCGTGGAGCCTCGATTCAAACTCCAGCGACTAAATTCACTGTCGCTCGACCAGTCGAGAAGGGGTCTCGACCGGTCGTGGACGACCTTCGACCAGTCGTGGACTGCCTACGACCGGTCGAACATCAGTTTTCCTGATTGCGCGCAGAAATTCAAAAATCTGTTTCTCCTAAGACCAGTCGTGGGAACTCCTAGACCAGTCGAAGACGAATTTCTGTAGCTATAAATAGCACACGAATTTCAGAGTTTAATAGTCGAAAAATCTATCAAAGCAAGTATATTCTAGGCTCCACTCTGAGATAAGTCGTGTTTATTTTTAAGCTAATTTGCGCTTCATTCTAATTCCTTTTGTTAGTTTTTTGCATTTGATTTTATTCTTAATTCCAATCGTATTTGAAAAGGGGAAATCGTGTATTCCTTCTTCTTGGAATTAAAATCAAATAGAGCTAGCCCTTTGTGATTTCATTTAAAATCAGTTAGAACTTAGAACCTCGATAAAGTGAGTATTGGACATTGAACTATCATTATTGAATCTCTACTCTGATCGGTTCTTCCGGGCTACTACAAAAGGATAAGATCCAGGTATTCTACAATTCCTGTAATTTCTATTTTGTTTTGTATGAGATTTGCCAGAAAAATCTCTATGTGTATGGTTATCTGAGGAGAGCCAGAAAACTCAGATTGTGGGGTTTTTTGAATTGTGTAAGCCCAAGTGATAAAGACACAATTGTGAAGGTTTTTGGTGAACCTGTGAAAACCAGTTTTATTAGAGAACGCTAATATCCCCTGTGTGAGGATATTAGGAGTGGAGTAGCATTCTGTGTGGCTGTTTTAGAACAGTTGGTGAACACACAGGCGAACCACTATAACTTCTTGTCTTGTGGATTGAATGGTTATTTAATTCCTTATCTTTTATCATTCAGTTCTATTTTCCTTGTGGATGTGAATGTTGTAACAGTTTGAAATTTCAAGCAAGTGTGGGAATGTTGTAATAATTTAGTGATTTATTTCTGCAATTTATTTCCAGCAATTCCCTTTATTGATTCAAGCTTTAAATTCCAAAATTGTTCCAGCAAGGTTGCCCTGCCATTTTTATGGTGTATGGCTGTCCCTAGAACAAGACATTTGTAAATTCAATTTATTCAGTGCAGTTTGTATTTATTTCTTTATTCCTCTTTGATTTGAGAAATTGATACAAAGACATTTCTAGATAAAAGGTTGTCCTACCATAAACATTTGGTTTTTGGTGAAAGGTTGTCCTTAGAACAACGTTTGTATCAACCTCTCAAATTCAGTAGTTTGAGGTTGCATTTCATTTCTGCATTGCAATTTATTTAATTAGTTCATTGGCTATCATACTTTGTTTAATTCTGCTATTATAAGTTTTTATTTGGCATTGTCCTATTCACCCCCCCTCTAGGACATATAGCTTGGCCATTTCAACTTCTACTATTGAGACTACCAAGTATAGCAACAACGGCTCTCCTTGCTCGGGTTTTGAGAGCAACGACAATGATCCCAAGTACCTCTTAAGTCGCTAGAAGGCGTGTTCGCATTCTTCCGTCCAATCTTTTTTTTTTTTGCTTCCCTTTTAGTTGGTTGGAAAAAGGGATGCATTTGTTATTGGCTCGAGATATAAAACAGTTGAGAGGAGCTATTCTTCCTATGAGGCATTGAACTTCTTTTGTCGTTCTAAGTGAGCTCATGTTGAGTAGAGCTTAAATTTTATCGAAGTTTGCCTCTATCCCTCTTTGACTGACCAAGAATCTGAGGAATTTCCTTGAACTGATGCTGAAGGCGCACTTGCTCGGATTCAACTTCAACTAATATTTTCGTAAGATTGTAAACATTTCTTCAAGGTCAGAGACGTGGTTTGTTCACAACCCCAAGTGTAGGTTCGCGATTTAGTAATAACTCGGTGAGACCGAGGTCAAATCCACAGGGACTAAACTTGTATGTATTCTGAAAATAACTAGAACTAGAACTAGAAAAAGATTTGAATTGAAATCTGGAATAGTTGAGAATAATTGTGAATGAATTATCAATAATCAAAAGGGAACTAGAGTGTTAATGATCCACTTGTAGCTATCAAGATACTACCATACTCGATTTAAAAAACACAACCAGAATCGAAGTCCCGTCCTATCCAGTTGGAAGATAAGCAATTAAAGCACAATCTGAACTTCTTATTGAATTAGTTCACACATGAAGAAGTATTGTGAAGATTGGAAGGGAATTCAACCATCCACCATGCCTAGGAGACAATGGTGAATCACGAATTTCACAAATCTCACAAACTCAAAATAGAAAAGAAGATATTCAAAGCTATCGCAGCGTCTATTGTAATTTGAGTCACTACAAACCATAGAAAATTGAAAATATTCCTTAAATTCAAACTAGAAGTCAATGAAGTTCAACATAAACAAGAATCAAAGCAAGATACACATCCTAACACACTACAAGCTTCACCTCTTAACCCTAGCTAAGAGGTTTAATTGACCAAAGACATGATTGAACTAAAAACTCTTAAACAAAGCATAAAAACTAACTAGAAGAAGAAGATTGTGGAAGAAGGAAGGACTCCTTGAAGTTCTCCAACACTTTGCTCCACTCTTCCAACCCTAATTCGTGCTTAGAAATAATTAAGAGACTCATATTATAGTATTTGCTTGGACCGACTTTGAAACCACCTCAAATTTATGCAAAAAGTTAGGCTTCGGTTGAACTAAAGTAAGGCTGAAAATCCAATTCTCTCGCTGGACAATTCTGCGCGATTTCGGTCGGACCGAAGTTAGCTTCGGTTGGACCGAATTAAGGCTGAAAATTCTGCTTCTCGCTGGACTATTTTGCCCGATTTTGGTCGGACCGAAAGTCTGTTTCAGGACTTTTCTGCTTTAAACTCAGAATTCCAGAATATTTTTTTTTGGGACAATTTTCAGAAATATATTTCTTTCAGGACAATTTTCAGGATTCCTTTTCTTCACTTCAAATCTTCGATTCTTTTCATTCCTCACTTGGTTTCTTTGGATCTTTGGCATGTGAATTCTTCATTAATGACTTGTAAATTTTTAAATCTTCATTTAGTAATCTTTTGATCATAAATCTTCCTTTTGACATTAATTTTACCTTAAGCTCTCGAAATCACCTCGCACATGAAAACATGCAAAATTAGATCGACTAAGTACTATCATATTTATAAAATAAAGAAATAACTAGGGGAAAATATGCAATATTTGACACTTAATACACCCCCAACTAGAATTTTGCTAGTCCCGAGCAAAACATGCGTAAGCAGAAGACTCTTCGTCAACAAGGAGGAGATCTTCGATGTTGTGCTTAACGGGACTCATCAACTTATCAGTAAGTATCTAGAGTCCAGGAGGACACTTGTGATCATTCCTTTCTAGGATTGGGTCTTAAGTGGTTCTCACCCTTTGAAGTCCTCAAGGAGGCCTCCGGCGGGAGTGTACGCTGTGGGTGCGTTGTGTGGACCCTTGCTCTGTGGAGAGCATGAACATTTGGTTAGGAGCGAACCAGTGAAACTCCAGGGTTAGAGGTGTACCGAGTAGAAACCTTTGGATGCGTTGTGTGGACCCTTGCTCTGTGGAGAGCATAAACATCTGGTTAGGAGTGAACCAGTAAAACTCCAGGGTTAGAGGTGAACCGAGTAGAAACCTCTGGGTGTGTTGTGTGGACCCTTGCTCTATGGAGAGCATAAACATCTGGTTAGGAGTGAACCAGTGAAACTCTAGGGTTAGAGGTGAACTGAGTAGAAACCTTCATGTAAAGGTTGAAGGTGAACCTGATTTAAAACCTTAGGTTTGAGGTGAACCCTGGGAAACCTCCTTAGTGAATTCCGATACATTCAATGGTTGAGTGCGACAGCCGGGAGTGGAGTAGACAAGTAGTCGAACCACTATAAAAATGACTGTGTCTGTGATTGATTTTTGTGCTTACTCATTTGTATGATTATGCTAACTGCATTCATATCTACTCACACTTCACACACAGTCATCATAGACTATAACTGCTTCATGCTTATTATTTAAATAGTTCTGTGATTGGATCCTCTACTGAGCTTGGAAGCTAGTAGAGTTACATTGGGTAATCCTTAACATTGCATACCTGTTAGGATTAGAGTGATAGGATTTTTTTTTATATAATGTAACGCCCTGAAATTCGAGGGTCGAGTAGCAACTCAACTCTCGAGTTCCAAAACATCACTTATGCAACATAGATAATGATGATTAAATGTTGTCTGTGTTAGAGCAATAAACATGAGTGAGATTATACCAAAACAGTAATTCATACTCCAGATCAATTGTATAAAGGCAAGCGGAAGACTGAAACTGTATATTATATATATATATATATATATATATATAATATATATATATATATATATATATATATATATATATATTATATATATGTATGTATGTAAAAGAAACAAAACCATCTCAATCTCCAGAGTATGAACCTAACTAAGTCACCATATACATGTATCTATTTTACGATCAAAATGTCAAAAATACAACTAGAGAAGTGAACCCTGTAAGTACCGTCGATCCAGGCAGTCTAGTCAAAGCCACCGGAATACTGCATATACGAGAACTCGTCCTAGTCCTCGTCGTAGTCCGGCTCAGCCTCCTGAGTCGTCACCTCATCTGCACCTAAGACAGAGTCTGGTTAGTGTGTACAACACCGTCCCGTAACGTGGCAGTGAGTAGCTAACTCAGTGGAACAATAAAGCATAGGTTAACATGTTATCAATGCAGTCAAGCAGTAATGATAAAGCAGTAAAATCAAACACTCCTAACTACTCTTATTAATGCAAGTATGAATGCAGTCATGATGCATGCCCTCACCACACACTCCCTCGTGCGACACCATCTTAGTTCGCGGCATGCTTGCATTCCTCAGTGCTCCACATCTTCCAGGCACATGCAATGCGATGATGAGCATGATTACCGAGTTATTATTAGTCCATTTCAAACAGCAGGATTGGGAAACTATGGTACCTCCCTTGTATCATTCCCAAACATGATCCATTCTAGGGTCGTCAGTCCTAGTTAATTTCATACGATGGTGTGTTTCTAGGTCGTTGCAAAGGCTGTTAGGGCTGTTACATGCATTCGTTACACCACTCCCCCATCACCTTTTTAACGGTTCATCACTAAATTGATACAGGCCTACTTCATACTCTATACACTGCGGCAAAACTCGTCGCCTCACCGCAAATTCAAAGTATGCTCGAGGTCACTACAAAGGGCTCGTCACCAATCAGTGTAGGCCGACAGCTCGAATATAGTATCCTATACCACCATAATCGGCTCACGAGTCTGGTTGCTCACTGGTCACTACGGGGAGGCACGTGGCCCCAGCGTAGGCCGACAGCTCGACCACGGTGTCCCATACCACCATGCCAGGCTCATAAGTCTTAGGCCCTGTTTGGGCAACGGGATTAGAAGGGATTAGGTGGGATTGGATTCAAAAAAACATCATTATTACCCATGGCAGGGATTGTCCCCTGATTCCATGGGATTAGATTAATGCTCTGCTTTATTGGTAATACGGTGGTACATTGAATGGATATACCCACCATCATTTGAAATTACCAGAATAACACACATGTATTATATCTAAACCGTTCATTTGTTTTGTAACCTCATTTTATGGTATGGGCTGAAAAATTAGGTAGATCCAAAACTTATGTGGCCCCAAAGAAGTTTTCAACGGTAAGTATTCAATCCCCGTTGCTTTCAGTGGTGGGTCCACTTGAGCTTTAAAATTACTTGATTTTTGGCCCATGCTCTAAAATAATCTCAAAAAATGGGTGGACGGTGTGGATATAGCCCAAACATTAGGGTGGGACCTACACAACTTGCTAGCATTGAGTGAAATTGGCACGAGATCAATGCAATTCCATCCGATCTAATTCCAAGCTTTTGCAAACATGGAGTGGAATTGGCACGAAACCAGATGAATCCAATCCCACCTAATCCCTTCTAATCCCGTTGCCCAAACAGGGCCTTAGCGGATTGAGGTACCATGGTTAACGGGATTTCACTGGTAAGTTTGGTACCCTAGGTTCAAGCAGTAGCGTCTAAACTTGGTGAACATACATTAGACATATCAGGTTACTTGACGAGCCTGACTAGCTCGAGCGTACAATCAACTGAACGACATGAAGTGCAAGCACTTCGCGTGGCCTAACCACTGTCGCCAACTGAAGTACGACTCGGGTTCGTCAAACACGTCTTACGTGGCGAAATGAATCTCAACCACGATCTCAAGTCTGGTACCGATTGTCTGGACTATAAACATAGTCCCAAACTCAATCAATCCTTATTTAGAACATGTGGAGTAAAGCATATTAAAAAAAGTAATTCAAACATGTTAACAAGCATATCATAAAGCATGTTATAAAGCACCATATAAATAGGAAATACAAACACATATATTTCATAAGTATGCGGTTAAATTAAACAATCAACATGGAGGAAATCATATACGTCTCTAAGGTAGTTGAGAATCCCATCTCAACACCTACCTAAGACATCATCATCCAAACAATTACTCTCACAAGTTTCACCAACACTTAGAATACACTATTTCAACACACATAGTGTACATTAGCAAAACATGTATTAGGGCGAGTCCTTTCGCCAGACAAGTATTTTATCCATATATAATATATCAATACAACAAATAATCATGGCAAACACATTTCTAAAATTTATACGTATACGGTACTTTCTACAAATACCTAGAGTATGTAATATTCCATATTCTTCATCTTTAATTGAAACGGAAAACAGACAGCACTTGTACATGTGCAATTGCATGCAGATCATGAATCTATCATTATCTGACATTGGAAGCGTTGAAAACCATAACCTATACACCCAAAGTCCTCACCTTTAATCGTAGAATCGTAACGAATACGATAGGTTTGCTAAGCTTCCGTATTCGGCAGTTTGGTAGCCTATAAAATGAAATAGGTTAGCTATTTCATAACCTACAACCTTCACAACCCCAAAACAGATTAGGGTTAGGGTTTCTTACCTAGAAACGAAGTCGGAATCACCGGGAAAGCGACTAGACTTGCGTGGTTAAGCTTGTAGAACGGCAGGGGATAGTAGTAAGGAGTTTCTCCCACTTCTCTCACACTTTCTCTCTCTTTTCTCTATTCTCACTTAGGGTTTCTTTCAAATTCGTATGGCTGTAAGAGAGAGGGTTCTAAGGTCCTTATATAGCCTAAAAACACACTAAAATAGACTTAAGGTCAAGGTATACTTAGGTTATCACCAAAGCGAGCCAGTTTCAGTTCAACGGAGGACTTCTAGCTGGCCTCCTTGAGCCAAAGGTCGGACTTAAGCTCACAGACCTTGGATCTAGGTACCATTAAGTTTTCGTTCCAGTAGGGTTTCCAGATCACGCGTGGCAGACCAGTTTCAGTTCAACGGTCAGTGAAACTCGATCAGAGATTTCAAGTACACTGCCATGAATATGAAATTTTTCCTAATCCGAGGGTGTATTTGAGTCAGATTCTGACGGTCTGGTTGCTTACAAATTGTCCACAAGCGACACGTGCCAGATTACTATTTGAGATATTTCTTTGTAAAGAAAAATAAGTGTTCTCACACTCTTCGCTCCGGACTCAAGCGAACAGCCGTGGGACACTGTCTGGATTTGCTTTCCAAGATGGTTGTCAAGCCCAGCGAGGCGGTCCTAAGTCTATAACTTCATATTATTCAGACTCTTGATGTGCGGTCCAGATCTGATACAGAGTTTCAATGTGCTCCCGAGAGCAGTCGGGTAATGAGTTTGGTCCTAGATTTTAGGGTAACCTAGCGTCAATGATTTTACAAGTTTTGGGTCTTGCAGATCGTATTTAAAGTGATTCAAACGGATTTCATGGCTAATCTAGTTTAGCACTTGGTTAACTTTGTCAAATTTCTAAAGGATTTAATTCTAAGTGATTTCTGCCTGAGGTGGTACTCGGACCATTGTACGGAATTTTTCGAGTCGTTAAATATAACTCGTAAATCTTTAAGAAGTCCTATATTCACCCCCCTTTAGGACATATTGACATATTCCAGCTTCTACTCAAGCGGTCTTCACCGCTATTTCAATTGGTATCAGAGCGGGTCTCTCTTTAAGGGCTTCACCGCCTAGAGAGTGATCTTGACTGAAGTTGGGGATATGGCCAAAGGAGAGGGCTCATCGGTCACTAGACCTCCAGTATTTGATAGATCAAATTATGCATACTGGAAGGCTAGGATGCATTACTTTCTGAGATCTTTGGATCATGACGTTTGGGATATTGTTGAAAGCGGATACGTGCCACCAACTGAACAAATCATACTTGACAGTGGCACAACTATTTCAAAACCCAAATTCAAAGAAAAGTGGACGGCGTTCGACAAAGAAAAACAGACTGTTGAAGCTAAAGCTATGAACGCCATCTACTGTGTCGTGTCCCAAGATATTTTCAATCAAATAAGCATGTGTGGGACATCTAAAGAAGCATGGGATCTACTGGAAACAACCCATGAAGGCACAAGTACTGTGAAGAGGTCCAAACTACAACGCCTGACTTCACAATTCGAAAATCTCAGAATGGAAAAGCATGAAACATTTATGGAGTTTTTCACAAAGCTAAATATGATTTGCAACTCCATGGGTGGATTGGGAGAGAAGGTTTCGGTCCCTAAAATCTGTAGAAAAATCTTATGATCATTACCAGAACGGTTTAATCCCAAAGTAACAACTATTGAGGAATGTAGAAACATAGACGAGATGAAAGTAGACGAACTAGTAGGTTCCCTACAAACTTTTGAACTACATTTCACTCAATCCCAAAAATCCAAAAACACTGTCCTAAAAACTTCAAAGAAATCAACTAATGAGGACAGTGGAAGTGAAAAAGAGGATGAAGACGAGGAGGTGGCTTTGCTGGCACAAAGATTCAAAAGGTTCTTTCAGAAGAACTGCGGCCGTCCATCCAAGGGAAGAAATGTGAACTATAAACCTTCTACAGGAAAATTTGGTAAGAAAACCAATGAACCGCAATGTTATGCCTGTCATGAGTATGGACACCTGTCAACCGAATGCCCAAACAGAAAAACTAAGGGCAAGGCGATGGTCGCCACGTGGGATTATACTGAAGAGTCGAACTCAGAATCCAGTGACTCTGAGAGTAACGGAGATCAAAAGTCATTGAAAATTCTCATGGTCTCCACTACTCCAATCATTCCCACGGAATCTGAAACACAGAAAGATCAACAAGCCACTGAATCATCTCCGTCTGAAAATGAAGAAACAGAAGAAGACAGAGAAAAGAACAAGTTGCAAGATGCTTACAATCAACTCTATACTCATAGAATCAACATTCTTAAGAGACTTGGAATCTCGGAAAATAAGAAGATACTACTATAAAAAGATCTGGATAAAACACTGGAGATCAATTCACACCTAATTAATGATCTACAGCAATATTATGCAGATAATGACAAGTTGGAAAGAATCAACCTATCCTTAAAAACTGAATCATCTAAGCTTACCAAACAAATTGAATTGTTAGAAGATGAGAATAGGCATCTCAAGAATGAGAATCACACACTCCGCTATGACTTAGAGAAATCTAGAAAATTTGCTGAAATAAACTATAAATTTTCTCAGAGTGGTGAAAAGCTTGAAAGGATGTTAGGGATGGGAAGGCCCGGAAAAGACAAGAGTGGCCTAGGGTATGAGAAAGCTAAGAAGAAAATAGGAAATGCAGCATCAATAACTAGATCATCTGCTGTTTTAGGAAGCAATATAAGAATCTCTCCTATTTGTCATCTATGTGGTAATACGGGTCATTATGAGTTTGAATGCACAACACCTAGGAGGACTCAACTTAACCCTGGTCAAAACAATCTATTAACCAGAGAAACACAGAATGTTAAAAGCCCTCTTAAGAATTTGAATATAAGAAATGTTCTTACATCACCACCTAAATTGATCAACAAGATGAAATGGATAAGGAAGAATTAGTTCAGATCATACATCAAGATCTGAATATGTGCCGAAATGAGAATTTTTTTTTTGCTAAGCATTCATTGTTTCATCTGAGGTTACACACCTCGAACTTTTTATATATAAACATTGCCATGTTTATAATTTTTGAATTGTACATAAACTGTACAAAATTTTGTTGTATACTGACTATCGTTGATACACTATAAGTATACATGAAGAAATGTCTGAAGTAAAAGTGTTGAAAAATCTTGAGTCAACTGTTATATGAATTTTCGATCAAATCGGTAATCAGTCGATATCATCGATATCACTTCAGAAGTGGAAAAGGCGCATGATTGGGAACGGTATTGAAGACAGAATCGATGAACTCGATAAAGAACTCTCGATATCATCGAAAAGAGTATCGATCATATCAACGATTGCCGCCCGATATAAGTCTGCAGAGCGCAAAAGAGAGAGAGAGAGAGAGAGAGAGAGAGAGAGAGAGAGAGAGATGGGATTTTTGTCCCAAGTTTTTTCCCTCCTCTGCTCGATTCGCTCGACCAAACCATTGGAGCCCTCGAAGGACTACCCAAATCACACAACGAAATCAGTAATACCTTACTATTTTTTCGTGAGTCCACGTTTTTTGGGTATTGCTGCTTTCTATTCAGGTCGTGTCCTCTTTCCAAATTCGTAAAAGCGTTTTTTTGTCGTTATAGGTAAAGACAAAGGGAAAGTGTCAAGCCCTGGCGAATCGTCATGATCGTCCCGACAAAAAGTACTTGCTCCTAAAGAAAGAACAAAGGCCTTAGATCATGGGACCCCCACTAGGCAGCGCACAAGATCACATGGGCCCCCGTCTGAGGAACAGCCATCTCCACAGGCACCTCCTCTTCCTCCACCTCTGGTCAATCAACGCCCAGCAAAATACATCGGTCGGAAGTTGATCCATGAACGAAGAGTTGACAGAGGATGCTTGGCACCCTACAATCTGGAACCTCTGTTTGCTAAAATTGGGTGGCTGCCTATCCTAGATTTTGGAGGACCTTGCCAACTTGAACAAACACGCAACTTTCTTAAAGCATGTCACTCTCCTGTGTCTGATCCTCCCTTGTTCATGGTCTCTCTGGATGGCGATGATGCGTTTATTACTCCTGCCACATTAGCTCACATTCTTAATCTGCAAATGGCTCCAGAAGGCATCCCGAACTTGGATCTTGATCATCCTGACAACCATTCTGTGGTTACCAAATACCTATGCAATAATAGAGACATTCCCTGGCATCAAGGGAATGCCTTAAAATCTAGGTACATGGAACCTCATTTTCGGATTATGCATGGAATCTTCACTACAAATCTGTATCTAAGGAGTACAAATCGTTCTGACCTCACGAGTCTTATGATCATGATTGTTTACTCTGTTGCAAAAGGGACGAAGGTCTGCCTTCCAACACTGCTTGTCAATCAGTTAGTAAATGCTATACATACATCCAGGGATCTACACCTACCATATCCCTGGATCATAAGCAGGATATGTCAAGTCATTGGTTTTCCTACTATCACTGATCCGGTTCTTCCAATTCATATCTTCAATGTAAAGAACATTCAGAAAATGGATTTGGAATTTCACGAGTACAAGGAGGAAACCGTGGGAGGAATCCAGGCAGAACATGTAGGAGGAGAAGGCGGCGATCCCATGGAAGGGACTGCAGTGGCTGAAGATGCCCCTCCTGGACTTGATCCAGCTCCGTCCATGTCATCAGCTGGATATGGCAAAAGGTTCAAGCTGGATAGAATTGGGGCGATTCAAAGGGACATCCACTCCGTCAAAGAAAGGCTGACTATCCTGGAAAGGCTAGTACAAGGAGTACAACAGACCGTTCAGGAATTGGTCGATCTAATGACCTGTCGTCGGGATGACACAGCTCCATCTCACTCTGCTCCGTAGTACTGATCTCTGAATACTGTCACACATTCTCACTCCTTTAACTTAGCATATGAACATTAGTATCTTTTTGAATGTTCTATACTCCCTTGAGTGTATGTGACAGTTCTCTGACTGGCTAGGCTGAAAATATTTTTTTTGTTGAAGAACGCCCACGGTTAGGCTAAGAATACTGGTTACAATACTTGGGATGATTGTTAAGCTACTGCTGTCTGTAGCAGTATACTTTTTGAAAATATGGATATAACTACCAATCTTGGGTAGTTTATTTTGTTATGGCTGAATATAATTCATACCTTTAAAGTCATCTAGTTCCCCCCCTGGTTTATCAAGTCTCTGATTTGGAATGCATGTGATGCCTTTAATGAATATTTCAATTGCTTTAAAACTGCTCTATCTTATCTTACATACATTCATGACTTCTAAAATTGATGTCTGTTTTCAAATTGTACTACTGATTTATACATCCTTATCTGTTTGTTCTCCCAAGAATTTTAAGCTTTAGTCAATATCACTTGCTATGCCTTTGCCAATGACTGACAAAAAGGGGGAGAAAAATTCAAAACACCCCGAGTGAAAAATTGTATATCTAATGTGTTGCAAGTGTTAGGGGGAGCAGCTGCACCAAGAAAAGGGTAGTTTTGAAGTAAGGGGGAGCAAATACTTCTAGAATGTGTACATAGGTTAGAAAACATTATAAAATTGTGTAAATGCATGTACACACAATTTAGGGTTGTCTATAAGTGTTCTAGGGTATTTTGGGTATTTTGTCACGTAATTGACAAAGGGGGAGATTGAAAGTGCATCTGCTAGTGCCCTGGTTTGTCAAGTTACGTGTGTGGTGAGTCAGACTGGCTGCAGAACTCGATAAGAAGATTATTTTAAGCGTCTGCCTCAACCGGATGTGTGAAAGCTCGCAAAAGGTGAATCATAGCCTCACATCCCGTGTCCCAAAACCCCGGGTGATTAAAACCCTTAAAACAAGATAGACATCTTAGGGTTTTATGGTGAGAAAACTTTTGGCAAAACAGAAAAATCTCTAAGTTTTTCTCGCCCTGTCGATTCTATCGAAGCACCCTCGATATGATCGACCTGCACTGTCGATGTCCTCGATACCTTAACAATACTATCGATAAGAGGACCAAAATGTCCAACAACTATATATTCATCTGAACGGATTTATCGATATATCGATACACCTATCGATATCATCGATAAAAGCACAAAATATGTCCAACGACTTCACAATATATCTGGACGAATTATCGATGTATCGATACACATCGATATCATCGATATTTAAATCTCGAGACCATCGAGAGTGGCTCGATAAGATCGACAGGCTGATTTCCTGCGCCCCTATTTTTTAATGAAAATCTCAAAATTCTTCGATATATCGATGATCGTCCGAAATGATCTGAATTCAAACATCGATAAGATCAGAGGTCCATCGATGATATCGACACCAGATCGATTGCATCGAACAAAGCCATAAACTTGTCAAGCAAGTTCAAAGATAAATCAGCTGGATTTATTGATACCTCAACTCTGATATCGATGTCATCGACATTCAAATTCCGATGACCTCGACGGTTCCCCCGATCATTCATGAAAACCTGAAATATCTCAAAGTCAAGTCTCTCTCATTTTTCAAGTGTCGATGGATCGAACCTGTCATCGATGGAATCGAAGTTCGAAATCCGATGACATCGACAATAGCTTTGATTCATCGACCAATTGGCAAAGAGTTTCAAAAGCGTATGACATCGAGTCCGAGTCATTAAGCAGACCATCGATGCTATCGAGAGTATATGCTTGATGATATCGAACCTACTCGATGATATCGAACTCTGTCATAAATGTCACCGTTTTATATCCGTTGGAACTTTTTGCCTATTTATAGAGGACTTGTCTTTTATTGCTGTGAGAGAAAGTAGAGAGAGCTTTTGAGTGTTTCAACTTATATCCTATACCTAAAGCCCTTTCTCTCAAGGGAGTTCATCCTCCAATTCACCCTCATTATTGATATTCAATAGAGTGGATTGGGGAATGAACTCCAGCTACTACCTTAATGGCAAATCATTATGCTGGGATGCCTTGAATGCATAAGATTGGAACTACTCTATCTTCATAACAGGGAAATCTTTAAAGAGTAGGATTCCATCTTCACCTTGACCTAACCTTAAACCTAGTCTTGGTATATCTTTAGTGTTACGGATTAAGGGAGCAGAAGACTATTCGTCAACAAGGAGGAGATCTTCGGCGTTGTGCTTAGCGAGACTCATCAACTTATCAGTAAGTATCTAGAGTCCAGGAGGACACTTGTGATCATTCCTTTCTAGGATTGGGTCTTAAGTGGTTCTCACCCTTTGAAGTCCTCAAGGAGGCCTCCGGCGGGAGTGTACGCTGTGGGTGCGTTGTGTGGACCCTTGCTCTTTGGAGAGCATGAACATCTGGTTAGGAGTGAACCAGTGAAACTCCAGGGTTAGAGGTTAACCGAGTAGAAACCTCTAGGTGCATTGTGTGGACCCTTGCTCTATGGAGAGCATAAACATCTGGTTAGGAGTGAACCAGTGAAACTCCAGGGTTAGAGGTGAACCGAGTAGAAACCTCCGTGTAAAGGTTGAAGGTGAACCTGATTTAAAACCTTAGGTTTGAGGTGAACCCTGGGAAACCTCCTTAGTGAATTCCGGTACACTCAAGGGTTGAGTGTGACAGCCGGGAGTGGAGGAGACAAGTAGTCGAACCACTATAAAAATGATTGTATCTGTGATTGATTTTTGTGCTTGCTCATTTGTATGATTATGCTAACTGCATTCATATCTACTCACACTTCATATACAGTCACATCCATCATAGACTATAACTGCTTCGTGCTTATCATTTAAATAGTTCTGTGATAAGATCCTCTACTGAGCTTGGAAGCTAGTAGTGTTACATTGGGTAATCCTTAACATTGCATACCTGTTAGGATTAGAGTAATAGGATTTTTTTTTTTATATAACTCGTAAATCTTTAAAAAGTCCTATTCACCCCCCTCTAGGACATATTGACATATTCCAACTTCTACTCAAGCGGTCTTCACCGCTATTTCAGGGTCAATTACCTCGATCGCCACGACACTCCATATATATTCTCTAAAGGGCATTCTGACAGCTTTTGGAGATTATTTTGGACGAAAATGCCCCTGACCTTCATTCAGTAGTTGCACAGTTTTTTAGGGACTAAGAAGTTAGGTAGTATTTAATGCTACTAAAGTGATGTGTACGGAACCCTTTTTGCACGTGGGAAAGGACTAAACTCGTGGGGGCCATATTGATGTATGTGTATAATCCATGCCGTCCATCCTTTTTACCGTGTCATTTTAGGGCTAGGGCCCAAATATCAGCCTGATTCAGAGCTCACGTGGGTCACATAATAGAAAATAATGGTGACAATAAAACCCACTATTGAAACTTTTCAGGCTCACCGTGATGTTTGTTAGAATTGGATATTGCCCAAGTCAGGACTTTTTGGGCCCACGCCGAGCTAGCAGAATGGGTGGACGGAACGGATCTCCCATTGTTGGCCTCAGGCTATCGTACCAATGACTATCCTTTCATTTGGCAGTAAAGGAAGTGAACATGTAACAACCACGACCCATATAACATGGGAACCACGACCCATATAACATTATAACTACGACCCATGACAACCACGACCCATATAACATGAGAACTACAACCCTTACTACATTACAATCACGACCGTTGCCACATTTATGTGTATAATCCATGCCGTCCATCCTTTTTACCGTGTCATTTTAGGGTTAGGACCCAAATATCAGCCTGATTCAGGGCTCGCATGGGTCACATAATAGAAAATAATGGTGACAGTAGAACCCACTGTTGAAACTTTTCAGGCTCACCGTGATGTTTGTTAGAATTGGACATTGCCCAAGTCGGGACATTTTAAGCCCACGCCGAGCTGGCCGACAAGGTGGACAGAACGGATCTCCCCATTGTTAGCCTCAGGCAATTGTACCAATGGCTATCCTTTCATTTGGCACTAAATGAAGTGAACATGTAACAACCGCGACCCATATAACATGGGAACCACGACCCATATAACATTAGGTCGTGGTTCCCAAGTTACAATGTTATATGGGTCATGGTTCCTATGTTATATGGGTCCCAGTTGTCATGTTGTATAGGTCGTGGTTCGCAGGTTGCATGGGTCTTGGTTAGCATGATATTTGGGTCGTGGTTGTCATACTATATGGGTCTTGGTTAGCATGTTATATGGGTTGTGGTTGTCATGTTGCATGGGTCTTGGTTGTCACGTTGTTTGGGTCTTGGTTGTCATGTTGTATGAGTCTTGGTTAGCATGTTGTATGGGTCGAGGTTGTCATGATGTATGGGTTAGCATGTTATATGGGTCTTGGTTAGCATGTTGTATGGGTCTTGGTTGTCATGTTGTATGGGTCTTGGTAAGCATGTTATAGGGGTCTTGGTTAGCATGTTGTATGGGTCTTGGTTGTTATGTTGTACGGGTCTTGGTAAGCATGTTATATTGGTCGTGGTTGTCAAGTTGTATGGGTCTTGGTTAGCATGTTATATGGGTCTTGGTTGTCATATTGTATGGGTCTTGGTTAGCATGTTGTATGGGTCGTGGTTGTCATGTTGTATGGGTCTTGGTTAGCATGTAACATGGGTCTTGGTTAGCATGTTAGATGGGTCTTGGTTGTCATGTTGTATGGGTCTTGGTTAGCATGTTGTATGGGTCGTGGTTGTCATGATGTATGGGTCTTGGTTAGCATGTTGTATGGGTCTTAGTTAGCTTGTTGTATGGGTCTTGGTTGTCATGTTGTATGGGCACTACCAAAAAATCGGGCAAAGGATACAGCCTATGGCGGATTTTAGCTACGGTTTAAAGCTGTAGCTATATGGCTACAGATTTAATCCGTAGCTAAATTCCATTTAACCGTAGCTAAATCCGCCAAAATAAAAGCCGCGCGTGTTTCTATTTCATTAATGCGGGTCTTCTTTTTTTTTTTCCAATTCCCTCTCAAACATCCCTCTCATGCCTCCACCTCACCCCCATGCCCTAGCCGCACCACTCTCTCTCTCTCTCTCTCTCCTCTCCTCTCTCTCTCTCTCTCCTCTCTCTCTCTCTCCATCTCCTCTCTCTCTCTCTCTCTCTCTCTCTCTCTCTCTCTCTCTCTGATTTTTCCAAAATTTCTCCTTTCAAGTGCCCTCTCTCTCTCCCACATCCTTCCATTTCGGTGGCAATCCTGTTTCTCCAAGCCCAATCTTTCGTCTTCCTTTCCCATGGCCAATGTCCTCAAATCGCTTCCCGTTCCTCGTGTTTCGGCTCACCAGGCATCTCCTTCATCGTCGGCGGCCTCCGCTGTCTCGGTCGCCGGCTGGAAGACGGAAGGTCTGTTGCCAGAGTTCAGGGGGTTGAAGATCCAGACGCGTGCACCCCAGATCATGTTAGCATCGGGCAGGAGGGGCCAGAGGATTGCTCGCTGTTCGATCGTCTGCGAGATGCAGGAGACAGCCGTCAATGTGCCTTCTGTAACTGATGCCACATGGCAGTCGCTCGTCCTTGGGGCTGACCTACATTTCGTTGATTCCCCCAACAGTTTCCAACAATGGCAGATTCGACAAACAAGAAATCATGCCTCTGCAATGTTCTTCCAGCTGCTGTTTTACTTGGTCTAGTTTTCTTCATTGGGAACACTTTCGTTGCAACCAACTATAATGAGGTATTAATTTCGAGTCGGGATCCTCTGTTATGAGGTCAACAGAGAATTCCTGTTACCCCAATGGTTTGGCGTCCAAAGCTGTTTTTTATTTATTTTTATTTTTTTAGTGAGTGGTGACATGGACCAATGAGGATTAGGGTATCAGGAATTCTCTGTTGACCTGATAACAGAGGATCTGGACTCATTAATTTCTAGTTGATTTAGTATCTATTATGTATGTGTCTTGCTATCATAGGCTCATAGCTTACCATTTTACTGTTTAATTGTACTTTTCGAGTGGGATTCTATATCTCATTTCCATTGTTGTGAGGATTTTCACTTTCTGCATTTGGTGGATTTAAAGGTTCATGACTGCAAATCATGGACATAACATGTTTGTCAAACATGGACAAAGGATGTCATAGTTGGGGAACTTAGAAGATCCAAAATGTTGGCATTTTCATACAGCTCCAGAGCTATGGTCCAGTTTGAATTTCTTCATACTAGATTACGATGCAAATTTATGTGGGTCATCTATGATCATGGTTAACCATTAGATGGGAGAGGTGGTCCACCATGGAATGCACGTGGCCCCAATTTCACCCTCATTTGATGATCATAACTGTTAAAATAATTGCCTTAAAAAAATGGATGGTATGTTTGTTTGCATGCCCTTATTTGTTTACTTGTCATTTTTCAATTGTGGTTATTTTGAAGTCATGTCTAACTGACGGTGGATTTCTCTTATCCGTTGGTTTTGTTGATCATGGGTTGAATCACTTGTGCCCTAGATAAGAATTTGCGTTATAATAAGGTACAAGAAATTATCGAAAGCAAACCTTCTTACATAGGTTGCTGGAAATTGGCTTTTGAAATGAAAGAATGCTTCCTAAGCAATGTACTTGTTTTAATGGATAGTGTTTTGTTAGCACTCGCTCTACATATTAGTTATTACAATTGGTTTATGACTAGTCTGATCATGGGTTGAATCACTTGTGCCCTAGATAAGAATTTGCATTGTAATAAGGTATAAGAAATTATCGAAAGCAAACCTTCTTACATAGGTTGCTGGAAATTGGCTTTTGAAATGAAAGAATGCTTCCTAAGCAATGTACTTGTTTTAATGGATAGTGTTTTCTCAACACTCGCTCTACATATTAGTTCTTACAATTGGTTTATGACTAGTCTGATTTGGATTCGACTCATCCAAGTCGACTCAGACTCAGTCGAGTCCAGTACAGTTCGGCACCATGAATCAGCATTGAAAAAATTGGAGGCCCTGCCAAGTCACGACTCATCTCAGGAGTGAGTGCGTTGGACTGAATTGTCAAGTCTTAAAACCATTCTCTCACATCTAAGCCTTGCTGTCTCTGTTTCTATGAAACAATCGGGAGACTCTATTACGTTTTGGACATCCAATATTTTAATTGAACGCCCCTCAGTCAGAGACTCGTCTGGAAACAAATTCACAACTCGGCACACATGATGTTGTCCTTTATTTAAGTCATTAATATTCCTAGTATTTCAATATCTTGGAAACACATCTCACATTCAAAGTGTTTTGGGATCCATCATGCAGAGAATATCAAAATGGGAGATGATCGAGGTTGATCCGTTGGCAATTACTCAATCTGCAAGGTACGACACTTTCGTAGGTGCTCAATTTCGTTGCATTTTCTCATGAATGAAATGTTAGTATTGTTTATCATAGTTAGTATTCTTCTATTGTTTCAGGACCGATGTCGGCCTCATGAGACTGATTCATTACCAAAATGTATCATCCGTGAGACCTCCAACTTAGAGATGCGACCATTATGGGGTTTCCCAAAGAAAAAGATGTGTGAAACAAATGCAAATTTCAATTGGCAATGGAAGAAAAACTGATTTTTCTTCATTGTTAGATACGGATTATTAGATGCTTGTGTTGGTTTTTGTCATCTATGGACGGCATTAAAAAAAAAAAATGAAAGAAATGGTCTACTAGTGTCTTGTTAAATAGACTCTTCAAGTAGTTAGTCATCATGTGCAGTTGTCACAACCAACCTCTATTGGCATATACAGTACACATGTACAAAATCCTGACTGCTCTTCTGGTGTGCCCCACCTTGAATGGGCATTCAGCCAAAAGTATACCAATTAAGCAAAATCCTAATTAGATTACAGATTTCGGTTCCATTGATTAGGTGGGCCATGGATGTATGAGAAGATGGTTAGAAAAGAAGGTAACAAATCCTCTATATGCAACAAACATGTGTCACGCATGTGAGGAGGGGCCTTGATTTTTTGGGCCAGGTCATGTTCACAATCCTCATACCTAAAGAGCCAGGATCATGCACATGTGCTGCATTAGCACATATGCGGCAAATCACCTCATAGGTATTACCATGTTAGTTTTCCCGCACTTCATATTGATTTCTGATATTTTTGAGTCAGGGGAATGCGAAAGCTTCGAATAACTTAGTGGCCATTGCAGTTGGAATAAAACAAAAAGAAAATGTGAATGAGATTGTTGAAAAGGTATGTAAGGCTTCAAGAGCTTTTCTCTAAGAGTACAAGCACATGCAATAAAGCTCCTATACAGCACCACACATGACAGCATGGCACAATAGGCCCAAGATCCTAGCCATCCATCCATTAAAATGGAACCACTATATTGATACCCTAGCTTAAGAATCAAGTTGATTCACTGATCAGATGGGCCTTATCACACACGCGTGTGTGCTTAGCAAAGCTCATATCTTCAAACCATTATGCCCATATACTTAGTTCAGCTACATTCTTTTTATGATTTCTCTCTGCTGTTAAAGAAACTTGCATTCTTTTGTTTCCATACCAAATTGCAGTTCAGCTCCAATAATTTCACCATAATGCTTTTCCATTACGATGGCACTGTGGATGAATGGAACGATCTACCATGGAGTGAGAGAGCTTTACATGTGTCTGTAGCCAATCATACCAAATGGTAAACAGATTTTTTCTTTTTTCTTTTGAAAGGTAATGATTTTTTTATTTTTTTTTTAAAAAAAAATTAAAGAAGAGGTCCAAATGGCCACAACAGTGGATACAAAAGCTAAAGCCCAACAGAATAATTACACATGTTGAAACCCTTTAAATAAGAAGCCCAACCCAAGGTATCTAGTTTCGCCTTTCCAAAGACATCCAGCGCTGACCTACATTGATTCCAGAAGCACCTATTGTTCCATTCTCCCTAAGGACCCAATAATCACCAACATGAGTTTATATACATTGAGAAAGCATTGGAAATTTAAACTGACTCCATCTTACCTTACTCGTACAAAGTACAAGGAATCAAGGTGCTTTGAAAGAGGTTTTGGCTAATGGCATGAGAACTATTATTATTATTATTTTCCAGCCAAAACAAATCATAAAAACACATCTAGCTATTTTTGTTTCATTTTGTTGTCATTCCAGGTGTAACTTTGAAAGAGGTTTCTTTTACATCTTTTTCTTTTTAAAAAATGTTGTTACTTTGGCTAATGGCATAAGAACTAATTCTTTTATTTCAACCAGATGAAAAAAATGTTGTTTCATCTGCACTTTTCTTTTTTCTTTTGGAATCTCTACGAATGTCAATCCGAGTTCATACTTCTATGCAAGTTTGATTTGCCATTCCTTTTTTGGTTGAAACTAATGGACAACCTTGATGCTATAGAAAAGCAGGTCTTTGAAACCAAGTTTGCCAAAATTAGAAAGAGATTTGCTAATTCCACAAGCGTGTGAGCCCTGCCATCCACGTGCATTTCAGGTTTGGACAATTTAACTTAATTACTTGCATTCTAGGTATGTAATTTTTTTAGCAATTTTTAAGTGACTGACTTTCATCCATCAACTTTGCCGGATTACTAACTCTTTTTTTCTCGTCTGAATGTATAAATAAAAGACAGTCCACTGCTAAATACACCCAAAGCATAAACCGAATGGTTAAGCTATGTTTTTTCATTGACAAAAAGAAATGTAAAGTGGACCCACATGTCAATGCATATGTCTTATGGGCCACAGATTTTGGCGACGTTGTCATATTAAACGTAAGGCATGTTTGGATGCAAGGCATGCTCAGTTGAATTGAACTAAAGGAAACAAAGAAAAATGAAAAAAAAAAAAAAACCGATCTTGAAGCAGGTATCATTATTCTAATTTGAATGAGGTTGGCATTGCATATCATGTATTTTAATTCAGACTCAAAATCATCTGAATTTGCAGTTTTGGTTTTTTTTTTTTTTCAATTCCTCTCCTTCTGTCTCTCTCTCTCTCTCTGCGCCTCTCCCTCTCTCTTTCCCTCTCTCTCTACGCCTCTCCCTCTCCCTCTACCGCTGTGAATTGACAGTGTATGGAGACACTTCAAGACTTGCCGTCTCTAAATCTGAATTGCTGCCAGAAGATCTCTGACAATGGAATTGAAGGTAAAAATAGTGCCTCCCCAAAACTCAAGAACTTCTCCATCTATTAGAACATGAGGTATTTCACCTGTTTTGTATGGCTGCCTCATGATATTTTCAACATACCCAATGATAACATTATGGAATTGATATCTACACTCAGCCTGATTGATTTGCTAGCACCAATTTCCATTTTTAGAATACATTTTCTACCATCTCAGTTCCCAAGATGGAAAATAGGTGTAAGCAAATCAATCAGTTGGGTGTGAATAGTGATTCCCTAATATCATCCTTGTTCATACTAATATGTTAGGACTGGAATGACGATTGAGATCAAGGTAACAGATTTAAGTATGAAGCATTTGGTTAAGAACTGCAAAGAGATAATAGATCTGAACTTGAGTGGCTGTAAGGTATCTATTGTCAAAGAAGATGCATCTGCCTTATAATTGTTTGTTTGGGGGCCTTGCCCCTTTCCACAATTCAATCCATCTTCTGTTTCTTTTTTTCTTTTGGGATTCTTTATCCATCTTCTGTTTGTATTTATTTTTTTGGGATTTTTTATTGTGTCAATGAATATGATTGTTTTGGCACCCGAGTTCTTTTATTCCATTAAGAATTTCATGAGATAATTGGAATTGGTGGTTTCTATTGAGATTATCATGCCCACGCACATTTCACTGGCATTCTGAAGATGCCTGGATGTTGAGTCTTCTCATTCACTCACTAGTATTGAAATTGCAAATTGGAATTGTGTATTAGATGTTTGAGGCTGAATAAAGTGAAGCACAAATAGAGCTTCATCTTTCCCAAAAAAAAAGCACAAATAGAGCTTATAAAGTTATTAAGGTAATTTTTGGAGAGTTTTATCAAGTTGTAAAGGGTGATGTTCGGATAACATTATGGTTTTTGCCATCTTCCCTTGTTCTTCTATTATCATGCAAATGTAGGTGGAACTATCATAAGTTGGTTATAACCAACCCATGATAGTTCCACCTACAATAAGATCAAGTTGATGCTATAGGTTTCTTCAAGGCCCTGATACGGATCAAGGAACTGTCTCTAAAATTAGAGAGGCTATCAGAGAACAGAAGGAAATCACCGTTTAGCTGATCAACTACACAGAGTGGTAAGTTGCTAATGTCAGTACTTCCAGGTATGATGTCACTATACCATGTCAGTTCCATCATTTATTGCATTAGGAACTCAACTTTTACAGTTGCTTGTTATGTTTTCTATTAGAGACCTATGAACTAAAGGTTATTTGTGTGTACTATTGACACTCTTTGGAGATAGTTCATTGGATCTATGAGGAAACTGTATTTGCTCCATTAACAAGGAGATACTACGTTTTACCTTTGATGCTTTTCCATGTGCGCTTGACCTTTGAAATCTGGGAACTGCAAGGAAAAAGTTTTGGAATTTATTCCACTTGCAGCCTATGCGCGACCAAAAGGTGGAACTTCTTTTTTATAAGCCATTGCTTATCAAACAAGATGGATTGTATTTGTTTTGTAATTAAAACTAATATTGTGTCTTGACTTTCAAACTGATGCTGAATTTTTATTAGGGTGAACTTCAATACTTCATTGGTGTGCAGGACATCCAACCTGTCCACTAGATGCATGAGATTATGTTAAACCCCAGTTATAAAAAATAAGCCCAATCCAACATAGGTGGACCACATAACAGGGAAAAAGATGGGGGGAAAACACCCACCTTTGACTTGCAATGGGGACCACATGAGTTGCAAAACAGCTTGATTTTTTACCAGATCCTTTCTTGCCAGATGAAGGGTCTGAATGGCCTGGATTTTATATAAACTATGTGGTGGGGGTAGCTGTCCACTCTCAACTTGTTTCCTGTGGTCTAGCCTACCTGAGTTTTGGATCAGTCTAATTTTTGGTACCATGGGGTAAATTGTGGTCATGCATTTGATGGACAGGATGGATGTCCTTAATAGGAAACAACATTGAGGGCCAATCAAAACAGTTGTTGATAAATGATGTTTGATTCCAAGAAATTTGTACTTCGTGTATGCAGAACTAGATGTCATATTTGCAGCTTTTGGATTCCAGAGATTGTATCTAATATACGTGCTTATAAATGTTGCCTATCTCATGGCTTATACTTCATGTATTTTCTTCCCTCCTTTTCTCCTCTGTCTTTGCTAGTGAGATTAACAGTAAGCCCTTGTCAACCCAACAACAACCCATTAAAAATTGGAGGCAGTCCCCATGGATAATGGCCACTCTCTTTGAATCTACTGTCTTGTCTCACAAGTTTCTATAATTATGCTATTTAATTATATTTCATTTCTTAATATCTGGAACTTGCTTTTTTGTCTCATTTACTTTACTGATGGGAGTAGTTACATGTTTTTCTTAACTTGGGTTTCAATTGTTTCTCTATGGAGTGTAAATAAATTGAGATAGAAACAACCCTGGAAGCATATCATATTATTAGTTTCCATTTAATTTGGAATGAGAAAAAAATAAAATAAAATCATATGGCAGATCACATATTGCAATTTAAATGGAAGAATTTTGGATTCCCCATTTCCTTCCATTCTTAATCCTGACAAAAAGTGGAGTTGTTAAAACACACCAATAGACACAATACCCAAAAAAAAATTGGAAAAAAAAAAACACCTTTTCTCCTGGATTTTTTGTTTTCAGTTGAATATTGCAATTAATGCTGGTGTCAACCAATATTTGTGAAATATTGCAAGTATCACTCCACACCATGTACTTGTACAACTGGCACTGTGCTGGCATATAGTGATAATATCGATATTGCAATATATCAACATGTATCAATGACTACATTGTCGATACAAATCAATTTTTGTGATGCCCCACTGTTTATATCACTGATCTGCGATACCGAAAGTATCAGTCCACACCATTGATACATTGAATACTATTCCATACTATTAGTACACAACCAAGTGAAAACTGGTTGACATACCTTCACAATATTATCAGCATATTTCATTACCATTGACACAGTAATTCCACTGCAGGCATCCAATTAGAGAAATAAGATCCCAAGTCGACTTGAAAGTAAGGCTATCAAAGGCTACTGAGTTAGTTGACAAGCATTTATAGGTAGAGTATTGAATCTAATTATACATATCAATAATAGATTAGCTTTGTAATATTACAAGTTCTAAGTAAGGAAATCCAAGAAAATACCCAAGAAATACCCAAGCTGATTTTATTTTTTTTAAATGCACCTCTTAGTTGAATTTGTGCATCTATTTCTGTACATATATGATATACTTCACAGCCCCTAGACTGAATTGTTTCACCTCACCTATGATGAAGTTATGAGTCGCACCCATGTCTATCATGTTTCAAGTGGGCTTCCCATTGATGTGTGCGATGTACACATGTACAAGTAGAGTTAGAAGTGGCATAGTCACCTGACAACCTCCACGCCCGTGATATAATGTTCTCTATTTGTCTACATCTTAAAGCCATTGCTGTTGTTATTTCTCTCCCATAAGTTTGTGAGTAGCTATGTTGATGTTTTGGCAGAATGGGCTAGTTACCAAGGTGGAGAAATCAAGGAAACAGATGAAGGAAAGGAAGAACAGAGCAAAGAAAATCCGTGGGAGTAAGACGGTGAAGTGAACAGTTTTCTTTGCTTTGCTTTTGTTTTGCAAGACATGAATCCTTTGTAGGATTATAATCCCACCAGCCCCGTTACTGTGAGAAAATAGAGCTGTGTTATCTCTACTTCTCATCTGTTTTTCCACTGAAATTCTTTCTTGCTTCATGTGCAGACCAAGGCTGGAGATGCGGCCAAGGCAGGGAAGAAGAAATGATGTGGTGTGGTTCTATTTCTTTTTTTCTTTTTTTTTTCTGTGCGGTTTTGGCGTCATTCGCATTCTAGGATCTATGTTTGTTACTAGTGGGATTTTTTGTTGAACCCAAGTGAACTTGACATTTGAATGCAGCAATTAGAAAAAAGCATCTTGTTCAATTTAGCCTGTGTACATTAAGAAAAGAAAAAGAAAAACAACATTTAAGTCTTTAGTAAATCTTTATTTTTCACCAATTTTACACTTGAAGGTTATCTTTCTCATTTGCATGATAATGCATTTCTATGGACAGCTACTTTGGAAAGTGGACCTTGTTTGATCAACTTGGCAGTGGAGCTGGTTTAGATGGGTATGTTTGTGCCTGTGGTAGCTACTTCTTTCTTTCCAGTAATTTGAAAATTGTCATTTGTACTAATGGGTTGGTGATAGGGTTGCATCTGATATTTTGGTTTTGGTATTCTACAGATCTGTAGGGAAAAGGATAAGGTACCTCATGCCAACGGGTAAGTGCGTTCATATACAAGTTAGTTATCTAAATAAAATTTATAATTTTAAATCTCAACCTCGTGTGTACATATTTTTTTTTCTTCTATGCAATGATAAAACGTCCACAAATTGTAAGGAAAATTTCCATTGACTTTTCTATAGATGCCGATCAGGTCAGATCCACATTGTTTCATGGAGGTTAGATAAGCATGAATGTGGGTATAAGTTGGCCCATCTACACCACCTTCCTAGCTAGTGGGCATGAGATCCGAGATGTTGATCAGGTGGCATATAGTGTAGAGATATCTGGCATAAAAACCAGGCTTGTACAATTATCATGTGGACCATCCTTATTTTGAGTCAGGGAACTTAGAAGATCAGACAATTGATGAACGTCTTGGATCTTGCACCCACATGCCATGTTGACAGACGCTCCGCAAGACTGTCTTAATCATACTAATTAACTCCATAAAAATTCATGCATTTCCATGATGATAGGCTTGGGGATTCGACTACTTTTGTTAATTTAGACCATTTATAAAAATCCATGAAATGTAATGCATGATGAGATATACAATAAACAAATATATCCTATGGCTGGGATTACCTTTGCTTAAAGTGCATGTATATCTCTTGCAGTGTCATTGTGGAAGCTTTGAAGTTGGATAGTTTGCAAAGACTTTGCTCGTCTTTAGAGCCTCTTCTTCGCAGAATCGTGAGTCATACCTTACTATTTCATCAACATTAGATTATCGGATGTTAGGATATCTTGATTTAGGCAAGTGCTTTAATGGTTTATAGTATACAGTAAAATATTTCATAGCTCGTTATTCTTATCATTAATTTTGGACTTTCCTTAAAATTATTCGACATCGAAGCACATTGAATGCTTCATGGTTGTGAATCTCTCAATTTTGTCCTATCAAATTCAAGTAGATGAAGTATAGATATCCTAGACATGACCAATTCGTAGTAGGATGTGTATAAAATCGAATCTGGTTCTCAGTTGGGCCATACATGGGCATCAAATCTGGATTGCCAGTTGACTCGGTTTCCATTCTTACCATACATACGTGGCTCATCTCAAAAATAGAACCAACCTGATTTTTCTAGCTGCAACACATACACGGTGGCAACCACCAGATAAATTGGATCTTGCATACATGTAGGGATGGTAGTAATTAGAACCCTACTCACACACTTCTTATTGTAATTGGTGCATTCTTGCACATGTAATTGATGCATTCAATTGTGAAAGGATTTATGACCCACACCTCTCCTTATTCAGCAATCAAAACACTAAAACTAGAAAACAGAAAGAAAGAACCAAAATTAAAGAGAAAAATGAAAATTAAACCAAAATTGGACACATGCCATGATGGTTTGTGATCTGAATTTTTGGTGAGGAAACTTGTTTGACAGTCATGTTGAAGGTGATACTTTTGTTCTTCTGTATCATATGTATGCAACTAATGCTTGATGTGGAAAACTGGCCATTTTGAACCTTCCCTAATTGCATAAGTGGCTAAACTAGCTTTGTATGTTAATTTGTCATCCACTAGTTTCTGTAAATGAAGATAAGAGGATTGATCTTAACAGTATGGTCGTCATGCACATAGACAAAAAATGCTTGTAATGAATTTTTATGAGTACTTAGTAATTTTGAAGTCATTAGTTAGGGTTTGGGCTGAAAGTACGAGTGCTGGAGCAGACGCTTTCGGAGTCCGAACTCATTCTTTTGAAAAATAGAAAAATGGGAATATTAGTAAATATGGATTTTCTTGTTAAGAAGAAAATAGAAGGTAAAGAAGAGACATAACTGAAACTTTCCCCGTTGAATTCGATGTCCAGGAATTGGACCTTTTCCAGAAAACCATAGATTTAAAACCATTAAATCCTTCTCAGAAATCTGAGTTTATTGAACTGAATTGAAATATTACAATTCAATTTTGTTGAATATGAGCGGTGACCCACACAACACCGGTGAGTAGGCAATCCAGGTCCCACGTGATATGCCCATGAAAAGTTGAAGCTATTTAAAGACTAAACTCCAATGATAGTCATAGATGCATGTGTTTAGAATTAGATTCGTGAATGAGTGAAAAATAATAATAATAATTTTTTTTTTTTGTAAGGTGCAGGTTCAAAATGAACCCCGTGGTTAATCAGGATCCGACTATAACATATTGAAATGGTAAAGTTTTTAACTATTTATTTTATCTTTGAAATTGTTATTTTTTCATTCATATAATTTTTTTGCTCTTTCAATGCAGCTAGGTACAACATTAGTGCAGTTATCTTGCTCTGGGCACCTATAGTCTTGATATGTCTCATCCATTATTTGTGCAACTAATGTCTTGGAATGTTTTACAATCTTTAAACTCTTTATATGTAAATTTGTGCCCATTTGCATTGTCGGAGAAACTAAAAAATTTACTCATTCTCAGATTGCAATGTGGAATATGCATCCATTATTCAAAGAAAGGGCGACATTCCAAGCACACACACTTTCTCTCCTTGCTAGCTAAATTGGTGAGTCTTCTTTCCTTCATACTATATGATTCATTGAAGAAATGGCCTGGCCATTTGGACAGGCTCATGTTTATATATTATCATGAAATTGATGAAGTAGATCCGAATGTGCGTCGGAGCTATCCGGATGTGGAGCGAGGGTCCCTGGAAGGTGGGAACCGTTGTTATGACCATGATGAAGCTGTCCATTTCTTATGGATAGCATTGGAGGGGCCTGGCCATTTGGACAGGCCGTGTTTATGTATTTGCTCGAAATTAATGGAGCAGACACAGATGTGCGTCGGAGCTATCCGGATGAGCGGGGGTCCCTGGAAGGTGGGAACCGCTGTTATGACCATGATGAAGCTGTCCATTTCCTATGGACAGCATTGGAGGGGCCTGACCATTTGGACAGGCCGTGTTTATATATTTGCTCGATATTAATGGAGCAGACCCGGATGTGCGTCGAAGCTATCCGGATGAGCGGGGATCCCTAGAAGGTGGGAACCGCTGTTATGACCATGATGAAACTGTCCATTTCCTATGGACAACATTGGAGGGGCCTGACCATTTGGACAGGCTGTGTTTATGTATTTGTTCGAAATTAATGGAGCAGACACGGATGTGCGTCGGAGCTATCGGATGAGCGGGGGTCCCTGGAAGGTGGGAACCGCTGTTATGACCATGATGAAACTGTCCATTTCCTATGGACAATATTGGAGGGGCCTGGCCATTTGGACAGGCTGTGTTTATGTATTTGTTCGAAATTAATGGAGCAGACCCGAATGTGCGTCGGAGCTATCCGGATGAGCGGGGATCCCTAGCTTATGACACTTAGAGGACAGAGGGCCTGGCCATTTGGACAGGCTGTGTTTATGTATTTGTTTGAAATTAATGGAGCAGACCCGGATGTGCGTCGGAGCTATCCAGATGAGCGGGGGTCCCTGGAAGGTGGGAACCGCTGTTATGACCATGATGAAGCCGTCCATTTCCTATGGACAGCATTGGAAGGGCCTGGCCATTTGGACAGGCCATTTTTATATCTGTATTTGCAGGGACCACACCTTTAACCTAAACCTAAACTTGAAAACCCAAACCTAAACCCGATCCCAAACCCGAACCCGATTTCCTAAAGCTAAACCTTAAACTATTCTCAATTCCCTAAATCTATAACCTAAACCTAAAACTTAAACCTAAACCTAAACCAAAACCTATAACATAAACCTTAACCTAAATGTATTCTCAAATCCCTAAACCTAAACCTACACCTAATCCTAATTTCAACTCCCTAACCTAAACCGGATCCTAAACTTGAAAACCCAAACCTAAAGCCGATCCCGAACCCGAACCCGATTTCCTAAACCTAAACCTTAAACTATTCTCAATTCCCTAAATATATAACCTAAACCTTAACCTAAATGTATTCTCAAATCCCTAAACCTAAA
Source organism: Magnolia officinalis (assembly GCA_021015155.1). Lineage (NCBI taxonomy): Eukaryota > Viridiplantae > Streptophyta > Magnoliopsida > Magnoliales > Magnoliaceae > Magnolia > Magnolia officinalis. Next base: position 22,981,689 of record JAJHSJ010000016.1, on the reverse strand, counting down.
CCTACACCTAATCCTAATCTCAACTCCCTAACCTAAACCGGATCCTAAACTTGAAAACCCAAACCTAAATCCGATCCTAAACCCAACCCGATTTCCTAAACCTAAACCTTAAACTATTCTCAATTCCCTAAATCTATAACCTAAACCTAAACCAAAACCTATAACCTTAACTTAAACCAAAACCTATAACCTAAACCTTAACCTAAATGTATTCTCAAATCTCTAAACCTAAACCTACACTTAATCCTAATCTCAACTCCCTAACCTAAACCGGATCCTAAACTTGAAAACCCAAACCTAAAGCTGATCCCGAACCCGAACCCGATTTCCTAAACCTAAACCTTAAACTATTCTCAATTCCCTAAATCTATAACCTAAACCTAAACCAAAACCTATAACCTAACTTAACCTAAACCTATAAAACCTTAACCTAAATTAACCTAAATGTCTCAAATCCCTAAACCTAACCTACACCTATCCTAATCTCAACTCCCTAACCTAAACCGGATCCTAAACTTGAAAACCCAAACCTAAAGCCGATCCCGAACCCGAACCCGATTTCCTAAACCTAAACCTTAAACTATTCTCAATTCCCTAAATCTATAACCTAAACCTAAACCAAAACCTATAACCTTAACTTAAACTAAAACCGATAACCTAAACCTTAACCTAAATGTATTCTCAAATCCCTAAACCTAAACCTACACCTAATCCTAATCTCAACTCCCTAACCTAAACCGGATCCTAAACTTGAAAACCCAAACCTAAAGCCAATCCTGAACCCAACCCGATTTCCTAAACCTAAACCTTAAACTATTCTCAATTCCCTAAATCTATAACCTAAACCTAAACCAAAACCTATAACCTTAACTTAAACCAAAACCTATAACCTAAACCTTAACCTAAATGTATTCTCAAATCCCTAAACCTAAACCTACACCTAATCCTAATCTCAACTCCCTAACCTAAACCGGATCCTAAACTTGAAAACCCAAACCTAAAGCCGATCCCGAACCCGAACCCGATTTCCTAAACCTAAACCTTAAACTATTCTCAATTCCTAAATCTATAACCTAACCTAAACTAAAACCTATAACCTTAACTTAAACCAAAACCTATAACCTAAACCTTAACCTAAATGTATTCTCAAATCCCTAAACCTAAACCTACACCTAATTCTAATCTCAACTCCCTAACCTAAACCGGATCCTAAACTTGAAAACCCAAACCTAAAGCCGATCCCGAACCCAACCCGATTTCCTAAACCTAAACCTTAAACTATTCTCAATTCCCTAAATCTGTAACCTAAACCTAAACCAAAACCTATAACCTTAACTTAAACCAAAACCTATAACCTAAACCTTAACCTAAATGTATTCTCAAATCCCTAAACCTAAACCTACACCTAATCCTAATCTCAACTCCTTAACCTAAACTGGATCCTAAACTTGAAAACCCAAACCTAAAGCCGAACCCGATTTCCTAAACCTAAACCTTAAACTATTCTCAATTCCCTAAATCTATAACCTAAACCTAAAACTTAAACCTAAACCTAAACCAAAACCTATAACCTAAACCTTAACCTAAATGTATTCTCAAATCCCTAAACCTAAACCTACACCTAATCCTAATCTCAACTCCCTAACCTAAACCGGATCCTAAACTTGAAAACCCAAACCTAAAGCCGATCCCGAACCCGAACCCGATTTCCTAAACCTAAACCTTAAACTATTCTCAATTCCCTAAATCTATAACCTAAACCTAAAACTTAAACCTAAACCTAAACCAAAACCTATAACTTAAACCTTAACCTAAATGTATTCTCAAATCCCTAAACCCAAACCTACACCTAATCATAATCTCAACTCCCTAACCTAAACCGGATCCTAAACTTGAAAACCCAAACCTAAAGCTGATCCCGAACCCGAACCCGATTTCCTAAACCTAAACCTTAAACTATTCTCAATTCCCTAAATCTATAACCTAAACCTAAAACTTAAACCTAAACCTAAACCAAAACCTATAACCTTAACCTAAACCAAAACCTTTAACCTAAACCTTAACCTAAATGTATTCTCAAATCCCTAAACCTAAACCTACACGTAATCCTAATCTCAACTCCATAACCTAAACCTAAACCTAAACCTAAACTTGAAAACGCAAACCTAAACCCGATCCCGAACCCGAATCCGATTTCCTAAACCTAAACCTTAACCTATTCTCAATTCCCTAAACCTTAAGCTAAATGTATTCTCAAATCCCTAAACCTAAACCTACACCTAATCCTAATCTCAACTCTCTAACCTAAACCTAAACTTGAAAACCCAAACCTAAACCCGATCTTGAACACGAACCCGATTTCCTAAACCTATACCTTAACCAATTCTCAATTCCCTAAACCTTAACCTAAATGTATTCTCAAATTCCTACACCTAATCCTAATCTCAACTCCCTAACGTAAACCTAAACCTAAACTTGAAAACCCAAACCTAAACCCGATCCTGAACCCGAACCCGATTTCCTAAACCTATAAACTAAACCTTAACCATAACTTATAACCTAAACTTATAACCGATAACCTAACCTATGGATTTTGCTATAGTTTAGAAGATTTGTAGGTACATTTTTTATTTCTTTATATATAATTGTTTTTTCCTAGCTTTTTTTTTTTTTTTTTTTGGGTCTTCTTCCTTTTGAGATGTGTATAAAGGCATGCTTGTTTGATTGTGTTTACAATTGTTGTTTTTATACAGGCTGACAAGCTAAAGAAGTTAGTGGTAGTGGATGATGAAATTCATTTTCTCAAGGGAAGGGTTTTGAAACTTGAAAGTGATATTGTGTCGAAGTCTACAGAAGTTACTTATGTAGTTTCAAGGAAAGAAGAAGTTGTTTCTATGTTTGCTGAACTTGACCGTCTGAAGAAAGAAAATTCTGTAAAAGCGCGAGCATTATTTAATGCATGAGGGCACGCCTTAGTTGTAATTCTTATGATAGGTTGAGCAAAGTGAAGTATTGTTTATTTAGAAATGTGAATGTAGGATGCATTGTAGATTTGATTGTTATTGTAACAAATGCATCATTTTTTTTTCTCTGATTGCATTAAGCTTAGATGAGTTATCAATCATAACAGGTTCTTGCAATGGAAACAGGGAAAATAGCTACGAAATATAATCCGTAGCAAAGCTACAGCTTTTTGCCGTAGTTATTACCATCTATAGCTACGGATATAATCCGTAGCTATTGGTATCTATAGCTACGGATTATATCCGTAGTTATTGGTATATATAGCTACAGACTATATCCGTAGCTTTTCGTATGTAGTGCTGCAAATACATCTATTTTTGTATATGGCTACGGATAAAATCCGTAGCTATTTCTGTATATAGCTACGGACAATATCCGTTGCTAATTGTATCTATTGCTACGGACAAAATCCGTAGCTAATTGTATCTATTGCTACGGAAAAGATCCTTAGCTAATAGTATCTATTGCTATGGATATTGTCCGTAGCTAGACCTTTAGCTACCCCACCAATTGCGACGGACGTGACACGGACCAGATCCGTAGCAAAAGGGCTTTTGCTATGGATCTAGTCCGTAGCCTTTACCCATTTTTCTTGTAGTGGGGTCTAGGTTAGCATGTTGTTTGTGTCGTGGTTGTCATGTAGTATGGGTCTTGGTTGTCATGTTGTATGGGACTTGGTTGTCATGTTGTATGGGTCTTGGTTAGCAAGTTCTATGGGTATTGGTTAGCATGTTGTATGGGTCGTGGTTGTCATGTTATATGAGTCTTGGTTAGCATGTTGTATGGGACTTGGTTGTCATGTTGTATGGATCTTGGTTAGTATGTTGTATGCGTCTTGGTTGTCATGTTGTATGGGTCTAGCATGTTGTATGGGTCATGGTTGTCATGCTGTATGGGTCTTGGTTGTCAGGTTATATGGGTCTTGGTTAGTATGTTGTATGGGTCTTGGTTAGCATGCTATATGGGTCGTGGTTGTCATCCTATTTGGGTCTTGGTTAGCATGTTGTATGGGTCATGGTTGTCATATTATATCGGTCTTAGTTAGCATGTTATATGGGTCTTGGTTGTCATGATTAGCATGTTAACCAAGACCCATACAACTGAGACCCATATAACATGTTAACCATGACTCATATAACATGCTAACCAAGACCCATATAATATGACAACAAAGACCCATATAACATGTTAACCAAGACCCATACAACATGACAACCACGACCCATACAACATGCTAACCAAGAACCATACAACATGACAACCATAACCCATACAACATGTTAACCATGACAAATACAACCGAGACCCATATATCATGCTAACCAAGACCCATACAACATGACAACCAAGACCCATATAACATGCTAACCAAGACCCATACAACATGATAAGCAAGACCCATACAACATGACAACCACGACCCATATAACATGCTAACCAAGACCCATACAACATAACAACTAAGACCCATACAACATACTAACCAAGACCCATGTAACATGCTAACCAAGACCCATATAACATGACAACCACGACTCATACAACATGACAACCAAGACCCTCACAACATGACAACCACGACCCATACAACATGCTAACCAAGACCCGTAAAACATGACAACCAAGACCCATACAACATGGTAACCACGACCCCTATAATATGCTAACCAAGACCCATACAACTGAGACCCATATAACATGTAATCAAGACCCATATAACATGACAACCAAGACCCATACAACATGCTAACCAAGACCCATACAACATGACAACCAAGACCCATACAACATGACAAGCGTAACCCATACAACATGTTAACCAAGACCCATACGACATGCTAACCAAGACCCATACAGCATGACAACCAAGACCCATAGAACATGTTAACCAAGACCCATACAACATGACAGCCACGACCCAAATAACATGACAACTACGACCCATATATCATGCTAACCAAGACATATGCAACATGACAACCAAGACTCATACAACATGACAAGTAAGACCCATATAACATGCTAACGAAAGACCCATGTAACATGACAACCACGACCCATATAACATGATAACCAAGACCCATACAACATACTAACCAAGACCCTTATAACATGACAACCAAGACTCATACAACATGCTAGACCCATACAAAATGACAACCAAGACCCATAAAACATGCTAACCAAGACCCATATAACATGACAACCACAACCCATATTGTATGGGTCTTGGTTAGAATGTTATAAGGGTCTTGGCTAGCATGTTATATGGGTCTCAGTTGTATGGGTCTTGGTTAGCATGTTATATACGTCTTGGTTACCATGTTATATGCGTCTTGGTTGTCATGTTGTATGGGTCTTGGTTGTCATGTTGTATGGGTCAAGAATGTTGTATGGGTTTTGGTTGTCATGTTGTGTAGGTCTTGGTTGTCATGTTATGTGGGTCTTGGTTAGAATGTTTGTAACGCCCTGAAAATCGGGGGTCGAGCATAAACTCAGCTCCCGAGTTTCAGAACATCACTTATGCAACAAAATGAATGATGATTGAACGTTGACTGTATTCGTGCATTGAACATGAGTGAGATTAAGCCAAAACAGCATATCATACTCCAGAGACAGTTAAGTTTGTAAGCGGAAGACTGTGATAGATAGATAAAATATATAACTTATGATGAGTCTCCAGAGTGTGATAACATTACCAGGTTAAATAAATACAAGTGCAGTTCTAAAATGTACCAAATGTGAGGAAGTGTAATGCCTCCTATCCCATGTACCATAGCCCCGTCAATATAATATCAGGTCTTCATTGACCTGTCAGAGAGATACAGATAGGAGAATTCCTCCTATCATCATAGAAGTAGTCCGGCTCTGCTTCACAAGCATCGCCACCACCTGAAACTCAATAAATCTGGTTGGTGTGTACACACCGTCCCGTAACGGGGAGTGAGTGATCAACTCAGTGGAACAGTAAAGCATAGGTTAACATGTTATCAATTCAATCAAGCAGTAATGATAAAGCATTACAAATCAAACAATTCTAACTACTCTTATTAAATGCAAGAATGAAATGACATGATGCTGTATGCCCTTGCCAAACCACCCTCAAGCGACATCATCTTACGTTCGCGAATGCTTACTCCCTCAGTGCGCCACATCTACAAAGCACATGCGGTGCGATGATGCTCATGATTACCAAGTTTTTATTAGTCCATTTCAAACAGCAGTATTGGGAAACTAAGGTACCTCCTTGTATCATTCCCAAACATGATCCATTCTAGGGTCGTCAATCCTAGTTATTCTCATACGATGTTGTGGTTTGAGAAGCGTAGTGAAGGCATCGCAAAGGGCTCATCACCCGTCAGCGCGGATACAGATCTCACCGTATGCGGCTCAATTGCTGGCCGTCAGCTCGAGTACAGGTCTCACCGTACTCGGCTCAATCACTAGCCGTCAGCTCAAGTACAGGTCTCACCGTACTCGGCTCAACTCACACTCTAGTTGCTGTGAAAGACTCGTGGCCAATTACAGACCCTTGGAGTGTACTCGATGATACCACGGAGGACTTGTCGCCCGTCAGCACGAGCACAGATCTCACCGTACTCGGCTCTCGCCGAAGTATCGACAGCTCGAATACAGTGTCCCATACCACCATATTCGGCTCACGAGTTGATTGCGCAATGGTCACTACGGGGAGGCACATGGCCCCAGCGTAGGCCGACAGCTCGACCACGGTGTCCCATACCACCATGCCCGGCTCATGCGACTTAGCGGATCTAGGTACCATGGTTATTAAACGGGGATCGCCACTGGTAAGTTTGGTACCCTAGGTTCAAGCAGTAGCGACCAAACAGGGTGAACATGCATAAGGCAGATCGGGTTACTTGATGAGCTCGACTAGCACGATCGCCCGTTGAGCTGCACGACATGAAGTGCATAAACAACTTCGTGTGGCCTAGCCACTGCCGACAGGCAACGCACGACTCGAGTTCGTCGAACACATCCCACGTGGCAAATGAATCTCAGCCACGAGTTCAATCTCGTTACCGATTGCCTGGACTATAATCATAGCCCCAAACACAATCAATTACAGAGATATAAAGCAGTAATAGATCAGGATGCAAATCATACAATCAGTCTGGTATTATCCGTTTAGGGCTGCCAGGGCTGTTGCACGCACTCGTTGCTCCGCTCCCCCATCACCCATGACGGATCATACAACGTAAATGTAAATTTAAAGATATGCATTACATAGTTAAAATCATAAAGCAGTTGAGCATGTTATGAATCACAACACAAGTATGCGTTTGTACATGTTCAATTCCTAATCACACAACTATCAAAGGAGATCATACACATAGTTAAAAGAGATTGAGAATCATATCTCAACACCCTTATACATTACAATTTGCTAACTACTACACATTCAGACATTTCATGAAACACTTAAACAAACATACATCAACATACATGACCTATGTCGATCACATAGGCATTAGGCCAAATCCTTTCACTAGGGAGTTGCCCCAACCATAACACGCGTACACCCACGACGGATAGTCATGGCAAGCAGGAATCCAAGTTCCATATTCATTCAGCCATTTCCACAAACACTTGGGCCACACATTTTAGCCTATATAGTGTATATTGGCCGTGGCGTGATTTAGGGCAAATCCTTTCGTCAAAGGGGTATCGCCAATACATCAATCATGAATCCATGACAACTAATCATGGCAAGCACGAATGAGAATTCTATACTCATTCAGTCATTTTCACAAACACTTAAAATACACTATTACAACATACATGACGTATGTTAGCAAAATACGTGTTAGGGCTGTCCCTTCGCCACGTGAGTATTTTACCCATGTATCTCACAATCATACAGGAAATAATCATTACAATTGCATTTCCAAAATCCGCACGTATGCGGTATTTCTAGAATACGCAATTTCAACATACATGACATTTACACATGAACATGCATTTTTGCGATTCCTTTCGCCAAACTAGCATTTTATCCACATATCATATAATCAAACATTAAATAATCATGTCAAACATTTTCACAAGAAAAATACGTATACGGTATTTCTACGTATATCTAGAGTATGTGAAATTCCATATTCTACATCGCTAATCGAAACAGGAAACGGAAAGCACTTTGTACATGTGCATTTGCATGCAGATCATGAATCTATCATTATCTAACATTGAAAGCGTTGAAAACCCTAACCTATACACCTAAAGTCCGCACCTTTTGTCGTAGAATCGTAACGGAGTTGATAGGTTTGCTAAGCTTCCGTATTCGGCAGTTTGGCAACCTAGAGAACGAAACAGGTTAGCTATTTCATAACCTACAACCTATACAACCCTCAAACAGATTAGGGTTAGGGTTTCTTACCTAGAAACGGGGCTGAAATCGTCGGGAAAGCGATGAGAAAGGGATGGTGCAGCCCGTGTGGTGGCAGGGAACGACGGCAGGGAGATTCTCCCACTTCTCCCTCACTTTCTCTCTCTTTTCCCTCTCTCAAATCCAAATTCGTATGGCTGCCATGAGAGAGGGTTTAAGGTCCTTATATAGTCTCAAAACTCACCGAAATAGACTCTTGTTCAAAGGTTACTGCTAATATAGGTATTTCGTCACTTTTCCAGCTCAAAAGAGAGGTTCTGGTGGCCCTCCTTGAGCCAAACGTCAGACTTAAGCTCACCACACATGGATCTATGAGGGATTACGTTTTCGACTCGATCGGATTCCCAGATCGCACGTGGCGGGCCACTTTCAGTTCAACGGTCAGTGGGCCACGATCCGAAATTCCAAGTACATGTAAATGTTCCTGAAATTTTTCCTGATCCGAGGGTGTAATTTGGTCTGATTCTGACGGTCTGGTTGCTTAATACTGATGCGCAAGCGAAAGGTGCCAGATCACTATTCCAGATATTTTAATTAGGATGGGAATAGTGTTTTTCACACTCCCTCGCTCCGGATCGAAACGAATGGTCGTGGGACATCGGCTGGATCTGATTTTTGAGATGATTGTCAAGCCCAGAGGGGCGGTCCTAGTTCCTTAGCTTCGTGTTAATCGGACTCCCGATGTGCGGTCTAGACCTAATATGAAGTTTCGTTTCATTCCCGAGAGCAGCCGGGAAATGAGTTTGGTTCTAAACTTTAGGGAAACCTAGAGTCACTGATTTTGCAAGTTTTGGGTCTTGCAGATCGTATTTAAAGCGATCCCAACGGATTTCATGGCTAATCGAGTTTTGCACTTGGTTAACTTTGTTAAATTTCTAAAGGATTTAATCCTAATTGTTTTCTGGTTGAGATGATACTTAGGCCTTTGCAGTTTGTATATAAAGTGATCCAAGTTTTACTACTTAGCTAGTTTAAGATAGTGTCTAGGGGGAAAGTGCTTTGAAAAATTGAAAGCACAAGGTAGTGAAGGGTGGGATTTGTGAAGAAAATGGTTTAAGACAGGATTTAAGGCTTTGAATTGAGCGTTTGAAAAGTTAATCAGGTGTTAAGATTGACCCAATGCCTAAGGATGTCTAATCCTAGGTTGGCAAAAAATCCGGGATGTTACAATGTTATATGGGTCTTTATTAGCATGTTATATGGGTCTTGATTGTCATGATTAGCATGCTAACCAAGACCCATACAACTGAGACCCATATAACATGCTAACCAAGACCCATATAACATGCTAACCAAAACCCATATAATATGCTAACCAAGACCCATACAACATGCTAACCATGACCCATATAACATGTTAAGCAAGACCCATACAACTGAGACACATATAACATACTAACTGAGACCCATACAAGATGCTAACCAAGACCCATACAACATGACAACCAAGACCCATACAACATGATAACTAAGCCCCATATAACATGCTAACCAAGACCCATACAACATGACAACCACGACCTATACAACATGCTAAGTAAGACCCGTATAACAGGACAACCAAGAACCATATAACATACTAACCAAGACCCATACAACATGACAACCACGACCCATACAACAGGCTAACCATGACCACATGACAACCAAGACCCATACAACATGCTATCCAAGACCCATATAACATAACAACTACGACCCATACAACATGCTAACCAGATCCATATAACATGTTAACCAAGACCCATACAACAGAGACCCATATAACATGTTAACCTAGACCCATACAACTGAGACCCATATAACATGTTAACCTAGACCCATACAACTGAGACCCATACAACATGCTAACCAAAACCCATACAACATGACAACCAAGACCCATATAACATGCTAACCAAGACCCATACAACTGAGACCCATATAACATGCTAACCAAGTCCCATACAACATGACAACCAAGACCCATATAACATGCTAACCAAGACCCATACAACATGACAACCAAGACCCATATAATATGCTAACCAAGACCCATACAACATGACAACCACGACCCATACAACATGCTAACCAAGACCCATACAACATGACAACCAAGACCCATACAACATGCTAACCAAGACCAATACAACATGACAAGCAAGACCCATACAACATGCTAACCAAGACTCATAGGACTTGCTAAACAAGACCCATACAACATGACAACCACAACCCATATAACATGTTAACCAAGACCCATATAACATGACAACCACGACCCATATAATATGCTAACCAAGACCCATACAACATGACAACCAAGACCCATACAACATGACAACTAAGATCCATATAACATGCTAACCAAGACCCATATAACATGACAACCATGACCCATATAACATGCTAACCAAGACCCATACTGTAAGGCCCACCCTCACAGCACATGATATTGTCCGCTTTGCTGAAGCTCACGGCTTTAAAACGCGTCATGTCTGTTAAGGGAGAAACCCAACATATAACCACCACAACTCCAGACAACTCTTCCGATGTGGGACAAGTTACGCTACAGTCAACTGCAACAGTAGCTCGCCCAGCACAGTAGCCTGCCAGCCACACAGTAGCCTGCCAGCCGCACTTGGGGGCACGCCCACATGTGTGCCCGCCCACGTGTGCCCGCCCACATGAAACAGTGACCGGGGCGTCACATTATCCCCCACCGAGGGCAGAGCCGTCCTCGGCTCTGATACCATTTGTAAAGCCCACCCCCACAGCACATGATATTGTCCGCTTTGCCGAAGCTCACGGCTTTAAAATGCGTCATGTCTGTTAAGGGAGAAACCCAACATATAACCACCACAACTCCAGACAACTCTTCCGATGTGGGACAAGTTACGCTACAGTCAACTGCAACAGTAGCTCGCCCAGCACAGTAGCCTGTCAGCCACACACTAGCCTGCCAGCCGCACTTGGGGGCTCGCCCACATGTGTGCCCACCCACGTGTGCCCACCCACATGAAACAGTGACCGGGGCGTTACACATACAACATGCTAACCAAGACCCATATAACATGACAACCAAGACCTATACAACATGACAACCAGGACCCATACAACATGGTAGACCCATACAACATGACAACCAAGACCCATAGAACATGACAACCGAGACGCTAACCAAGACTCATATACCATGACAACCACGACCCATATTGTATGGGTCTTGGTTAGCATGTTATATGGGTCTTGGTTTGCATGTTATATGGGTCTCACTTGTATGGGTCTTGGTTAGCTTGTTATATGGGTCTTTGTTAGCATGTTATATGGGTCATGGTTGTGATGTTGTATGGGTCTTGGTTAGTATGTTATACGGGTTTTGGTTAGCATGTTATATAGGTCGTGGTTGTCATGTTGTATGGGTCTTGGTTAGCATGTTATATGGGTCTTGGTTGTCATATTGTTTGGGTCTTGCTTAGCATGTTGTATCGGTCTTGCAAAGACCCATACAACATGCTAACCAAGATCCATATAACATAGGTCATGGTTGTAATGTGGCAACGGTCGTGATTTTAATGTAGTAAGGGTTGTAGTACTCATGTTATATGGGTACAATAGTCTAAGGCCAACAATGAGGAGATCCGTTCCGTCCACCCTGTCGGCCAGCTCGGCGTGGGCCTAAAAAATCCTTACTTGGGCAATGTCCACTTCTAACAAACATCATGGTGAGCCCAGAATGTTTCAACAGTGGGTTCCATTGTCACCATTATTTTCTTTTATGTGGCCCACATGATCTCGGGATAAGGCTGATATTTGGGCCCTAGCCCTAAAATGACACAACAAAAAGGATGGGCGGCATGGATTATATTACACGGTAAAAAGGATGGGCGGAATGGATTATATACATACGTCAATGTGTGCCCCACGAGCTTGGTCCTTGCCTGCAAGCAAAAAAGGGTTCCATTTACATTACTTTCTTGGCATTAAATATGACGTAACTTCTTCTTCCCTGGAAAATCATACAACTACTGAAACAAGGATAAGGGCATTTTGGTCCAAGTAATTTTCAAAAGCATGTCAGAAGGCCCTTTAGGGAAAATGTGGAGTGTCGTAGCGATCAAGGTAATTTGCCCAAACTTCGAGGCGAGTACGGTCAATTTCCCGAGGAAGATAGCCTTCCTTTTTCGGGAGCAGTCCGGTCAAACCGTGTTTGACTGGGCTTTAAGTTCTGGTGTGGTGCGAGTGCACACCCCCCATGCACACGCACCGTCTAAGTGTGGGGTCCACGTGTGGTTCAGGTAAATCCACTCCGTTCATTCGTTTTTTCAGCTCACATTAGGGCCCATCCCAAAGTATGGGGCGAATACAAGTCTTAGGTGGTCCCTACCTATGGTTTATTCCCCTAATTTTGAAATAAGGGTCGTTACTATGTGAGGGACAAGTGAGATCCATCATGCTGTTTTACGAGGAATCCTCTCCATTCATCATCTTGGTCAGATCATATAGACCCATGCGTTCAAATGTGGAGCTAATCTGAGCCTTTAGCAGGCCACAACACATTTTATGACCCCATGAGCCCAAATATAAAGCAATCCGGGTTTACATAAGATTATCTTGAAGTTCTCTAACGGGCGTTGAAACGAACTAAATCTCAATTAGAGGTCTATGCTTAATGATCAGGGACCAATTTTAGAGAAAATGTGTAGTTAAGATAAGCAAACAATTGGACAAAATTTGGTGGATGATCCATGGTGGGAAAGGCCTAGATATGAAGTTTCACTTTTTGCATCAAAAGGAAGGGATTGGCTTCCACGTTCAATGACGTAGGATCATAGATCGGGGTCCAAGTTTTCTTTGATATCGTAGTCATGTATCGCCAATGTGTGGTCAAAGTTTGAGTTTCGATGGACGGCAGGAAGTGGCTAGATCTGAATATCTAGATTTATAAAGAGTTGATAAGCCTCGAAAGGATAACTTCGCGCCTAGGAAAAAAGCCTACCAAAGTGGGGTGTCATATTGCACACTTAGTCTATATGATGGGAAATCCAAGTCGTTCATATGAAGAGAAATATCCAACTATGACTACCCACGAAGTTTCTTCACTCAATGGACACCAAAATCAACGGTTAAGGGGCTAATCTATCAATCGGTCACTTTTATAATGATCTAAGTGCTGAAATTCGACATGTATGGTTAATTTATGATACATAGGTATGGTATAAATTTTCACATTAAACGGATAATGGGAACCATATGATCTAGAATTCAGAGGTCTAGGTTAGTGGTATTTTTGTAATTATTGTTGATCTAAGAGTTTTGTAAAATCCAATAGTTCTACATGGTTATATGCACCTTTCTAAATAATTCTTACAAAAGAACTTACATCTAAATCATTGTAGATAAGGAGTTATTTGCCAATTCATTTAAGGGAGGTACACACGTCAAATCATATGATGGATGATCTTGTCTGAAAATCAACGGATAGATTGTTGGATCTACGAATGGAGATCATTCCCAACAGTTAGATTTGTATCAGGGAATAGATATAAGGTTATGATAGTTAGATTGTATCGTACACATGTACATATTATGTTACTTTCCATGGTAACACTCGAGAACTTTCAATACTCGGGTATTGAAATGTTCGGGATGTTACATTGACATCTTCCTTGCGCCAATTAATCGAGACAATGTGCAATGGGGAATTCATAAGCAAAGATGTCAATAATGTGTGGGATTATTTTAACAAGCTTGCTGAAAACACACAATCATGGGACATCTCTCCTAGACCCAATACCACTTCTAAGCTAATTCAAACAATGGAAAGGGGTGGAATGCATGCTCTGAGAGAAGAAGATGATATAAGTGTTAAAGTGGCCAATCTCACAAGGAAACTTGAGGCCATTGAACTTAAGAACGACAAGGCTAAGGAAGTAGTTTGTTGTATTTGTGCTTGCAACGTTCATACGTCTGAAAATTGTCCAACAATACCTACCTTTCAAGAAATATTGAATGAGTAGTCAAATCCCGTAAACAACTACCAGAGGCCTTTCAAGGGAACCACCTCTAACACATACAACTCTGGCTGGAGAAACCATCCAAACTTCAATCGGAGGAATGGGCAAACTGCTACTCCTCAGGGAATCCTTAACCAATTTTTGGATCAAAAGAAGCCTCAGGAGGATCCGGTTTTGAAACACATTCAAAATCAAGAGCTCTTTAATCAAGGCACACTACAAGCCTTTTAAGATCTTATCAAGGTTGTGCAAAGAATTGAGTTACACTTGGCGATTGGAGAGAAATGGGTACTTCCAGCCTAACCTCTTCCCAATTCTAAACCACAATATAAAGTTTGTGACCCAAGCTCTTCAAATCAAATAGAGTAAGCCAAGTCTATCACCACTCTTAGGAGTGGGAAGACCATTGACAAAACCATTCTAGTTATGGCTGAAAAGCCTAAGGACCCGAAAGAGGACAACAATGATAGATCTAACACTGCTCCACAAGATTTAGAACTGGAACCTCAAGGCAAACCAATATCTCCATTCCCCCAATGGTTGGTCACACCAAAACTTCTGTCTAACTCTCAAGATATTCTAGAGGTGCTTAAGCAAGTGAAGGTCAACATCCCTCTACTAGACGTCGTTAAACAATTTCCGTCGTATGCCAAATTCCTGAAAGATCTATGCACTACCAAAAGACGGCAAAACATATAAAAGAAGATCTTTTTAACAAAAAAAGTGAGTGTCATCCTCAAGCAAGATGTGCCACAAAAGTACAAAGATCCCGGTAGCCTAACCATCGCTTGCATAATTAGGAACTACCGGATTGAACATGCACTTCTTGATTTGGAGCAAGCGTAAACCTGATTCCTTATTCGGTCTACGAACAACTAGGCCTTGGTAAATTAAAACCCACCAAAACTACATTGCAACTCACTAATCGCTCAGTTCGTGTATCGAGAGGGATAATAGAAGATGTGTTGGTCTAAGTTGACAAATTCTACTATCTAATAGATTTTATCGTCCTGGACACTCAACCCATCATGGATGTGAGCACTCAAATCCCTGTCATACTGGGTCGTCCATTCCTTGCTACATCAAATGTAATCATTAATTGTAGGAATGGGATCATGAACTTATCTTTTGAGAATATGACATTGGAGCAAAATATATTTTTTAATACGGGCAAACAGTCAGAGGATGATGATGATTCCCATGATATTAACATGATTGATTCTTTCGTGGAAAATAGAACACTCCTGACTCTATACTCTGACCCTCTAGAGATGTGATTGGCCCACTCCCCTGATTTAGACGATGATATGATTAGGGAGATGGATGCCTTGCTTGATGCTACACCGGTACTTGAAGTTAACCGATGGAGGTTACAATTTGAGAAATTGCCCCGAACTGATGCAGTGCCTCTACCGTCCAGTTTCAAAGTACCGAAGCTTGACCTAAAACCTTTGCCCGCGGATCTTAAATATGTCTATTTAGGTCAAGATGAAACATATCCGGTGGTGATTTCTTCTCACCTTGAGAAAGAACAGGAGAGTATGCTTATTTCTACTCACATTGAGCACAAAGGAGCCCTTAGATGGTCGATTGCGGACCTCAAGGGAATTGACCCATTGATTTGTACTCACCGCATTCATCTTGAGGATAATGCGAACACCTCTCATCAACCACAACGTAGATTAAATCCAAACATGAAGAAAGTGGTAATAGACCCGGATGAGAGTACAATAGCGCACCCACACTCTATCTCGTTCTTCTCTATCTCTTTTCTTCTCTCCTCTCTTCTCTCACTGTCTCTCATAGAGCCTCTAGATTGCTTGACTCAGTCCAATTTGAGCAGACCGGGCCAACTCAGTGGAGTGCGGCACCAAGTCGCACGAGTTAGGCTCTCTCTCTCTCTACCTACCTATTTTCTCTCCCTCACTCCCTCTTTTTCTCCCTGATCTCTTGGTGAGAATCCCGAGATGGACGCCTCCCTTTTATAGCCATGGAGCACGCTCAAACCGTTCATCGAACGGTCGAGACAGGTGGCTGCACTCATGTTCCCCTCTTCGTTTCTTAGATGCATGGGGTCCATCCATCACGAGGGATGGGTTTTTGCTGCTAAGGCCCACCGAAAAAGTAATTTTTCATCTGCAATAGGGCCCACACCATCATGGTGGGTTTCTCGATTTAACAGGGAAGATGATGTGGCCGTTAATGGCCGATTTTCATCTATGGTCTAACCAGGTGATCTGGTCCATTTGAACAGGTCGAATGGGACCACTAATCATCATGGGGGCCATTAATCCCACCAACCATCGTCGTTTCATTCATCTCACGAGATTCTCCACCTCTAGGATCTTCTCGCGAGATGGGAGGTCTTCTTTAAAGGAGTCGTTGACACCCTAGTAGGAACGGTGGAGATCTTTCTATGGAGCTTGGCGGAAGGTCCGAATTGCGCCACACGACTTTCCCAAAGTGGAAAGGCTTACCACACCGATTTTGCTTCACAGTCGGTTGTCTGCTCTTTTTTTATGCCGAAAGAAGCGCTGGGATTGTTACCTGGAAGGACGGTCTAGATGAGGAGGGGGCGTGCACAGATTGCCCTCGTGGCAGTGAAGATAATCACTTTTTCGGGAGGGGAGTTGCGTACGCACCACTCATCGGGCCCACACTTGTACTCGCGTACGCATGTATGGGAGTGTGTAATCAGGTGGCCCAGGTCGGATCCACTGTCCAGTCACGATGGTGGGTCCAGATCGGCCCTCCGATCCCACATGATGGACCCCACCACATCGCAGCGTCCCTGCGTTTAAAACTGTTACGAGCGGAAAGATTTTTCAAAGAGAGAAGTGTTCTCTCCTCATTCTTCGGGTCAAGGCCGTTTGACCAGGCCTTTCAGTCCAGTACACTTCAAGTGTATGTAAAGCCTATGCACACTCGAGCTCGATTGTGGGGCCCATGGGATTGTATGGTAAAATCTACACTGGTAATAGGTTCTAAGGGCCCAATTAGGTCCTATGGCCAAGGGTCAAACAACTCTGAGGTTTAGGTGGGCCATATTAGATGGAATTCGTGGTTTGAGCATCCGTTAATGCAATTCTAACGGTCAGATTGCTTCTAAATCTAATTGTTAGCGACTCATAGAGTTTCCCGCCTAATCTAGAGGAGACGTGACGGTAGAGGTGGGCATCGAGCCGAGTCGAGTCGAGGTGGGCCAAGCTTGGCTCGGCTTGTCCATGGTGTACTTGAGTTCGAGCTTGAGCTCGAGCTCGATCTTGAGCTCAACATTGAAGCTTGGCTTGTTTGCCAAAGTTGTCGAGTCGAGTTCGAGTCGAGCTAGTGGTTCGAGTCGAGTCGAGCTTACCTCGAGTCGAGCTCGAGCTTGTTCATATCATCTTATGTTAAGTTATTAAATTTTTGGCTAAAAAATATAAATTAAATGTCTCATATGCTAATGCCACATTACTAAGACATAAATAATAAACCTCTAGATACTATCAACATCATACCACAAAACCATATGGGCCTAGATCAAGGCCCTACAAAAGCTTGTCCCAAATGGGGAATGTATGGGCCTAAATGGGCTTTTCAGGGAGACAGCTGACTACATCATGTCTCTAGAAATGCAAGTGAAGATCATGCGGTTTATGGTTGAGGTATTTTCATATTCTAAAAAATAAAAATCAGTGTATAAATCTTTAATTTTAATTTTATTTTTTATTTTATTTTTTAGCATTTTTATGTATGTAATGTCACTGAACAGTTTTTGGATGTTCATGTGTATCACTATCACAGGAATGTTTGGCTACAATCATGTCATTTGTTGTGATTGGCCCTTTATTTTTAATGATGTTTTCAATTTCAACGGTTGGATTAGTTTGTGTGAATCATTGTTTGAAAGGAAAAGATAACGGTAAGAAGAATGGGATCAAGGCCTGACATTTGAGGCACGTCTAATGGACGGTTGGATGGCACCCAAACATCACCAGGGCCACACAATTTAATCGTCGTGCATCCAAACGTATGTGATCATTTCCCAATGGCCAACGATTCTCACTCCACAAGGATTGTTGGTCAATCTGCATGGTGGGCCATGCATGATGGAACCACCAAATAAATGGTTCAATTAAGCTGGGATGGATCCATGTACAATGGTGGCCTACAAACTACAAGTACGGTACATCATGGATAATTTTGCAGAATGAAATGGATGTTTAGATGAATGCCAGCTAAAAATCACTTTGATGGTCCATTCAAAAGATCTATAATTCAAGGTGTCCGCCCAAGGTGTGGCCCACCCGATGATCGACTCAGATCAAATGATTGATCCCTTAACCATCAAGATTCTAGGTGGATCTAAAGAATATTTCAACAGTACCCAATTTACCCAATTCAGTAGTAGTAGTAGTAGTAGTAGTAGTAGTAGTAGTAGTAGTAGTAGAAGAAGAAGAAGAAGAAGAAGAAGATTTGGGCACTTACCGGTGTATGGTTGGTCGAGCGGGCGTGCGGCGCTGGGAGCCCGGGTGGGGTAGATAAATAGAAGGAAGGGAAAGGGTAGGGCTGACGTAGGGTGTATAAGTTTATATAATATATTTAATATAAATATAATATATATATAATATTTAAAATTTTAATTTTTAATATTACTAATCGAGCCGAGTCGAGCTCGAGTTCGAGCTTCGAGTCGAGTCGAATCAAGTTAAAATGCCCCCTGGTCGAACTCAGCTCGAACTCAACTCGAGCTACAAATAAATAGCTTGACTCGGCCCAAGTCGTCTATTCAAGCCGAGTCAATCCGAGCTGACTCGAGTCGAGTCGAGAGAGTTAATCGAGCTAGCTCGACTCGTGAACAGCCCTAAGTGATGGCACCCTCTATAACTGTGCGTTTAATTTGCTTGATCCAAGAGCAAGCTTCATTATGGAGTGACATTGCACCATCCAACGATTAGATTGTTTGGGGGTTCGGTTATCAACTGCACTTCGGTCTTAATCTAAATCAGATTCTACAAGCGATTTGAAATTAGGTGGCTTATCAGTGTGTTTTAGGTTGTGATCTGTATGGATCATCAATTTTGGGCTTCATGGCTCGATGGGTGATAAGTGTATCGTGATGGCCCACCTTGAAGGTTAACGGTGGGTTTCGTGGCCTACTGGTGGGGTTTTCCTTCAACGGTCGAATGTAGCCCATAATGATCGTGGACGTTTACCTTTAGTTAGGTTTAACTTCATGCTTGGTTAGATTATGTGGTAACACCCGAATACTGAAAAGTATGGGATGTTACAGCACGTCTCTAGAGTGTCAGAGTATAGAGTCAGGAGTGCTCTATCTTCCACGAAAGAATCGATCATGTTAATGTCGTGGATATCGTCATCATCTCTGGCTGTTTGTTCATGTTGAAAAAGATGTTGAACTCCAATGTCATATTTCTGAAAGAAAAATCCATAATTTCATTCCTACAATTAATGATAGCATTTGATGTAGCAAGGAATGGGCGATTAAGAATGATGGGTATTTAAGTACTCACATCTATGATGGGTTGAGTATCCAGGATAATAAAATCTACTAGATAGTAAAATTTATCAACTTGGACCAACACATCCTCTACCATCCCTCTCGGTACACAAACTGAGCGATCAATAAGTTGTAATGTGGTCTGGGTGGGTTTTAATTCACCGAGACCCAACTGTTCGTAAACTGAGTAGGGGATCAGATTTACACTCGCCCCCAAGTCAAGAAGTGCGTGCTCAATCCGATGGTTCCCAATTACACAATTGATGGTTGGGCTACCGGGATCTTCGTATTTTTGTGGCACATCTTGCTTGAGGATGAAACTCACTTTTTCTGTCAAAAAGATTTTCTTTTGTATATTTTGTCGTCTTTTGGTCGTACATAAAACTTTCAGAAATTTGGCATATGAATGGATTTGTTTAATGGCATCCAGTATAGGGATGTTGATCTTCACTTGCTTAAGCACATTTAGAATATCCTGAGAGTTAGAGAGAGGTTTTGGTGCAATCAACTATTGAGGGAATGGCGCAATCGACTTACTTTAAGGTTCCGGTTCTAACCCATGTGGAGCATTGCTAGGTCTATCATTCTCATCTATTTTCGAATCCTTAGGCTTTTCAGCCCTTACCGGAATAGATTTGTCAATTGTCTTCCCACTCCTAAGAGTGGTGATAGACTTAGCCTACTCCATCTATTTTAAAGAACTTGGGTCACTGATTTCATATTGTTGTTTCGGGCTAGGGAGAGGCTGAGCCGGAAGGATGCCTTTCTCCCCAATCAAATTTTTTGTTTCAAGCCCTTGTATGGCCTTTGTAAGGTCTTGAAAGGCTTGCAGCATACCCTGATTAAAAAAACTCTTGGTTTTGTATATGTTTTAAGACCGGATCCTCTTGAGATTTCCTTTGATTCAGAAATTGGTTAAGGATCCCTTGAGGAGTAGCCGTTTGTCCGTTCCTCCAACTGAAGTTTGGATGGCTCCTCCACCTTGAGTTATATGTATTTGAGGTGGGTCCACTGAAAGGTTTGTGGTAGTTATTTACAACATTTGATTGCTCATTCAATATCTCTTGAAAAGCAGGAATTGTTGGGCAATTCTCGGTCGTATGTACGTTACAAGCACAAATACCACAAATAACTTTCGTAGTCTTTTCGGGTTCTACCTTCTTAAGTTCCATGGCCTCGACTTTTCTTGTGATTTTGACCACTCTTGCATTTATATCATCTTCCTCTTTTAGAACATAAATTTCTTCCCTTTCCTTTAATTAAGTAGGCTTATAAGTGGTAATTCTTGAAGAGGTATCCCATGATTGCGCATTTTCAACAAGTTTATCAAAATAATCCCACGCGTCATCGGATTCCTTATTTATGAATTCCCCATTACACATCATCTCCACAAATTGGCGCATGGGTGAGGTCAATCCCTCATAATAAAAAAAAAAGCTTGTTATACGTCATGTTTCGTAGCCATGTTATGGACATGAATTTATGAGATCCTTAAATTGCTCCCAACATTGGAGGAAGCTCTCATCCTCTTTTTGTGCAAAATTCATGATCAAGGAAATTCAATCAATAGAAGTGATAGGTGCAAATCAACCTACAAATCAACCTCAGAGTCAATAAAAGTAATGGCTGCAAATCAACCTCAACCTTCAATTGAGGAAATTCAGGATGAGAATGAGGTGCATAATGCACCTCGCCCCGTACTCTATGAGACTATTTACAACCGGCGGGGGTGAGCGTACCTTCCTGTATGATTTTTCTAGAAAATACAGAAAATATGGATATCATGCCAAGGGTAATCCAACTCCTTCCAAAGTTCCATGGACTTGAATCTGAAAGTCCATATCTACACTTGAAAGATCTTGACGAGATAATAGCCACTTTATATTTTCCTAATGTGTCTGAGGACACGATCAGGCTGAAACTCTTTCCCTCCTCCTTAAAAGAAAAGGCTAAGACGTGGTTGCATTCACTACATCCACGATCCATTGGCAAATGGAATGACATGACAAGAGAGTTCATAAAAAAATTCTTCACATACCATAAGACGAACATCATCAGAAAGTCGATCATAAATTCACCCAAAAGGAATATGAGACATTCTTCTAATGTTGGGATCTGTTTAAGGATCTTGTCAGTTCAAGCCACAACATGGCTTCGAAACGTGATGCATAACAAATTTCTTCTACGATGGACTGTCATCTTCCATGCGCCAATTAGTCGAGACAATATGCAATGGGGAATTCATGAACAAAAATGTGGATGATGTGTGGGATTACTTTAACAAACTTGCTGAAAATGCACAATCATGGGACATCTCCCAAAGACCTAGCACCACTTATAAGCCTACTCAATCAAAGAAGAGAGGCGGAATATATACATTGAAAGACGAAAATAATATCAATGCTAAAGTGGCTAATCTCATAAGGAAAATAGAGGCCATGGAACTTAAGAAGAATAAGGCTAAGGAATTTGTTTGCGTTATCTGTGCTTGCAACAAATATACAACTGAAAATTGTCCAACCATACCTGCTTTTCAAGAGGTATTGAATGAGCAATCGAATGTCGTGAACAATTACCAAAGATGTAACAGCCCATGCCCATACTGTATGATATTGTCCGCTCTGGGCACAGCCCGCACGATTTTGTTCTCGGAGTTTCCCCTAAAATGCCTCATACAGTATATGGTGGTAACTCCACATATAACCACCACAACTTCAGATAACTCTTCCGATGTGTGACAAGGTTCTACCCCCACTGTGTGCACAGTAGCCTGCCAGCACAGTAGCTTGCCAACCACTGGTAGCTCGCCTACGCCTTTAGGCCCCGCCCACGTTAGCATCCGCCCACGTGTGCCCGCCCAAATGTGCAACAGTGACGGGGCGTCACAAAAGACCTTTCAGTGGACCCATCTCAAATATATACAATCCCAGTTGGAGGAACCATCCCAATTTCAGTTGGAGGAATGGACAAATAGCTAACCCTCAAGGGGTTATCTCAACTTTTAAATCAAAAGAAGCCTCAGGAGGATCCAGTTTTAAAACACATTCAAAATCAAAAGTTTTTCAATCAAAACACATTACAGGCTTTCCAAGACCTTAACAAATCTATTCAAAGGATTGAGGCACACTTAGCAAGTGGGGAGAAAGGGATGCTTCCAGCTCAATCTCTCCCCAATCCAAAACCGCAATGTGAAATTAGTGACTCAAGCTCTTCAAATCAGATGGAGAAAGCTAAGTGTATCACTACTCTTAGGAGTGGAAAGACAATTGAGAAATCTATTCCGGTAAGGGCTGGAAAGTCTAAGGATCTGGAAGAAGACACGAATGATAGACCTAACATTGCCTCACATGGGTTAGAACCGGAACCTCAAAGCAAGTCAATTGCTTCATTCTCCCAATGGTTGATTGCACCAAAACCTCTAGCCAACTCACAGGATATTCTAGAGGTGTTGAAACAAGTAAAGGTCAACATTGCTCTTCTAGATACTATAAAACAAATTCCTTCATATGACAAATTTTTGAAAGACTTATGCACAACCAAGAGGTAACAAAGTATCAAAAATAAATTTTTCCTGACAGAAAAAAGTGAATGCCATCCTCAAGCAAAATGTGCAGCAAAAATATAAAGATCCAGGTAGCCCAACTATCACTTGTATAATTGGGAATCACCAAATTGAGAACACACTTCTTGACTTGGGGGCGAGCGTAAATTCGATCCCTTACTCGGTCTACGAACAACTGGGTCTAGGTGAATTAAAACCCACTTGGACCACATTACAACTTGCTGATCGCTCATTTCGTGTACCAAGAGGGATGAATGAGGATGTATTGGTCCAAGTTGATAAATTCTACTATCCAGTAGATTTTATCGTCCTGGATACTTAGCCCATCGCAGATATGAGCACTAAAATTCCTGTCATACTTGGTCGCCCGTTCCTTGCTACATCTAACGCTATCATCAATTGCAGGAACAGGGTCATGAATTTGTCTTTTAGAAATATGATGTTGGAGCTCAATATCTTCTTCAACATGAGCAGACAGGCAGAGGATGATGACGAGACTTATGACATTAATATGATAGACTCTTTCATGGAAGATAGAGCTCTGAAGACCTTATCCTCTGACCCTTTAGAGACATGCTTGGCACGCTCCCCTAGTTTGGATGATGACACAATTAGAGAGATGGATGTCATGCTTGATAGTGCACCGGTACTTGAAGTTAACCAGTGAATGTAACAATTTGAAGAATGACCCCAAACTAATGTTGTGCCTCTACCGCCTAGCCTTAAAGTGCCGAAGGTTGACCTAAAACATTTGCCCTCTGATCTTGAATATGTCTATTTAGGTCAAGATGAGACATACCCGGTGGTGATTTCTTCCCACCTTGAGCAAGAACAGGAGAGTATGCTTATCTCTACTCTCATTGAGTATAAAGGAGCCATTGGATGGTCGATCATGGACCTCAAGGGAATTGACCATTTGATTTGTAGTCACCGCATTCATCTTGAGGATAATGTGAAGACCTCCCAGCAACCACAACGTAGATTAAATCCAAACATGAAGGAAGTGGTTAAGGTCGAGGTACTTAAGTTATTGGATGTGGGTATTATATACCTCATATCTGATAGTCAATGGGTGAGTCCAACTCAGGTGGTTCCTAAGAAGTCTGAAATCACCATCGTAGCCAATGCTAATAATGAACTCATGCCAACTAGAGTTACTACTAGTTGGAGAGTGTGCATTGACTATAGGAAATTGAATACCGTCACGAGGAAGGACCACTTTCTTTTGTCCTTCATTGATCAAATTTTGGAAAGGCTAGCTTGTTACTCTTACTATTGCTTCATTAACGGATATTCGGGCTACAATCAGATAGAGATAGCCCTTGAACATTAGGAAAAGACAACGTTCACATGTTCTTATGACACATTTGCTTACCGAAGGATGTCATTCGGACTGTGTAATGCCCCTGCCACTTTCCAGTGATGCATGTTGAGTATTTTCTCTGACATAGTGGGGCAATATTTAGAGGTCTTCATGGACGACTTTTCCGTCTTTGGTCCATCCTTCAGCGAATGTTTGGAAAATCTGAAAAATGTGCTAAAGCGATGTGAGAAAAAGAATTTGGTACTAAATTAGGAGAAATGTCATTTCATGGTTCGTAAAGGAATAGTTCTTGGACATATCATCTCGTCTAAGGGAATTGAGGTAGATAAGGCTAAAATTGATCTTATCTTTAACCTACCTCCACCCAAGAGCATACGAGGCGTGCAATCCTTCTTAAGACACGTCGGATTTTAAGACAATTCATAAAGGACTTTAGTCACCTCTCTCATCCCTTATGCAATCTACTTCAAAAGGATGCGCATCATATGAGTGGACTGAGTAATGTCAGGAAGCTTTTTCTAAGCTCAAAGGCATGTTGAGCACCGCACCTATCATGCAGCCACTTGACTGGAGCATTCCTTTTAAAATTATGTGTGATCCGTCTGACAATGCTATTGGGGCGGTGTTAGGTCAAAGAAAAGAAAAGAAGCCCTATGTAATTCATTATTCAAGTAGAAGTTTAAATCCTGCCCAAGTGAATTACTTTACTACGGAGAAGGAACTCTTAGTCGTAGTATTCGCTTTATACAAATTTAGGTCTTACTTGATTGGATCTAAGATCATCATCTACACTAATCACGCAACACTCAAGTACCTTCTTTCTAAGAATGATATTAAGCCTCGCCTGATAAGATGGATCCTACTACTCTAAGAATTTGATTTGGAAATACAAGACAAAAAGGGAGTAGAGAACGTAGTGGTTGACCATCTTTCAAGACTCGACCTCCCTGATTCCCTTGAGACGACACCTATAAACGACATGTTCCCTGATGAACAACTGTTTAAACTCTCCCACTTACTTTGGCTTGTTGATATTGTTAATTATCTTGCCACAGGTTTCATGCCAACACATTGGATTGCGCAAGATAAGAAAAATTCTTCACTGAGGTTCGTAAGTTCTTCTGGGATGACCCATATTTATTTAAATATTGCCCAGACCAAATTCTAAGGAGGTGTACCAAACAATGAACATCAAAGTGTTATCTCCTTCTGTCACTCTCAGGCATGTGGTAGTCACTTTTCTGCTAAAAAGACCACGGCCAAAATTATGCAGTGTGGCTTCTATTGGCCCACTATGTTCAAGGACATTCATGAGTTTTGCAAAACTTGTGAACGTTGTCAGAAATTGGGAGTTTTGTCCTGTCGAAATATGATGCCCCTGATTCCCATTCTGATCATTGAAGCATTTGACTGCTAGGGCATCGATTTTATGGGACCATTCCCCCAATCCTTTGGGAATTTAAACATTTTACTAGCAGTAGACTATGTCACTAAATGGGTTGAAGTGATTTCATGCCGGAACAATGACCATCGAACGATTATTAGATTCTTAAAAGAAAACATCTTTTCCCAGTTTGGAATGCCTCGGGCCATCATTAGTGATGGAGGTTCACACTTCTGTAATAGGTCATTTGAAAGCTTAATGAAAAAATATGGCATCTCTCATAAGGTGAGCACTCCATACCACCCGCACACAAGATGACAAGCTGAGATTTCTAACAGGAAAATTAAACATATTCTGGAGAAAACGGTTAACCCTAATCGTAAGGATTGGTCAATCTGCTTGACCGATGCTTTATGGGCCTATCGTACTGCCTTCAAGACCCCAATTGGAATGTCTCCCTTTAGAATCGTATATGGGAAAGCTTGCCACTTACCTCTGGAATTGGAACATAGAGCCTAATAGGCTATCGAAAACCTGAATTTTAACCTGGACAACGCTGGCTCGCTGTGCAAACTTCAGTTAAATGAACTTGAGGAAATCCGGAATGATGCATACGAGAACTCAAGAATTTACAAGGACAGGATGAAGGTGTTCCATGACATGAACATCCTTTGTAAATCATTTTTGACTGGTCAAAAAGTCATTTTGTACAATTCTCGGTTACATCTTTTTCTGGGTACACTCCGATCTTGTTGGACCGACCCTTTCACAGTTAATAATGTCTATCCTCATGGGGCCATCGAGATTCAGAATCCAACAAATGACAATATTTTCAAAGTGAATGGGCATAGTTTAAAGTCATTTGTTGATAAATTTAATTCAGAGGATATGTCCATACCTCTACTTATCTTATATACCAAGATTGACCTCCTAGTCTGATGGAGGTGTAGTTAGATTTATTGCTTTCATAGGATTTAGGATTATGATAGTTTGCTTTCCGTTTGTTTAGTCTTTTTTTGCTGACCCATCTTTATGTTGAGATCCTTGGCAAAGCCTCAAATTTTCTTCTCCAGGTACTACCTTTCCATTACTTCTCCTTTCTTTTCGTTGCCTCTTTTGCATTACATGATTATTTCTTTTACATTGACGACAATGTAGATTTTAGATTGGGGGTGTGGATTAGGGAAACTAATTAGTGTTTTCTTAGTTGTTGAGCAAAAAGTCTGAAAATTTTCAATTTCTCAAACCAAAAACCTATTTGGAAGGCAATAGTTTATGCACTTAAGAATGTTTTGAGTATGATAAGATTGAGATTGAACTTTGAATTGTTGGAGTTTGATTAACTAAGTAACCTATCACCTAAGTTCTTGCACTCAATTGATTAAGAGGAAGTTTTGAATATCATGACTGATTTATATCACAGGACACATTCAATTCATTTTCTGTGAATTATGCTAGAATTTCTATTGGTTAGTATGTAAATCATTGATAGATGATGAGAATTCAGTCTGGAGAATTTTATCCACCATAAAAGATGAAAAATCAGTAAAAAAACAATGAGATCAACAAAAAGGTCATGAATGATGAAAAGACTAAAAAAAAATTAAAAAATTAAAAAAGTTCTGAAAAGAATCTAAAAAGAATGAATAATAAAAAATTTGACCGTCGATATAAAATCAAAAACTGGAAAAAGGAGGGACGGATAAGTTCGGAATCAGCACTTGAGTTTTTAACTCCTCTTGATATGATGAACATGGTTAACATTATGAAACGATAGTATTCTCATGGGAAGTAATTTAATTTTCACTGAACACATTGAAAAACATGATATAAAAGCTTATGCTCTGAAAAAATTGCTAAAGAACCCATTTGATTAACTGCTTATTTGATTCAGCTCTAGGTTTTCAAAGTCTCACTTTCTTGTCTTAATTCTACTCATTCATACTCGATTGCACAGAAGATTGTTTTCTGAAAAAGGTTTAAACATTGAGACTTGAGGTTCACTTCACGCATTTTTTGCTCGGGATTAGCAAAATGTTGGTTGGGGAGTGTGTTGAGTATCAAATATTGCATATTCTCCCCTATTTATATCTTAATTTTATGAACATGATGATGCTTAAAGGTATATTTTATACATGTTTGTGTTGCAAGGTGAATCTGAGAGCTTGGAATATAAAGAATGCTAAAAGCATGGATTTGATACTCAAGAATCACCAAGGCAAAAGATGGATCTTAAGAGGTTAAGATTGAAGAATTCACTTGCCAAAGATCCAAGGAAATCAAGTGATGAATGAAGAGAATCGAAGATTTGAAGTGAAGAAAAGGAATACACGTGAAGCTCGACTAACCCAAGCTCTGCTTCGACTAGCCCAAGCTCCGCCTCGACTAGCCCAAGTTCTGCTTCGACCGGCCCAAGAAACTTCGGCTCGAACTCCAACAACATTATCTTTCAAATTCACGTGACCTTCAACCAATCGAAGATTCCACTCGACTAGTCGAAGGTGACATTCGACCAGTCGAAGATTGCCCTCAACTAGTCAAAGGTTACGCAGATTTTGCGTGGACTGCGTAAATTTGAGGCGGTTTTCGAACTTTTCCAACTCGATTGAAAGTTGGAGTTCTCCAACTATAAATAGGAGTTCATAGGATGCTCCAAGCATCTTTTAGTGTTTAAGGAGTGGAGCAAAAGGGTGGGGAGTCACCGCCAAGAGTTTTCTTCTTCTTTCTTAGTTTATTTGTATGTTTTCCTTAAGAGATTTTTGTTTAATCATGTCTATGGTTAACTAAACCTCTTAGCTAGGGCTAAGAGGTGAAGCTTATAACATGACTAGGATGTTTACTTTGCTTTGATTCTTATTTATGTTGAAGTTTATTGATTTCTAGTTTGATTTTAAGGAATATTTTCAATTTTCTATGGTTTGTTGTGACTCAAATTACAATAGACGCTGCGATAGCTTTGAATATCTTCTTTTTTTTCTATTTGAGATTGTGGGATTGATAAATCCTGTTGTTCACCATCGTCTCTTGGGCATGGTAGGGTGATGGAATCCCTTCTAATACTCACAATCCTCATCCATTGAGAATTAGGTCAATAAAAGTTCAGATTTGATTTAATTGCTATATTTTCCAATTGGATAGGATAGGACTCCAATTCCAATTGTGTTACTTGAATCAAGTAATATAGCATCTTAATTGCTACAAGTGTATACTTGGCACCCTAGTTCCCACCTTTAAATTCACAAGTTTCAATTACATCATTCACAATTACTATTTCCAATTATTCAGATTTAGATTTACATCTTCTTCTAGTTCTAGTTCAAGTTACTATCAGAAATGTACGAGTTTAGTCCCTTTGGATTCGACCTCAGTCTCACTGAGATTATTACTACATCACAAACATACACTTGGGGTTGTGAACATGTTTTTGGTGCCGTTGCCGAGGATTACGGCTACGTTTTTCTAGATTTAATTAGTACTAGAATTAAGTTAAGATTATGATTAACTTTTTATTTTGTTTCTAGTTTAGGATTTTTCTGAACTTGTTTTTAGAATCTAACTTGGTTTTCTGTTTTGTAGGATTATAACATAGCAATTTCCAATCCGGTAACCTCTTTCTAATTCTCTCTCTTATTTTTTTAGATCTCTTATTTGTTTTAGTTTCCCTAGTTTTATTTCTTAGGTTTAGGTTTAATTACTTAAAGGTTGCGAGTGTTTCATGCCCAAGTGGGTTCATGATAACACCCGATGTCTCTTAAGTGAAGGAGGATTGGTCGAAGGGTTGCCTATCCATCACAGTATTAGACACCACCAGAAATCCTTAAAGTCGATAGAAGTGATGGCTGCAAATCAACCTCAACCACCAGTTGAGGAAATTCAGGATGAGAATGAGATGCACAATGCACCCCCGCCCCGTACTTTACAAGACGATCAACTGGCAGGGGATCAATGGGATCAAGCATTGTTCGATGCCATCGAAGATGACATCGAACAAACTGTCGATGGCATTGATAGACCCAGTAACAGACTCGATTTAAGCATCTATTTGATTTGGCCCCATTTCTGAGTGCAGCCCAGGCCACTAATATTCCATGTTGTCATCTTCATTGACCACTATTTAAGCCATGTTAACACCCCCAGTTCTATTCATTATACCAAATTCTATTTGCTAGTTGTTTTCTTCGAACTGCACCTTGTTCGTGATAGTGAATTGAATTTGCTTTGGAATTATCTGCCTCCCCATTTCCTCTACGAATTTAAAATATGCTATATAATCCTCTGGTCTATCTCCAAAGTTAAACCTACGGCTGAAAGCTGGGAGAGTTTAACCCGACATTGGGTTGGGCTCAGGCAGGATGTATCAAGTCTCGTCTCGAGCTTGGGCTATACAAACACCAACCCGATAAAACTTGGGTCGAGCTTGGGTTGAGGTCTCAGGTTGCCCGACCCGACTCGAACTCGATCAATATGTAAGTTACTTGTAAATTATAATTAAGTGTGGATCGTCTGTGTTGAAGGCATAGGAAATTCTAGTGCTGTCGAGTTTCATTGGTCTACGTCATTTCCGATGACTCAAGCTAATAAGATACGCTAGATTTATCTATCCCAGATAGATTGCATGCCACACAACACGACTTTTAAAGGAGTAGTTGTCCTATATTTTAGCTTGTTTGTTTTTTAAAAAATGAAGTTCTGTACGATAAATAACTGCATATATAATTAATAAAATCATATATACAAAAAATAAGTGTGTATTGAAAAATAATAGACGAATGTAATAACAAAAATATTAGCATGTATCCACCTGACCAACCCGACAAACCTGACCAAGCCCGCTTGGGTTGGGTTGGGTTAGGGTTAAGGTATAGGAACCTTGGGTTGGGCTAGGGTTGAGCACCAACCAGACCCAACCCGCCCAACTTTCAGCCTAGTTACACCCCACTAAACGAGCCACCTCCATAGTCACCAATTTAATTCTTTTTGTCCCTTTCCTATGGAAACCGTTCTTTTGCATAGCTACATTAAATCTAGAATGACAGGGACCCAGATCTGGCTTACCGAACTGTTGCCAACGATGACCATACTAAATGATTATTGATTGCCAAGGGGGTCATTATGACAGGACCCCCTTGGTCTTCTGACTCTGAACTGACCCCTAGACAAGAGTGATCAATCAATACATGCTCCTCCGAAGGGTTCCGCACATCTGTTAGTCCCTGATCTTCATATGAAACAATTTGGTAAGGCTGTACACGAGCCAAGCTAGCTCGAAAAGCTCGCTCAGCTTGGCTCGATCTAGGTCGACTTGACTCAACTCAAACGGCGACTTGAGGCGAGCCAAGCTTCATATGGCCCAGCTCGTTTTGAAAACAAATCGAGTTCGAACATAGCAAAGCTTGTCTTGACTCAAACCCAGCTCGGCTCGACTCGAATATATATTATTATTTTTACAAATTATATATATATATATATATGAAATGCTCACACACAACTAGTTGGACCGTGAGTTTTGGTCCAACTAGCTGTGCATTAAATCTCAAAATTCCTATTTTCATACACATGTAATGCACCAAATGTGAAGATATGTGACACTGAGTTTTACATTAGTATGTCGTGAATTATGTGTCATGGATCCGAGCCATTTATCAAATAGAGAACGCTAATGAAATTTTATGTACCGAAAGTTAGTAAATTGTTGTCACCATTAGAACCACACATGTAACTTGAATATGAACTGTTGGAGTAGATTTCTAACAGTTCACTTTTCTTATAGATGATATCAAGTTATCGATAAAAAAAATAATAATAAATAAATAAATAACAAAATTCTCACATACTTACAATGGACCCTACCCAATTAACGGACGGGATTTGCAAGATACATTGCAATTCACCCAAGTATATCATGTGGGCACAAATTGTTTAGTGGTCCTTTGTAAACATTCACCCTCCTCTTATCTCTCTCCTCATTTAAACTATTTTTTCCTTATATAATGCTCTCCATTCCCTGTACGTTTGGGAAGGTGTCATGAGCCGAGTGACATGTCACGTCACTAAGTTATGTGGGCCCCACCATGATATATGTGTTGTATCCATACCACACATCTATTTGTAGAGATCATTTTAGGATGTGGTTCAAAAGAATGAGGCATATCCAAAACTGGAGTGGACCCCACAGTGGGGAGAGTGACGCCTACCGTTGAAACCTTCCTAAGGTCCACCATGATATTTATTTGAGATCCAACCTGTTCACAATATAACATAGACATTAAAGAAGGGAAAACACAAATATCAGCTCGATTGAGAACTTTTGTGGCCCTTAGAAGTTTTTAACGGTGGGCGTCACCCTCTCCACTATTTTCTGTGGTGGGGTCCATTCCAGCTTTGGATCTGACTCATTCTTTGGCTCATGTCATAAAATAATCTCTCCAAATGAATGAACGGTGTGGATACAAAACATACATCATGGTGGGACCCTAAGAACTAGGTGACGTCACTTCAGTGCCGGCTGCAAATCTGCGTCCAAGCCACGCTGATTTGGCGGGAAGTTTCTACGCTGGGAACTAGGTGGGGCCCACTGTAATGTTTGTGAGAAATCCTATCCGTCCATCTGTTTTTTGAGTTCAATTAAGGACATGAATCCAAAAATGAACCGTTTCTAGGGCTCAAGTGGGCTGAAAACGTGATAATTGAACGTCCACAGTTGAAATATTTGTAGACCATAGAAGTTTTGAATCATGCTAACATTTGTGATTTCAGTTCATCCCAGTAGGAATGAAGTTATTAACGGTATGGATGGCTTGTAAACATCACTGTCGAACCCAGGTAGGTTTTAACGGTAGAAATTTCCCTAACCACATTTTCCTTTAGTACGGTCCACATGAGCTTTGGATACGGTTCATTTTTGGCATCATGTCCTGAAATGAACTCAAAAAATGGATGGAAGGGGAGGATTTCTGACAAACATCACAGTGGGCCCCACCTAGGTTCCGACGCAGAACTTCCTGCCAAAGTCTTTCACTGGAAATCAGCGTGGCTTGGACGCGGATTTGCAGTCAGCATTGAAGTGACGTCACCTAGTTCTTAGGGTCCCACCATGATGTATGTTTTGTATCCACATGGATGGAGAGATTATTTTATGGCATGAGCCAAAGAATGAGTCGGATCCAAAGCTGGAATGGACCCCACCACATAAAACAATTGAGAGGGTGACGCCCACCATTAAAAACTTCTAAGGGCCACAAAAGTTCTCGATCGAGCTGATATTTGTGTTTTCCCTTCTTTAATGTCTATGTTATATTGTCAACAGGTTGGATCTCAAATAAATATCATAGCAGACCTTAGGAAGGTTTCAACGGTAGGCGTCACTCTACCCACTGTTTTCTGTGGTGGGGTCCACTCCAATTTTGGATCTGCCTCATTCTTTTGAACCACGTCCTAAAATGAATTCTACAAATAGATGTGTGGTATGGATACAACACATATATCATGGTGGGGCCCACATAACTTAGTGACATGACATGTCACTTGGCTCGTGACACCTTCCCAAACGTAGGAATGGAGAGCATTAAATAAGGAAAAAATAGTTTAAATGAGGAGAGAGATAAGAGGAGGGTGAATGTTTACAAAGGACCACTAAAAAATGTGTACACACATGATATACTTGGGTGATGCGCAATGTATCTTGCAAATCCGGTCTGTTAATTGGGTAGGGTCCATTGTAAGTATATGAGAAAAAATATATTTTTTTTATCGATAACACGATATCATCTATAAGAAAAGTGAACTGTTAGAAATCTACTCCAACCGTCCATATTCAAGTTACATGTGTGGTTCTAATGGTGACAACAATTTACTAACTTTCGGTACATAAAATTTTATTAGCGTGCTCTATTTGATAAATGGCTTGGATCTATGACACATAATTCACAACATACTAATGTAAAACTCAGTGTCACATATCTTCACATTTGGTGCATTACATGTGTATGAAAATAGAAATTTTGAGATTTAATGCACAGCTAGTTGGACCAAAACTCGCGGTCCAACTAGTTGCGTGTGAGCATCTCTCTCTCTCTCTCTCTCTCTCTCTCTCTCTCTCTCTCTCTCTATATATATATATATATATATATATATATATATATTGAAAAGGTACTATGCGCTCGACCTCACGATAAGCTCCCGTGAGGTTGAGCTATGTGGGCCCCACCGTGATGCGTTTCAACCATCAACATCGTGCATTTGATGGGTCCCCTTTAAATTATGGGATATCCCAAAAATCAGCTGTATACGGAACTCAGGTGGGCCATACCATCTAAAATTATGTGAAGACACCGTTAAAACATAGAAAAGCACTTGGTGGGGCCCACCTAAGTTTTACATGCGCCTGAAACTTGGTCTGAACCTTGATTCAAGTGGGACACATAATGGATGGGCTGGATTTGCAAACCACATCTCAGTGGGCCCTCAAAATGGTTATGAATGTTTTAATGGTGCACGGCCCCTCTCCACTTCTTTATGTGGTGTGGCCCACACAAGTCACGGATTGACTTGATTTTTGAGACCTAGGCCCATGATGGAATGGTGCATCTGACTGATGGGGTAGATGTTCGAAATGCATCACGGTGGGGCCTACGCACCTCGACCTCATGGGACGGACTCGTGAGGTCGAGCGCATAGTACCTTTTCCATATATATATATATATATATATATATATATATATATATATATATATATATATATATATATATATATATATAATATTTGAATATTTGATTTGGGGATTGGGTCAGTTGGGTCGGGTTGCTGGGTTGAGTCAGGTGCAGGTTGGGTTGGGAGCGGACTCGATTCGACTCAAGATAAGCTCGCCTCCACCCGATCCATTAGCTCGCCTCAAGCTTAACTCGAAAGGTTTGGCAAACAAGTCAAGCTTCAATGGTAAGCTTGAGGCCGAGCTCGAACTCAAGGAGAGCACGGACGAGCCAAGCCAAGCTTGACCCACCTCAACTCAACTTGGCTCAATGTACAGCCCTACAATTTGGCAAAGAGGGAGCAAGTTCTCCTTGCGACTGATGCCACCAGGGAATTGCGCAACCTCCAAGCTTTCTGAGCTCTCTATCGATACTACTAACCAATGTTCGATATGATTTATCACTTCCTCCGCTCTGATTGCCGAGTTCTGAACTGCTAACATGTTCATGTGACATCCAACCCTTCCAATAGACTGGCTCTGTCATGAAGACCGCCTTGTGCAAAAGCCATCCCCATCCATTCTTTTGGTAGGCCACACCAGAGAAAACACTGTTTACCACTAATAAATAACAAAATACAAGTGGGGATATGATTTAGCACTTCCTCCGCTCTGATAGCCGAGTTCTGAACTCCTTTGTTGATCATTGGATGCGCCCTTCCTGACATGTTCATGTGACATCCAACCCTTCCAATAGACTGGCTCTGCCATGAAGAGTGCCTTGTGCAAAAGTCATCCCCATCCATTCATTTGGTAGGCCACACCATAGAAAACACTGTTTAGCCACTAACAAATAAGAAAATACATGTGGGGTCCACTCAGTGAGTGGATGTGGCTGATTTTTGCAGGAGGTAATCCCTACGATTAGACCAACCTTTTGGACGGGTTAGATACCTCTCTCTCTCTCTCTCTCTCTCTCTCTCTCTCTCTCTCTCACACACACACACACACACACCCGAGGTAATCCCTATCATTAGGCCACCCTTTTGGACGTGTTAGATACCTCTCTCTTTCTCTAAACTAGT
Source organism: Magnolia officinalis (assembly GCA_021015155.1). NCBI lineage: Eukaryota > Viridiplantae > Streptophyta > Magnoliopsida > Magnoliales > Magnoliaceae > Magnolia > Magnolia officinalis. The sequence goes on along the minus strand of JAJHSJ010000016.1, from coordinate 22,945,714 downwards.
CTTTTCATTCCAAAGCTTTCAACCGTTATCACTGTTGCAATTAAACTCACAATGGCAATGAAAACACTTATAATGGCTGTTAAACAGTTGGTAGTTATATCATGTCTATAAGATAATGAGAATCCTATGAAGCCATTATAAATGATTATAACAGCCATCATTACATGGACCATGTATTGGATAACTCAGGAAGAAACACGAAAGTATTTTCCTCCCAAATGCCTTCCAAAAACAATGAATATAGGTCCATAGCAACTCTTACAACATCATTCCTTGCAGCCAGCAGGGACACCTGCAGTAGCGAGACATAAAGACTAGTTAAGTAAGAGGGTTGTTGTGGCTACCTTCACAAATGTTGCTCCTTGACAACATCTGCAATAAAGATGCTCCCGGATTCACACCATCCAGCCAAAATATCTGTATCAGGGCACTGTTGTATGAAGAATATTTTAGAAATTTTTTGAAGTTATGGAAAGAAAGCATTTGCATACAAAGAAGTTTGCGGAGGCTGATTCTTGTACCTTGCTAAATCCCAACCAGTTTGAGTCACCTCTAAATGAGAATACCTTTTGGCTTTCTTTCCACTGTCCGCAGAAGACCTGCAATTGAATTATTTAAACCCCCATGTAGACAAGAAATCTCATCAATGGAAGAAATTTTACATTTGGAGTTGCCAGGGGAGGCATCAAATAAAAGAGAGAGTTGTGGGTTAACAGTTATTTTGAGAGTAACAATTTATGACTATCTTCCCATTCACAAGTATGATGTATTGGACACGTTAAACCAGATCACTTATCTGAGCCATCCATCTAGTAGCTGACAACACCATGGATATGCCCATTGTACCAATAGGATGGCCTGCCAACAAACGTAAAAGGGAAAAAGCAGTTTTGGTTTTAACTATCAGCTTGCAGGTCACTAGTAGAACAGTTGGCATCATTCCATTGTTGCAAATTTTGATTCAACGGCGACCCACAGTGAGGGCCACAATGGATGGATTGTCTAGATTAATTATCTGATGGTCCATGTGTTCCAACATGAGAGTTGCACCACAATATAATGTAAATGAATTGCTTGGATTACTTTGGTAAGAAAAACAAAATTCAACTTCTCATTTGGTCATGTATTTCTGCACATAAAGACTGCATGTCAAAAAATTCAAGGTTTGCGAAATTCATCTATAAAAAGAAACAAAATCCTCCTATGAAAGATGTTGACTATCTAAATTTCAAAAGGTTGCCCAAGAGTTCAGCTGCTGGACGCTGGCGTGGATATCCAATTTCTGAGGCCATATGTTTTTCTTTCCCTGCATAAACATGCATATGGTCCTGTCTTTATAGATTGTTACAGAAGAGACCATAGTTTTTCTACTTATAAATCTAGCTGCCTTCATGGTAAAAACGTGGAAGATAAAACAAGCAATCATAATATCATAATCCAAAATTGTAGCTAATGACATAAATATAAAAATAAAAATAAGGACTTGAATCTTTTGCATTTCAAGCAGTCACCTCATAATCAACACCTTGTATGTAGATATGATCTGAATCAAGTGATGAGAAAGCAAGGCCCGTTATCTGCATATGATATCCAAGGTATAAATCAAATCCATTCGCTAAATGCCTTGCCGGACCTAATAAAGATAAAGAAATGTATTTAATATGACCTTCTTTAATTATGCTGATCTGGTAAACTACAAAGAAGAAGAAGAAGAAGAAAGAAACACGAACATGTTGAGGAAGAAGAAGAAGAAGAAAAGAAAGAGCTTCAAGATTATTAAACATGTAACAAATCGATGTCTGTAGAGAATGGTTACCTAAAACCCTAAACTGAATTACAAGAAAAAAAAAAAAAAAAAAAAAAAAAAACCCACACACACAAGAGGACCATTCAGTAGCACATGGTTGCCTAAAATTTCCAATGCAAAATAATCATAAATTTTAATGGAGATGCGCCAAGTCCACGTGTGTATAAGGGATGCCAGCTACATGCCATCACATGAGCCACCACAATAGACAAGTAGATTATCCTAGGCATTCCAACGGTGGGTCCGACCTTGATAATGTTATCAGACAAAAATCAAGCTGGACCTCTTATGAGATGACAGTGATGTTAAAAACAAGTGGATGGTTTAGAAAACTTCAGCTAAGTTTTTCTCAATAGTGCTTATGTTTTGTAAACCATGGCCCACCAGATGTGTGGATTGACCTGATTTTAGGGCAGGGAGAATACATAGTGGGAACCCCCTGATGGATGGATTGTATTTCGTAACTGTGTCATGCTGGCACATACGGTCGTGTGTAAGTGAGCTGCCTTATACAAGCATGTGGGTGTGGCAAAGCTCATCTAGCTGAAAGGAAAAAAGAGGTAAAATACAATGCTCAGTCCAAAAGGTTGTTTACCCTTTTGGGTTTGTTTGTGCAACAAGAGCCCGTGGTTTAATGATCCCAACCATTGATAATATGACCATGGATTTCCTATGCACCAAAAGTTAAGACTGGAAAAACCTAGCTATACGGTATTTGCCCCTTTTTTCGTTGAAAACCTTTGCTCAACCATTTATTTGTGACCCCAATTAGTTGGGATAAAGCTTAGATGATGGTGATGACCTATTTGTGACAACCTAGCTAAGGGTTTGGATTCTTCCCAACTAAAGGATCTTTGGTACGCGGGCCATCCACAGTGGGCCCCATAATATCAACAGTTTGGATCACTGAACTGCGGGTCAATAAGGCTTAGATGATGGTGATGACCTATTTGTGACAACCTAGCTAAGGGTTTGGATTCTTCCCAACCAAAGGATCTTTGGTACGCGGGCAATCCACAGTGGGCCCCATAATATCAACAGTTTGGATCACTGAACTGCGGGTCAAACTTGCATGGGATGAAAACATAAACAGTAATGTATAAATTCTTAGCCCAAGCATTGTATAATACATCTAGAAGCAAACATATTTTAGGATATCAACCCACCTCATATTTTGAGCAGTTCACCCAACGTGACAAGGCTGACCATCTGCGCTCAAGATGTCAAATGCAGCTAAGTGTCTTGGTTAGCGTATAACAAGTAAGAAATATTGAAATGCTAGTGCTCATCAATCTTTTCTTGTCCTATAACACAAATGCCTATTCGAAAAAGATTACATAGTGCATAAATTGCAATTGTCTACAAACCTGCGAGGGTCATATATGGATACAGTACGATCAGAACCACCTACTGCAATATCCCCAACTGCAGAACTGCAAACCGCATAAAAGATGTCTCCAACTGATCCACAAACTCTCTGTACACAACCATCACTATTCTTCATTCTCAAGTCCCATATTGTTAGCTGGAGTAGTTTCAGAGGTGAGGTCAGAAGCAGTGCAGCATAGATAAAGCAACATTAACATACAAAAGCTCATGTGCGCACGTACCCGTGCACACATGCACACCCACATGCCATGCGCACATACACACATACCCTTGCACAAGCACACACCCACATAATGTACACATCCACATGCATGCACACCCACATGAGCACATGCACACGCCCACACCTACCACCAACCACCCACACCCAAAAACGCTGCGCGCACATACACACACATACCCTTGCACAAGCACATGCCCACATAATGTACACACCCAACCCATACACCCACACGCATGCAAGCCCAAATGACCACATGCACATGCCTATGCCCATGCCCACTCCTACCCCCCACACATAATGTACACACCCAACCCATACACCCACATGCATGCAAGCACAAATGACCACATATGCACATGCCCATGCCCACACCTACCCCCCCTACCACCAACCACCCACACCCAAAAACGCTGCGCGCACATACACACACATACCATTGCACAAGCACATGCCCACACCTACCACCAACCACCCACACCCAAAAACGCTGCGCGCACATACACACACATACCCTTGCACAAGCACATGCCCACATAATGTACACACCCAACCCATACACCCACACGCATGCAAGCCCAAATGACCACATGCACATGCCTATGCCCATGCCCACTCCTACCCCCCACACATAACACACCCAACCCATACACCCACACGCATGCAAGCCCAAATGACCACATGCACATGCCTATGCCCACTCCTACCCCCCCACATAATGTACACACCCAACCCATACACCCACATGCATTCAAGCACAATGACCACATATGGCCCCATGCCCATGCCCCACCCCCCCCCCCCCCCCCCCCCCCCCCCCCCCCCCCCCTATCCCAATTAATTGGGGTCAGTTACATGAATCATGTTCTTTTGATTCAATTCGACCACAAGTCATCATCTTTCTTACTACCTCCACCATGTCCTTTTGATCCTTCCCTTTGCCCTTCTAGAGCTTTCAACTTGTACCAACACACTGCTTCTACTTATAAATGTATGTATATATGTAAGGTGGTATGGGCCGTATGGCACATGCAACCCACATGAACTGTAGGGAGAGAGAGTTGGAGGGAAAGGGTGCCGCTATACAGGCGTGCTCTACAAATAAGAGAGAGAGAGAGAGAGAGAGAGAGAGAGAGAGAGAGAGAGAAGGGTTCCTAGAATAGTTTCAATGACGGACAACCCATCCCCACTTTTTCCTATGCGTTGACCCACTCAAGTTTTAGATTTGTCTCGTTTTTGGGATGACATCCTAACATAACCCAGCTGAACAAATGTATGGAGCGGACGTGGAACGGTCACCAAAGTGGGGCTCACATAGCCTTTGTTGCATAGGATCCCTTATACTACAAGCTGGTGTGGGCTACATGCAACGAAGAGTCATGGGGGCGGGCTACTTGCATTAAAGAAGTAAAAGGACAAAATGCCCTCGGTTGAAGGACTGCACGCATCCAATTTTCCAAAAGTTCATGCACCTCCCCATGACAAACTGCAAGGTTAAAATTGGCCAAACGCTGCTCATGTTATATATATTAGAGATGTGTGCATAGACATGCACACAGAAATGGGAGTGAATTACCTGCCCCTAGAGGTATGCAATTTCCGTGCCTCTAGATTGTCTACCACACTTGTTGCACGTGTATGATGATCTGAACTAGACATCCTATGGGCTCAACCTTTGATTGACCCTTAAAACAAAATTTTCTTCAATTAGACTATCTTAATCATCTAATAACTAAACAAAATTTTCTTTGATTGGACGATCTTAACCATCTAGTAACTATGCCCCTTCCGTTGTTGGGTTTTGCCCTTTTGGTGTTCATTCCTATGACACTGAAAGCTAGAATTGTCTAAACATTGTGATTTTGGACCATGATCCATTCACTATTGGAGGCACAAAATGGATTTTGATTTCATCCATGTATGTCAGATGTTCAAAATGACATAGAGGCACGGAAGAGATTGTTCCCCCAGATACATGGAATCTTCTCCCTATATAAATGCATGCATGCATGCATGCACATGTGCCACACACACACACACACACACACACCACCTGCTAGCTTAATTGCAGACTGCAACTCAGGTAGAGGAAGAGGGCCACCTGCTAGCTTAATTGCAGACAGCAACTCAGGTAGAGGAAGAGGGTTAATGTCAGGTCACAGCCGATCGTGAAATACCTTGTCATGCAAATCATAAGAATTCTGGTTTTGATGATTGGCAAAGCTGACACCAAATTGCCAGGAGCCTGCAACAAGGCTGTGATAATGATGATGATGATGATGATGATGATGGTGATGAGATACACACCTGGGAACCTTCAGCAACAGCTAATATTGAAGAATCATCCCCAGATAATGAACTTCTTAGAAAGCATAAAGAAGACGGGTACAACAAGCTGCCACATAGCTCATTTTAAAAATTGAAACTTCCAAAGAATACACAGAACAAGTTACAAGTTCTTTTGCAATTTAGAATTTCTAAAGTTTAACCAACACAAACCCAGGGGTCTCTACTCATGGCTCAGTGGTAGATACTGTGTGTTTCTACTCTGAGGTCATGGGTTTGAGAACCCATGTGGGGTGTGTGGATGTAAGAGTGTGTGTATTCACCTTTCTTAAAAAAAAAAAAAAAAAAAAAAAAAAAAAAAAAAAAAAAAAAAAAAAAAAAAAAAACCAACACAGATCCAAGAATTAAATAGTAATTTTGTACAAGATGGTTCTGAACTAAAACAAAACAATTTATTGTGCATGTCAGGAACATTCTATACCACACATTTTAGGGATACTCAACAGCTCTAAACGATATGTTGTCACTAGGTCATAGACCATTAAAAAAATCCATAGCTGATGAGAAGAAAATGTAGTGAAACAATATCTGCACATAAAGAATAGGTTTCTAACTAGGACCTAGGGCCAATATCCACATGAATTGAGTCATTTAATATTGTGCAGCAAAGAGCCATTGCAGCAGAGCCCAGTCCACATGCAGATGCAGTCCAATATATTTTCAAATGGAAAATAATCCAGAAGTGATGACCTTGTTGAGGTAGTCAAGAAATTATGTAGAAAGGACGACAGCATGCATCTTTGGGATCTATGGTGGTGAAATTTTTTTTAATAGTTGTTCATGTGAGATTCAATGATGCAATAAGAAACAAAGTAAAACTACTTCTATTTATCAGGTACAGAGGTTGAACAATTCAAAGATGCCATACGAAAGTAAATTTGCATTAGGACATCCATCTTATCATCAACAAATTTGACCCACATTGATCAGCCTAGAAACCTTTGACCTTAGGACCTCCCTTTGAAGTTGTGTTTGGTTATAAGCCTAGAAAACTTATAGACCTTATTACCATGTCAGTCTCCCATAGACCTTCAGAGTCTGCAGATGCATTTGCACACTACATTCATGACTTGCATGCAGATATTAGAAAATGGATTAACGTAAGTAATGAAAAATATAAGAAACTTAGTGACTCTCACCATGGGTTCAAAGAATATCAGATAGACGAAAGTGATGATAAGGATAAGGCCTGAATGGTTTCCACAAGGAACCTTAAAAAAATTACAAGCCCGCAGTCCTGGACCATACATGATTTTGAAATGATTAGGTTATAATGCGTACTTGGTAGATCTTCCACCTAGTACGGGTATTAGTGCTACATTCAATGAGGAAGATTTTATGCCTTTTTAGGACCCCCTCTCTTGACCTAGATAATGACACACCTGACTTGTCCCATCGCCCATGGACCTTACCTGAACCCTCTTCTTAGCCTCCACCACCTTTATGATCCATACCTACGAGAAGAAAAGAGATGGATGATATTTGGACAGGCTGGTGGTTTTCACTCGTCATGGGGGCTTTTAGAAATATTTAGTAAAGTGGAAACATCAACTAATTTCAGATTGCATGTGGCTTACAGAAGCGGATCTTCAACAACTTGACATGGATTTCTTGGAGAGGTATTGCAACTTTATTTCACCAGATGCGAAATCTTCTCAGTCGAGGGGAGTTTATGAGGACATTCGACCATTTAGAGTATATCAGAGAAGAAGGTCAGCCCAGTCTTCACTTTGACTCGACAACTTGTACATGGGCCCGGGTGGGCCACACCGAGGACTTGAAGATCCCACATGCATGATCGTGCATCTTACACTAGGAATATGCATGTGTGTTGCTTCTTTGAGGAGTTTTGACCGTTGGATCGTGAGGACACAATGATCGGACTGTTGGATCGTGTGGATCCTTTGATCGGGTGTTGGATCATTGAGACCCTTGATCACTTTGGTCATTAGTATTATGATTAGCTAATTTTATGTTTTTGATGATTGTTTATAGTTTAGGATGAGTTATTTTCAGTTCATTGCATCATGAGACATGTGAGGTATATTTTTATTGAGGGTATTTTTGTCAAAGTGCGTGTTCTAACTATGGGGGAGGGGGGGTTGCTTGAAAAAGCTCTCTCATGTGATTTGAGATTTTCTAGTGAAAAGAGACTATTTTGTGTGAATCCAAAGGTATGAAACCTAGTTATCATTTTCATCTCTATCTTCTTCTCTTATAAAAGGTTTTTTTTTTTTTCTTTTTTTTTTTTTTTTCATCTCTTCTGAAATCCTTGTTCTCTACTACTTTTCTTCTATAAACCCTAAACCCCTTGCCCTTTCTTTCTAAACCTAAACCCATTACCTAAATCCATCTTTCTTAACCTAACTCCACCAAACCCAACCCATCACCACAAGCTCTACATACGAATAGGGTCGTACAACCGTACGATTAGCCCCTTCCCTCCGTTTTCTTCCCTTTCTTCAATCCATCTTCCTATCTTATAAGCCCTAACCTAAAACCCTAATTCCCAATTCCCTACGAAACCCTAATCCCCCAATTCCCTACAAAACCTTAAATCCTTAATTACCAAATCATAAATCTCCCATTTCCCCCAAAATTCCCAAAACCCCCTTGAAACCCTTACCCTAGAATTGTACAAATCTGCCCATTGAATTAGAACCATACCAATGCTAACATGAGAGTTCCAACCTCTCATTAGGCCTTATATTTTTATGCTTATATGGTTTATGCTTGTGTGGGATTGTGATTTAACGTAAATTTGAATTTTATTATTTGTTTGGCACTCTTTTAATTATGGTAGAATGACATTTTATTATATTTGACTTACTTTGATTAATCCATTAATAATCTCCTACTTCCAAATGGTTAGATCACATGCCCTGCATCACATATCCTGACACTTCCTATGTTGTTAGCGACCAACACTTGAGTCATAAATCATTGGTTGCTAATGCAACTGAGAATCAAACAATTCAGATTACAGTGAAATTCAAGGAGATGGTCCGAGTTATTTGAATCGCCAGTATGTGGTAAGAGTAGATGCATCTTGAATGGTTGAATTCTCAAGTTTTCTCACACTAGACAATGAGTTTCACTGATCGTTTATCAAAGAGGTGAAACTTGAGCACTCTTATCAGCTTCCACCTCTACATCCTAATTCGTACTTAATTTTGTGTATGATGTATTTTTCATTGAATGGTTGCTCCCCACATCAATTGTTGTGTTAATGACATACAGGTCCTTTGGAAGCTATTTGGTAATTTGATATGACTACTATTGCATTTAATTCCATGGGGACGGACCCATAAAAGAATATAGGTAGTGTTGCATAGTTGTATATGTACATTGGTCATAGTGACAAATTTTGTTCTCAGCAATTTCTTGGTTCGGTAATTTCTCTTTGATATTTACAGGTTTTGAAGTCAGGAAAACCTCTCTAGAAAGAAAATATGAAAAAATGTTTATTAAATAATTTTTAATGTTTTAAACATGTTTAAAATGAATTTATTTAAAATTTCAGATAATTATTTTAATGTAGTGGGCTACATATAGCAGCATCCCGAACATGACATTACAACAACAACAACAACAACAACAACAACAACAAAAAAAAAAAAAAAAAAAAAAAAAAAAAAAAAAACCCTCATTACTGCCATTAATTCGTACACAGTCACATTGCTTTATGTCATAAAGTAAGAGAAAAATGTTTAGGTACAACGTTTCACGTGAACTTTCACTTTCAAGACCTTAATTCTTTTCAAGGTGTCACTTATGCCGATGATTCAACCCATTCATAACCGGGACAACCAATAGAAACTATCTTTATTGAAAACTAGGATGTTCCACTACTCCACTCGCTATACGGGCAACAATGTATAGATCAATGGATGGCTAATGGTCTAACTGGGTGTACGTTAATTGCCTTTTCTAATAGGTGAATTGATCGTATTTTAGCCCCATATGATGTATATGGGATGGCCCATCTTTTCCATGGATTGGATTATGTTCCCATTGAAATATTGGCTAGAAAGAAAGCATTATGTTGGAAAATACACATACGTATGGGAACATTTCTCATGTGATGTAATGCAAGACGGTTATATGGTGGAGCCGGTAAAACCAAAACACTGTACAGACATTTTATGACAGTACACGTGGCAGGTAACAATCGAAGCTGTCCATCTAGTCTATAGATGGCAGTTGGTTCAAGATACAGATAGATTTGATCATCCTAGCAATCTGCATAGTGGTCTTTTAAAGTATAGTGCAGAAAACAGTTAATGGTTAATGTTCAGTGATATAAATTAAGAAAAATGATGATTGTGATTGTCTGATAAGGGTGATTTTCGAAACATAGTTCATTGATAATGAGGCCCACTATATAGACAGTCCTAATTGACATTTCATCTTGCCACGCATACTGTAAAGAGATGGCTCTATCATGTTTAGGTTCTCCTGCTCTACTGTAGGAGTTCCTTTATCTTTTCATCATTTCCATCTCCTCTCTTGCATACAAACAAGAAGAAGCTCCTTATTCTCCTGTGAGGATTGATTTTGATATCCAGGGCAATTTCGTTTGGGTACTTCAAATGAAATTAAGTTTGCGATAATCATATATTTTTTTCAACTTTCTTATGTTCTCAGGTATACAAGCTACCTGAACCAACCCAATTATTAAATTGGTCTAAACTGCTGGACCAGATCCTGACCTGATTTTAAAATGGGTCCGAAAAATGGATCCAGACCCATTCAAATTGGGTCAGGTCTGCTGGGTACCAATTGACAGCCCCAAAGCAATCACATGATATAAAAACATAAATATTGAAACATATAAAAGTTAATAATCTGAAAAGAAGAAATGCTCTAAGGGTTTGTTTGGATGCTTTAACTAGTACAACACATGTGAGACAGGGATGTCCATCCACCTAGCAGAGGTGTCCATGTATTGACTTTGGGTGCGAGTACAGGGGTGTCCATGGGTGTTGCTGTTTTGCGATTAGATTACCTCCTTGACATCCTTTTTGTGAAGTGTGTGCTACAAGCGAAATAATGAAGAGTTGATCCCATGGCATATGTATCAACATGGCACACTTGTGAGAGATTCAGGCCCTGTGGTGAGTGGTTTCTAAAATGTGAACATGCACTCTCCAGTAATCTGGGCCATGTCACATTGGTTGCATTTGCTGGAGTACAATTTCAGTAGAGCTGTGGGGTAGGGAGCATTTTCCGTGGAAACCTTTGTCCTGGACAGCTGCATTTCAGACTCCCCCTTGTACAGCTCAAAATTCGAATTTATGGACAAACAACTGCGTCTCAGGGGAGTGAAGCATCCAAACGTGGCTTACTATGGATAATCATGTTCTAAGTGAGTTATCGCTGCATCCAAATGACCCCCAAGGAAATTTAGATAAAACTGGAGAAAAGGATCAGTTCTGCATTATCTAGCACACTCACGTATGGAAACTCTGGAGGTGGATATCTTGGTCATAAATATCTATGCTTTTACAGAAGCTACGAGCAACAGCTGTCTGAAAATATCAAATTGTGAAGTCATAAGAAAGCCGAGAAACCACAAAACCTCAGCAATTCCAAGCAACAAAAAAACAGTTCCTGTTCCCCGAAAAAAAAAAAAAAAGGCCACAAAAAAGGAGGGAAATGCTATATTTTATGACTGTGACAGAACTCACCAGCAGCACATATAACAGCCTGGCCAATGTGTGTGACATCCAAGAAAATGCATAAGGTGGCCCCTACTACGAAGATGGCCTAGTACAAAAATCAGGCCCATTTGCCAGGTGGATCAACCTTGTAAGAAAGAATGGGCAGTGGATAACCAATGTAAGAAAAGAACGGCCATTTAGGGGAAAAAAAATTTGACAACTGTCCACATTCAACTTACACTGGGCACCCTAGCTGATGAATTATGATTGGACCAGCCTGATATTTTGTGCCAGACTTTCCATATTTGGTGGTGTTTTTTTTTTTTTTTTTTGGATCTAGGAAAGAAAAAACTAAATTTATTTTTATTATTTGGTTCATGTTTTTAATGGATTTTTTTAGGGGATTTGCTAATCTATTTGGTCCATATGAAAAAATTCCAACTCTCTGAGAGTGGAATCATGAAGATCCAGTAAGTTTTCAATTCATGGTGAATTCTTTCAAAAAATAAGTATGCCACTAAGCCCTATTGGGGGTATTTCGAGTTTTCTCAATCTGGCTGTCAGATCTGGAAGTATGACAAACATGTTGGACCAGGTTTATATCAATTTGTGATGCTTCATGGGGAGCTGGCACATAGATGGCATCTTGCTTTGACAATGGGCAATGTACATTGAATCACGTTAGGAAAGTGTTGAATGATTTGTTATTGAGTTGTGCGGGTATGATTATATGTGGTGTAGACTGTAGAGTGATATTTTGTGGAATTTTTTGTAATATTTGAGACTGTTTTTAGTGGTTTATGCTAGTGGAAAAAAAGTTGCGGTTCAACAGAGGGTATGCCATAAAATACAAATGGTAAGTTGGTTCAGTAGTGTAGTCAAAGGGGGCTATGCTTCCCAGTGTTGTGGAAAATCTAAGTTTAAATATCACTACAGTGAAATTTGATAGTGAAAAGTATTTATAGAGGTCCAAGTCAGTAAGGAACTCATTGATTGCAATCAACCTATGTAATAGACTATAAGATAGTGCGATTGTATTCATACCATGTAATGGTCTATTACATCGCGCCTGTAAGAGTTTTGTGCTCTTATCGCTGGTCCTAGGTCTGTTTAAAGGAGGAGACTAGTGTCAGGTTGGCAGCTGGTGAGAACTTTTGACGCAACTTCCGTCATGTAGCCGACCCCAATTAGTTGGGATGAGGCTTAGATGATGATAACGGTCCAAGTCGCATAGGATATTTATTGGTGGGAGACATAAATTAGGCTAGGTAGATAGTAAATCTGTGGAACCAAAGGGCAGAAGATCCATCCCACACAAACTCGAAGGCCAATACTATGACAGTCATGACTTTTTTATGTTATTCCGTGAAGCCTGAATTAGGAAGACATTCATGTTTTGTGAAATTGACAAAGAAATCTGAGAATCTGCTTTTTGAGGACTAATTTTTTTATTAAAGGCCTGCTTGAAGACAAGACAGAAAAAGAATACAATGGAAAGCCCAAAAGAATTACATCCCATTTTGAGAAGATAATCTATTGCAGCCCCTATTTTAAGAAGAGAAATGTTGTGATAGTTTTCAGCTCTCAGCTTCGCAAAGGTGATGATTCTGTGGGGGGATTATTACCCAGCTATCCGTAGAATGTGACTTGAGATGATTCATCCCCGATTCATCAGGCCATGTTTGACAAACAATGTAGAGTTAAGATTGAAGAACAACAAATATTTGATATGTTGGTAGGCATTAATCCAGGGTATGAAATGATCCATACTTAGATTGTAAATTGAGAACCTCCTCTATCTTTTGAATTGAGAGCCTCTTCCATCCTTAGGAACAGTTTACTCATTGCTTCACTACGAAGAGAGTCATAGAAAGGTTATGCTAGCAACATAATATCCATGAACAATCTGCTTTGTCAGGATCTTATGGTCGTGGTTGTGGTCATGGTCATGGTCATGGTTACAGTGGTCGGTTCCATGGTCGTCAAGACCGTGGAGTTCGATCTGGTGGGTTTGGCGGCATGGCGATTTATGGGACATGATGGTTATACTGCAATGAGTTGGACATAGTCGTGTCATGGACAATGAAAAATATAAGTTGCATTGCACACATTATGGATAGACATATATGAGAGAGGGATGTTGGAATTCAGTTGGTTGCCCTCTGGGGAAATCTTATTATCCATAAGTTGAATGAAAAAGGGTATGATGTATCCTCCTCAAGTGTGATGGGTACATCATGTACACGCCCCCTCTAAGTACGTATTCGAGGAAGAGGCGGGCCCCACTTTCGATTTGGATCGACGACGACATCTTTGGAAGACCCCATAATTAGGGGGTTGCGTTATGGAGCATTGGAGTGGACCTGATCATCCCATAGATCCTACAATCGGATCTCATGATCGTGGCCCACTACTTTAGATGATTTAGGATTTGGAGTTTTGATTATTTTTATTATTAAAAACATCATGAACAGCTTTGATTGCTTAGATTAGTTATTTTATTTATTTTAGTTTTGGTATTAGTGCGCGCACATGGCGTAAGGGTAGTTTTGTCTTTTTGGATTTAGGGTTTTCTTATAAATAAAACAATCCCATGGATGGACTCATGATATTATGAATAAAAAAATCCTGCGTTTCTTCCTCTCTCACGTTGAGATGAAGGATCAAATTGGGTGCGAAGCCCTCCCTTCCTCGAAGGGTTAACCACCGTGGTGTGAAGCCACACCTGCTCCAAATCATCACCATCTTCTGCCGCATCTCATCCATCATTCTCAACACCCCATCCACCATCAGATTCACCAATTTTCGCATCAAAATCCACTCCTACAGCGGTGCACAAGAAGGTTTTCAGATTCCAGTGCATCTACGGGGCTGAAACTTCGGCGGAGTACTACGCACTAACCATGTACCGGATCGAAGTGATTTTTGGTATGGAAACAACCCACCCCTGGCCAATCCTAACCTAGGAGTCATTTCCCAATTTTGTGGCCCCGCACACGTACGGACGTCCAGTCACACACGTGCATACAAGCCAACCTGCTGTCCAGCGTGCGTAGCCCATCCGAGGTCCTCTTTTCCCCTTTGTTTCTTTCCTTTTATTAGCTTAAAACCTCCCCATAGGATCCCCCATTAATCCTATACCTAAACCCCCTTAGATCTACCCCTAACATTTACTCCTAAACATGATCAACATGTGGTACAACGGAATTGTTAAATCTGAAAATTGTTAAATCAGTCCCTGTACCCTCGAATACCTTGACCAATCCCTAATCGTCATCTAGAAAACCTCATAATCCGAAATCCATAACCCAAAAGAGTCCCAAATCTCAATTTTCCCCAATTTTCAAACCCTAGATTTTCCCCTAAATTGAAACTTAGTGAATCTCCTGAGTCAGGAACAATCCTATGCAAGAATGGGTGATTCTTACACTCCTTTGAGCTTGTTTGGCTTATAATTTTATTTGATTCAGCCCTAATGGTTATGTAGGTTTGGACCCCCATAGATTCCCCTTCTTGAATGTTTGATAGTATGTAGGATGTAGAATTTTGTGACTGTTTAATATTGGCATAATCACAAACTTGATTTCTTGCACTCCATGGTTAATTTCATGTCCTGCATCAAAGTGCTTACAACAAATCGTCGAATGAGATCTCAGAGCTCAGTCACCATCTTATTTCTCTTGAAGGTGCCTCTTCATCACTTTGTCCTACTTTTGATCAGTTAGGTATAACTGCCTTCACTCATTTAGTCTCTACACCACCTACGAGCCGGTCCTAGATCATAGATTCCAGCAATTTAGATCATATAATTGGTACAAACTCTCAGCTTTCTTCATATTCTTTGTCATCTACCATTGGTTAAGTGAGGATTATTGATGGGTCCTATAACCCCTTTGAATGAATAGGGACCATCAATGTATCTCCACCATTCTCTGTCTTTTGTCCTTCGTGTTGTAAATCTATTAGTTAATATATTGTTTGTTAGTAGCCTTACTAAATCACACATTTGCAGTATGACATTTTCTCCTTCTCATTGTGTATTTCAGGTCCTGAATACTAGACATATGATTCGAGGTGGCCATAAAAGTGGTGGTTTGTACTTGTTCCTTCATTCAAACAACATCAGATCTGCGTTTCAATGATCTCATGGTAATGGTTTTAGGAAAGATCAAAATTTAAACATATGTGCTAATTTCTAGTTTAAAACTAGTACTTCCTTTCAAATGTCTTTAAATAATATGATTGAAATCCATCGTGAGTCATCTCAGTTAGCTATTCCTTTTGCATTGGTTCACTCTAATGCTTGGGGCCCATCCACAGTTGTTTCTTTATTTGTTTCAAGAATTTGTCCTTTATTGATGATTGCATTCAAATTACACATATCCTCATCATGAAATCCAAAGATAAGGTTCTCTCTATCTTTACTATTTTTCACAAAATGGTTTCCACTTAATTCCATGCAAAAATCAAAATCTTCTACTTTGACAATGGTGGGGAGTATATTTCCTCTAATTTTGGAAACTAGTACTTGCTAAATAATGGTGTTGAATCTTAAACCACATGTTCATATACTCCCTAATAAAGCAATATTGTCAAGTGAAAGAACAGACATCTCCTTCAAGTAGCATGTGCCCTTATCAAGATGAATGTTCTCAAATCCTTCTAATTTGATGCTATTATTACTGCAACATACTTGATAAATTGTAAGCCTTCAAGAGTCTTAAGTGGGAAAACCTTGTTTAAAATGCTTCGACCTGCCAAGTCATTATTTTCTACTCCCCCAAAAATGTTTGGTTTTGTGTGTTTTGTTCATTGTCCCACCATCAATAATTATAAATTGGATGAAAGCTATAAAATGTAAATTCCGTGAATAATCCAATCCCAAAACTAGAGAACAATTTAGCTCAATGGATGCGACCTTCTTTGAGAATATTCTGGTTTACTCTTCTCAAGGTGGTAGTCTTACTATCTTTGTCCAATTCAGTGAGAGTCGTCCACTGTTGATAACGTAACTCTACCAATTCTTGAGAATCTTGTTCAACATTCTGATCATGAATCTCAGAGTCCATCTCCATCTACCAATATTCCGGCAGACTGTAATTCAGGAAACATGTTCAATGAAAAGACAGGGAAAAGACTCTCAATCATGATGCCATTATTCAATCTTATATTCTGAAGTCAAGTTTTGTTCCTTCTCTTAGTAGTTTTATTCCTCAAGAGAATGATTTAAATGATCTTCCCATTGCCTCACAGAGGCACACATTCAATGCTCATCCTCTTACAAATTCATCTCATACAAGCCTCTCTCCTTCCTATCACACTTTTTTGTTGTTTCTTCTGTTTCATTACCTTCCAAAGGCAGTTAAGCCCTAACATATACTGTCACGCCCCAGACTCGGTGACCGGACCCACAAGGAATCTGATAGCCGGTTCAGGCCACAACAGCCTCCGTAGTACCCCATTCTCGGTTCCTAGCTCAGGTTCCGATCCTGGGATCCTACAAGGAGGATTTCCATATCACAATTCCAAACCAAATCGAGCATACCCAAGATCATAGCAAGTAAATCTCAGAAATAAACCAAGGAACACACTGCAAAATCCACTATGAATTTAAACTTTACAGGTACAAGGCTCAAAAGGAAATACATAATATAGAAAGAGGGACGGAAAGGTCTACAACAGGTCCTCAGCTTGCGCCAATCTAATCCACAGCTCCATCCATCGCCTTTGTCGCATGTTCAACTCGGACTGCGAAAACAAATACTTCAGGCTCTTATGGTCCGAGAACAGCTCGAACCTAACCCCATAAAGATAATGCCTCCACACATTCAGTGCGAAGGCAACTGCTGCTAGCTCCAAATCATGGGTGGGGTAGTTCAGCTCGTGGACCTTGAGCTAGCGCGAGGCATACGCCACAGGCTTCCCGCGCTGCATCAAGACAGCACCCAAGCCAACTCTGGAGGCATCGGTAAATACAACAAAACCCTCACTCCCATCAGGAAGAGTGAGAACATGAGCGGACGTGAGGCGGTCCTCCAACTCCATAAATGCCTCCTCACAAGCGTCACTCCAGACAAACACGGTGCCCTTCCGCGTCAACCGGGTCAACGATGTTGCAATACGTGAGAAACCCTCAATAAACCATCGATAATATCCCACCGGACCAAGGAAGCTACGGATCTCGGATGCGTTCGTGGGCTGGCCCCACTGACGCACTGCATCAACCTTCGAGGGGTCCATAGTGACACGTGACCGAGGAACTTCACCTCCTCCTGCCAGAACTCGCACTTCTCCAGCTTTGCATACATCTGGTGGGCACGAAAGGTCTCAAGCACAATCTACAAGTGCTCTACATGGTCCTCCCGAGTCCTCGAATACATAAGAATATCATCAATAAACACCACCACGAACGGATCGAGGAAAGACTGGAAGACCTCGTTCATCAGCAGCATAAATACGGCGGGCGCATTGGTCAATCCGAACGACATGACCAGGAACTCAAAGTGACCATAGCGCGTCCAGAATGCCGTCTTCGGAATGTCCTCCTCTCGGACCCAAATCTGATGGTAACCGAAGAGCAAGTCTATCTTAGAAAAGAACTATGCCGCCTGCAGCTGGTCGAACAAATCATCAATATGGGGAAGCGGGTATCGGTTCTTGATAGTGACTCTGTTGAGCTCGCGGTAATCCACACAGAACCTCAACGAACCATCCTTCTTCACGAACAATACCGGGGCTCCCCAAGGCGAACTGCTGGGACGAATAAAACTCAACTCCCAGATCTCATCCAACTGCTCCTGCGGTTCCCTCAACTCCATCGGTGCCATCCGGTAGGGGGCCTTTAAGATAGGCGCGGTACCGGGCACCAAATCAATCTGAAACTCAACCTGCCGACGCGGCGGCAAACCCGGGATCTCCTGGAACACATCCGGGTACTCGCAAACTACTGGCAGCTACTCAAAACACCCTGTCACGGACTCCTTGACAATACAAGCCAATAAACCGAACAATGGCTCTCCTCTGGACTCGGCAACGAACTGAACACTGGCAAGCCGGGAATATGAAACATGATTGTCCTCGCGGCATAGTCCAAGACGGCATAATAATCCGCAAGCCAGTCCATACCCAGGATAACATCGAACTCTGCCATCGCATTACGAACAAATCGGCGGGCAGGAACATCTCGCCAACCAACACCGGGCAAGACGGACAACGACGGCTCAACACAACTGACTTCCCCAGGGGAGTCGAAACGGCGAAGGCCTAAGACGCGGACTCCGACGGATACCGGTCAATCGGCAAAATTGCTCGGCCACGAAGGAATGGGAAGCGCTGGAATCAAACAAAACATGGGCAATGCAAGCAGAAACAAGAAGAATACCCTTGACGACACCACCGATCGAAGACTGCTGATCCTGTTGGGCTGCATAAAATTCGTCCTGCGCTGGCAAAGGAAGCAAGCCGGAAGACTGCGGGTCCTGACTCTGCACCTGCTACGTAGCGATATATACTTGGCCCAAGGACTGGGGAGGTGCATGTCCCCTCAGTTGTTGCTGTCTCTGCTGCTGTTATGGCCGTTGTGGAGGCCTGCCTGGCTGCCTCTGCTGCTGAGGAGGCCTAGGAGTGGGAGCCTAATGTTGTGCTCGCTGCTGATGCTACTGCTGCTGTTGAGGAGGATGGGGAGGAGGCAACTGCGGTGGCCTCTGCTACTGCAAGGGAAGAGGGCAATCACACCTCCGATGCCCTGTCTGCCCACATCCATAACAAACACTGGTAAACGGACTGGAGGAAGAAGCGGCTGGCTGCGCTGAAGATGAAGCTGTTGTCTGCGCTGCGGGCTGCCTGAACTCAAATCTGCCTCTCCACCTCTGTTAACAGTGCTGTCGGGAACTACCGGCTGGTGCCCTCCTCTTCCGGTCTCTTGCCGGAACTCTGATCTCGGATCCTCTAGGTCATAGCCCAGTCCTCCTCATATATCAACGCTCGATGGACGACCTCATCGAACGTCTCCAAGCAATGGCCCACTACTCGACTGTGGAGAGCGGGACGCAAGCAGTTCTGGAAACGGCGGGACTTCCTCTTCTCGACATCGGCGAGATAAGGAGCAAATCTGGAAAGAGCCAAGAAACGGGCCTCATACTGAGACACCGACATATCACCCTAGACTAGAGTCTTGAACTCCATAGCTCTCTGCTCCTGAACATGCTCGAGGAAGAACTTCTGGTCGAAACGGACCACGAATTCCTCCCAAGTCCAAACAAACTGAGGCCCGGCCATCCTCGACACTGATGACCGCCAATGCCGGGCCTCGCCCTGTAGAAGGAAGGTAGCTAGGGAAACTCTCTGATCAGCCGGACACTGCATAGTGTCGAATATCCACTCAATCTCGGTGCGCCACAACTCGGCGGCAAAAAGGTCAGGCTCACCCCTGAACCTTGGGGGATCATGCTGCCGGAACTCACGAAAGGTCGCGCTCGCACGCGGCAGGTCAAACTGCATAGGAACCTCAGCGGCAGGCTGATGGGACTGAAGGACAGCAGTGACGGCCTGCATCATCTGCTGAAAATGCTCAATCCCAACCGAAACCGTAGGATGAGCGGGGGCGGCACTCGCCTCAGGCGGAGGCACGAGTGCGGCAGGAGCTGGAGCCTCTGAAACCGGAACAGCAAGCTCGGGCGGGGGAACAGGCGCCACAGGGGGCAGAATCGAGACCTCAGGAGTTGGGTCCTCAATAGCGGGAGCTGAATGCACTTGGGTAGAACGGGTCGCTGAAGCAGGATGAGAACCACGGCCAGGGGCACTACGGCCACGAGTACCACGGCCACAAGCGCCCCACTTAGGCGGCATCATCTACAGAATAACAAGGACGACGATGCATAGGGTCAGAATATTGCAGGCTCAAACGAAAGGAACGTCCTCAGGACACTACTTGTCCTAAGCTCGCAGCAGATATGCAATGTTAACCCAAGTTATTCCAAAATTACTTGCTATGCTCTGATACCAACTCCTAAGGTCTCGATTCCGCCCCCTGTGATGCCTGTTCCCCCGCCCGAGCCTGCTGTTTAGGTTTCAGAAGCTCCAGCTCTTGCCGCACCCGTGCCTCCGCCTGAGGTGAGTGTCGCCCCCGCTCATCCTACGGTTTCAATTGGGGTTGAGCATTTTCAGCAGATGATGTAGGCTGTCACCGCTGTCCTTCAGTCCCGTCAGCCTGCAGCCGAGGTTCCTATGCAGTCTGACCTGCCGCGTGCGATCGAGATCTTTCGTGAGTTCCGTAAGACCTAAAGGAAAGACATGCACACTTGGGTTAGGGTCTTACACACCGGTCTTTCCTTTAGGTCTCACGATCCTACCGGTCAAATTCCGGCGACCCACGACCTATTGGATAGTGTTTGCGGTCGTCCTCAAGTTCGGTCACATAGACCCGACTCGGATCGACCCGAAACCTATGTCATTGCGACCGCATCATCGTCGCGGTTCCAACGCCGCGTCTCGTGCGTTCATCCGAGTTCTAGATCATTAGATATGAGACATACACCATGATGGACCATTTAGTATGATTGTGGGGCCTACCTAGGGTGGTGTGCACGTTCCCCAAGGTGGCCCACTCTATTGCACGTTTTCCCTAGCCTACACCACTTACACTACCTACACCACCTACACCTAGCCTACACTACCTACACCTAACCTATAGCCACCACCTACCCCACATTTGCTAGCTAATGATGAGATTTCTCTAACCAATGCCTCCCTTTCCTAGAGAAAACACCATTTCTTTTCTCTTCCCAAGCCCCCTTGCCATGATGACCTTCCTATAACCACCTCCCTTCTCTCCTTTCTCCCTCATTTCTCTCTCTCCCTCTCTATTGCAAGAGCTTGGACATCCACACCTTGCTCTCCCATTCCAGCCCTCCTTCCTCCTATTTTCCCTCCATCCTTCCATCACAAACTCATCTTGGCCTTTGATCTTGCTTCCTTGGTGCCTTAGAAACTTGAATTTAAAGTTTGGTGGAGATCCAAGAGGGGGGTGCTCCTCTAGGATAAAAATCTGATTTCTATGGCTTAGATCATCTTCCTTCTTTCATGAGGGAGGTGTAGGACCCACCAATCAATGTGGAGATCCTACACAATCCTATGGGTGTGGCCAACGGCCCACCATGTGCATGCATGATCCATGCATGGGGCCTTTCTCTATGGGCCCCATCATGGTAGTTTTTCTTAATACCATGGCATGATTGGGTCATCTAGACCTTAGAACCTTGGTGGGGGTGGCATCCCCACCATAGATTTTGATTCTAGGCCATGCATGTTTAAGATCTATGTTCTACTTGTAAATCTATGTATGATGTATGGTTGTGATTGATCTTGAAGGGCTCATAGTGGCGGAGCCCTTCTTGTGGCCAGATCCTTATTTCTTTCTTTCCTTTTCTTCTTTTCCCCATCCTCATTATCTGATTTCTGAGGTGTGTGGCCCACTTAGAGGCCTTGCAACATCCAGACCGTCCAAACATAGTGGACGTCCATTGTAGTCCACACTAGGGATGTTGGTGCCCCTTTTGCCCCACATGTGATGCATGCAACAGATTTTTGGGATGGGGATATGGCTTGGATATTTGTGGGGCCCACTAAGGTGGACCATAGCACCAATTTTATGGGGTAATTTCCTTTTAATTTGGCTCATATACCTAGTTTATTCCATGTATATGTTGCTGTCCAGAAATCCTCTGGACAGTTTCTGGTTGTTTTTGGACCAGATTTTGGGACTAATTAGGGGACCTTTCCTACCCCTCAAATATACTTTTCTTGAAGGAGGGGAACCCACCTAGATGTCCCCCAAATTTCAGCTTCATCTGACCTTGATTGAGGTCCCAAAGGAGTAGCCCAAGTGGGATGGACAGTCCAAATTTTCTGGACTGTCCAGCAACATTTCAGTTTGGAAATCTTAAAATATAAAATAGTTTTTGTATTGGTGGGCCACTTTTGTGGACCCTACCTTGTAGTATACATATGTGGGGAGGTTAAGATTAATTTTCCCCAATTTTTGGAGACCTTGGGCCGGACAGCCAGAATTCTGCTATAACCAGATTTCTGGACAGATAGTTTTCTATTAAATCATAAAAATAGTTTCCAAGCTCAGAAAAATCTAAAATTTTACCTGGAGGTGGCCCACCCATGTTGGGACCCACCTACCAATTTTCAGGCCCAACGGGCCACTATGCAATTCATGGCGAGGGCTGGACCGGCCCACATGGCTGGACGCCCATGGTTGGGATGTCCAGCATGGGCTGGCCGTCCACCCCAGCCTGTGACCCACCATGATGTATGTTTTGTATCCACGCCGTCCCTCCATTTTGTGGGGCCCACGTGTGTTGGGTCCACCCTAGGTGGATGTCCCATGTGGGGCCCACTTGGGACGAGGGAGCCCACCTTGTTGCATGTGTTTTGGGGCCCAGGCCGTCCACACCTTGGACCGCCCAGGCCTGGTACACCCCTGCCTTTTTGGGGCTGCTGCTGGGCCTACAGTCCAGCAGCAGGCCCACCTTTCTGAGTGCCAAATACCCATCTCCAGATTTGGTGGGGCCCCTATGATGTATTGATGGACCCTATGGGAGTAACTCCCAAGCATTTCGACATGTTTCTGGGCCTCAATAGGCCAAGAAGATTTGTTGGACTAAAAGTCCAACCATGGCCATTTAAATATACACCATATGACTGAAATTTTTATTGGAATTGGGGGCCCACCACATTGAGAGTTTTGGGTACTTGTAACTCACCTATTCTTAAGAGTATTTTGGGCTCAATTGGTGCATGTTTTGGGCCACCATTTATGACCAATTGTGGGTCCCAAACTTGTGTCAGATTTTGGGACTTTATAGAGGGCCCAGAGTGGGCTGGAATGTCCCACCTTGGCCCAGCCATATGTTGGGCTGATTTCCACCATTTAGATGGACTTGTGGGTTAGATAAAGGTGGTTTTGGGCCCTTGGTTGCCCACTTAAATGTGCTAGCTTTTGGGCTGATGTAAAGGGGCCCATTCCACCCAACTTAGACTTGTTTTTGGGCCATGTATTTGTGCCCATGGGCTGCCCCTTAAGTTCACCTAAATGTATGGGTCTTGTGTCCAATGGGACTTGGGCTTTGGGCCTTAGTTTCCCTCCTTGGGCCATGATTGTTAGAGGTAGTATTGGGCCTATTTCCTTATGCCTTTTGTGGGGCCTATGTGCATATAGTTTGGATATGGGCCTTGGGCCTTATGTTTATGTGGTTTGTGGTTTAGATGCCTTGGGGCAATGGTGGTTGAAAGTCCCCATTTGGACCCCTTTAGGCCCATTAGTTGCTAAGTGTGGTTGAATG
This sequence comes from Magnolia officinalis, assembly GCA_021015155.1. Taxonomy (NCBI): domain Eukaryota; kingdom Viridiplantae; phylum Streptophyta; class Magnoliopsida; order Magnoliales; family Magnoliaceae; genus Magnolia; species Magnolia officinalis. The sequence continues at coordinate 22,921,939 of JAJHSJ010000016.1, read as the reverse complement.
CCCACTTTAGTCCCTTGCTAGGCCCGTTTCCATATTATCTAGGCCCTAGCTTTGTATCCTTACTCTCTGTTAGTAGGATAGACAACAAACTTACCATAAATAAATTGTACAATTATTTCAATTATTTAGGAAACAGATCTGTAAATATAGATGTTGTTGCAATTAGGAGATATAGATGCTGTAATTAGGTGATATTATGTTGTAATTAGGGGATATAGATGCTGCTGTAATTATGGGATATAGATGTTGTAATTAGGAGATATTATGCTGTAATTAGGAGATATAGATGTTGTTGTAATTAGGAGATATTATGTTGTAATTAGGAAAAACGATTTCTATATAAGAAAAGGACCACTCGATTGAGGGTCATTGAGCAAATCTGACATGGTATCAAAGCCACTCTCTGCAACCTTGTCTTTGGTCCAATTTTCGTGGTTCTAGGCTTTGGTTTTCTGATTTCTTGGGTGCGGGTTCTGGTTTGCAGTTTTTTTGGTGTATTTCGAGAGATTCTAGTTATGGCTAACAACTCCAACTCAGAAGTCTTTCAAACTCGGTTTACAGGGAAGAATTATGCTGCCTAGGAGTTTCAGTTTCAACTTTTTGTCATGGGAAAGGAGTTGTGGGGTGATGTTGATGGGAGTGATCCAGCACCTACCGATTCTACGACGTTGGTTCAATGGAAGGTGAAAGATGCTCGAGTGATGACTTGGATTCTTGGGTCTATTGATCCACTGCTTATACTCAATTTAAGGCCACACTAGACGGCTAAATCGATATGGGAGTACTTGAAAAAGGTCTATCATCACGATCATTCCGCCCGGCGATTTCAGTTGGAAACTGATCTTGCTGCCTATTCCCAAGGTACACTTTATTCTGGAATATTTCTGTGGTTTTCAGAATCTTTGGGCTAAGTTTTCCGACATTGTGTATGTCGACGTGTCGGTCGTGTCCCTCTCTGTTGTTCAAGCAGTCCATGAAGTTAGCAAAAAAGACAAGTTTTTAATGAAACTAAGGACAGAATTCGAGTCTATTCACTCCAACCTGATGCACAGGGATCCTTCACCATCTCTTGACGTGTGTTTTGAACCACTTCTTCGAGAGGAACGTCTTCTTACTCAATCTTCTCTTCCGCAAGAGAATTTTATCGCATGCGCTACTCAAGGCAAAGGGAGGGTTCGAGACATGCGTACAGTTCAGTGCTACAGTTGCAAAGATTATGGGCATATTGCTACCCATTGTGCTAAAAAGTTCTGCAGCTACTGTAAACAGAAGAGGCACATCATCAAACAATGCCCAACACGTCCTCAAAACCAACCCGTGAATGCTTATCATGCTACTGCTACTAGCCACACTTCAGATGGGGTAACTAGCACTCAAAATCTCGCTCCAGTGTCATCTTCCACTGCTGCTACACCTGCCCTTACACCATAAATGGTGCAGCAAATGATTGTATCGGCATTTTCCGCTTTAGGGCTGCAAGTAAGAGTACTATACGTACTATACCCTCTCAATCTTGGCTTGTTGACTCCACTGCATCCAATCACATTACCAGTTCTCCTGATATGCTTAGCAATGTTCGTAAGCACACTAGTTCTTCTAATATTCAAGTTGCTAATGACCATCGTTTACCGATTACTAGGGTTAATGATATCGCACCATCACTTATATTTTTGTATCACCTGGGCTTTCTACGAGTCTTATCTCGGTTGGACAATTAGTGGATGATAATTATAATGTTCAGTTTTCTTATGATGGTTGTCATGTGCAGGATCCGGTGTCGGGGAGGACAATAGCCAAGGGGCCAAAGTTGGGAGCCTGTTTCCATTATACTTTTCAATTCCTAGTATCATTTCTTTGGCTTGTACTACTGTCTCCAATAATTGTGAAGTATGGCACAAACGTTTAAGCCATCCAAACTGTAAGACCCGTGACCCCGAAATCTGGTTTGTACACTGGATAGCCGTTGACTATAGGTCCATTGGCCTCGAAAATGTTTTAACTTGATCATAATGTTGTTCTGTTATCAAGCCGCAAGTCGTATTTCAACCCGATGTCCAAATTTTAAGATATGGACTTAAAACTAAACAATCTAACAAATGACAATTATGTCCTTATTTTATCTGGCGGAGCCCCACCATCGAGTTTTCAAAATCCGTTAGGTCTGAGAGCCAAACCGTTGTAACCGTAGTCGAGTTACGGAGTTAATGGCGAAAACGGCATGTCAATAGGACACCCGGATTGTAAGTTATGCATAGATATGTACATGTATATTTTGAGAAAATATACTCAAATGACCTCGATGTTTTTAAACTCCTTGGAATACGTTAGTTCCAACTACTTAAATAACATTGTTATATTGCTACTATACGCTTAAACTTTTCAAAATCATCACAAAACATCCCATAACCCTTTAAAACCAATTTCAAGTCCACACATATAAAAACCCTCTTGCAACATTTTATTTTTCAGCACTCTTTCTTGTTGAGTGTGAAGTTGAGAAGAAGAAGAAGAAGAAAAGGAAAGAGAAGCTGAGGTTGAGAGCCAAACATCTGATAATTACAGGTGAGTTCATAGATTAGGAGCACGTATATGTATACGTTGAGGTTTCCTTTAAAACCCCATCGCTGGAATTTCTGTTTTAAGGTTAGAAAATTGCCAGATTTTCTGTTTTAGGGTTAGGTTTTCGCTGGCTTTTCATTAAGGGTTAGAAGAATGCTGGAATTTCTGTTTTAAGGTTAGATAATTGCTAGATTTTCTGTTTTAGGGTTAGGTTTTCACTGGCTTTTCATTTAGGGTTAGAAGATTGCTGAAATTTTTGTTTTAAAGTTAACTAATTGCTGGATTTTCTGTTTAGGATTAGGTTTTCGCTGGATTTGCATTTAGGGTTAGTAGATTGCTGGATTTTCATTTAGGGTTAGGTTATTGCTGGAATTTCTGATGGAGTTGGTTAAGATATTGCTGGATTTTCTTTCAAAACCTATAGAAGACTAGTTTTGCTAATTTAAATTCGTTAGGTTATTGCTGGATTTTCTTAAGGTTGTGGCTGGATTTTCTAAGTTAGTTGACTAGGTTATTAATGGTTGATTAGATGAAAGCCATACGTATTTCAAACGGGTTCTCTCTGTCCCTTACAAACGAGTTCTCTCTTTGTTCTTTACAACGTCCGCCCGCTACCTGTTTGACAAATTGTTTCAAAGATATATCCTTCATCCTTTTAATGTAGTTACTTCTTGAGAAAAAGCATGCTTGTAGCATAAAGTCTTATAGCAGAATAAATCCCGGATTGGAGTTAGATTGGCCAAGTCATGTGCATATCATATGCATGATTCATAGTTGTTGTATCATTGTATGCTTGAAAGTAAATGATTCATATCATGACATGGTGATCATAGTGGGTTGTGGTGCGACACACGATGTGTCTATGATGAGTATGTAAACCGTCTAGATACATGATGTATTACATGAGATCCTTATGAGGAACTTAAATGTATGAGGAGACCACATGAGGAAGGTCGTCCTATGCTTGCCTTGAAAACCATGATATATTGTGCTTGTATGTGGACTTATGCATATGGTGATTGTAAATGCGATGAAACATACTTTGTTATAACTTGAGTTGGACACCACACCAGAAATGTGTAAGTCGACAGGACATGATTAGAGGGTCCGTAGGTGAAAGTCCCTAAACCGCGACTAGTACCAATGGGAGCGACCAATGCTTAGACCAGGTGGAAGAACAGAGCGCTGGAATGCTGAAATACCAAAGTAGGCAGCGACTCCCACTGACGTGTGTCGATTGGTTGAGAGGTTTGACCTGACCTGCTTATGGGCAAGCAAAGATAGGTTGTGTGTGACGAGCTCATAAATTGTCTGCTATCGTTTTGCCAGGCGATTTATTACTTCTCGCTGTTAGGCAGATAGTGAGGTTTAACACAGGTGGGTTAAACTAGTTCGGCCCGTGAACTCTGTAGTCCCACCTCTATAGTTGACCACGGTGGAAAAGTCTACACAAGTGGGTAGTAATTATATGTGAGTCCCACCTCTGTTTTAGACCCTGGTGATCCAATTGAGAAATGTGGAAAGTTGTGAAAACGTTGAAAGAGTATGCATTGTATCTTTATTTTATTGTTATTGAGCCAGAAAGCCTGTGCATTATAGGAGCATGACATGAAACATGCATTTTCACTGCACACACACTCACTGGGCTTAGTAGCTCAAGCTTTCCTTTCTATTTTTTTTCACAGGTGAGAGTAGGGAGCTGTAGGAGTAGAGGCTACAGACTCCAGTTGTCCTTTTTGTTTTGTACATATCAATGTATATTTTTTTTATAATACCCTGAATATGTACATCAGGTATAGTAAATATGACATGGTTTATGTTTTGGTTTTGCCTTGATGTGCTCAGTTGTACACAGTAATATATGTTGAATATGATGAAATTTTGAGAAATGATACATGTTTGTTGTCTTTACCTTCAGAAATCCTCCTTGTGGAGCCCCGCTTATGGGACTTAGTAGGTGATAGTTGGAAGTCCCAAAATCGGAGTTCTACGGAGGCTGTCAACCAAAATTTGGTGTCTAGTAATCATGGATTACAAACACTAGATTTAGGGTCGTGACAGAAAATGGTATCAGAGCATGATCTGGGAAATCTCTGCATAAATTATATAATGTATTTACTATATGTTGTTGTGTTAGAGTTGTTAGGTTCATGCTTTGCGAAGTAGCGGAGTTGTATGGTTATTTATTATGGTGTATAGTGTATAGGTTTACTTATTCTTTTTAGGCTAATTCGGTGTTTTATCTATAGGATGCCACCTAGAAAGAAACCCGTTCAGACTCATCCAGTGCAACCCAAGTCTAAGTCAAAATCTACGTCAAAATCTATTCCAGATCCAGTCATACCTATTCCTGCAACACAACTTCAACAACTGTTGCAGACTATGTCAACTATAACGGCTAATCAAAAGCAGCGATCTAGTTATACTCATGAGACATCAGCGCAGGAGCGGGCCAGTGCTCTTTTTATGGAGTTTAGACGTCTAGACCCACCTTATTGTTCTGGCAAGCCAGATCCTATGGCAGCCGAGTTATGGAAATCAGAAATAGAGAAACTATTTCAAGTTATGGGTTGTACTTCCAAGCAATGTGTTACCTTAGCAACTTATCAATTGCAAGGAGAGGCAAACCAATGGTGGAAGTCAGTTGTTCGTTCAGTAGATCCAAAATTTGTGCGGACATGGGAAGCATATAAAGACCAGTTCGATCATAAGTTTTTCCCCATAGCTGTTCGTCGTCAGAAAGCACATGAATTTGATTCTTTGGTTCAGGGTGAGATGTCTGTTGCTGACTATGAGGCTCGTTTTATAGAATTATCTCGTTTTGCTCCACATTTAGTAGCTATTGATGATTTAAAGGCGAGGAAATTTAAGGATGGTTTGCAACCTAGTTTGCGATCTCGAGTTAGAGGGTTTGAGTTGTCGACGCTTGCGGGAGTAGTAGCGAAGGCACAGATTTTTTAGTCTGATTGGAACCAACAACAAAGTATGCATCCATCTACTTCTAATCAACAAAGGAAGAGGAGATTTATGTCAGAGAGTGGTAGTAGTTTTCAACCTTTTTCATCCCCAAAGAGGCCTACAGTTAAATATGATAATGCAATCAGACCTGATGTAAGACCCCCAATATCACCATCTGTTCCTCAACGACAGTTTGTAGCCAGACCTGATGTTAGATCCCCAGTATCACTGTCTGTTCCTCAACGACAGTTTTTCGGAGCCTGTTATAATTGTGGTGGTGTAGGGCACCATAAAAAGGATTGTCCCAATCCGCGTAAACAACAACCATATCAACCACCTAGACATCAGCAGCCCCAACAGCAAAGGCCACCATATAGGACACAGTATAGGCCCCAACAACCACAGTCTCAACAGCAGTCACAGCGGCAGTAAGGTAGACAACCCTTACCCCTTCAGACGCAACTTCGTATTTATGCAATCCAGAAGAAAGATTCTCAGACTAAGGGAGGAGTCATAGAAGGTATACTTGTAGTATCATCCCCTTTTGCACGTGTCCTTTTTTATTCTAGCGCATCACATTCATTTATAGCAAATAGTTTTTGTCAGTCGTTGGAATTGACGAGAACATCAATGACCAAGGGATTAGAGCTCTTGACTCCTTTAGGGAAAAGAATGGTGTTGAGTTCTATATGCCAGGACTGTCCTGTTTACATAACTGAGTATGTTCTTCCAATCGATTGTTATGTTTTGGAGTTGTTAGAGTATGATATGATTTTGGGAATGGACTGGTTATCCAAGTACCATGCAGTGTTGGACTGTACAGCTAAGACAGTCACCTTTTCTATACCTGACCAACCTCGATTTCAATGTGGTTGATCCTAAAGATAAGTTTATAGAGACTTTGATGTCCTGTATTCATAAAGAGTCCAAAGATGTATGTATTGAACAGTTGCTGGTAGTACGTGATTTTCCAGATGTTTTTCAGGAAATTCCAGGTTTGCCACCCGTTAGACGTACAGAATTTCGAATAGATCTTATCCTTAGCACTGCCCCTATATCCAGAGCCCTTTATCGTATGGCACCGTTAGAGTCGCGTGAGTTGCAAAGACAGATAGATGAATTACGTCGTTTGGAGTTTATTCGCCCGAGTACTTCACCTTGGGGAGCGCCTGTGCTTTTTGTCAAAAAGAAGGATGGTTCGTTACGGTTGTGCGTTGATTATAGAAGACTTAATAAGATTACGATTAGAAACAAGTATCCGCTCCCAAGAATAGATGATTTATTCGATCAGTTGAGTGGTGCGCAGTATTTCTCGAAGATAGATTTACGGTCTAGGTATCATCAGATTCGGGTTTGGGAGGAGGATATCCCGAAGACGGCTTTTGTGACTCGTTATGGACAATTGAATTTCAGGTCATGTCATTTGGTCAGACTAATGCACCTGCAGTATTTATGCAGTTGATGAATGAGGTATTCCGTCCTTATTTGGACCAGTTTATTGTTGTTTTTATTGATGATATTTTAATATATTCAAAGACAAGGGAAGATCATGAGTGTCACTTAGAGATGACGTTGCAAACCCTTCGTGCTCACCAGCTATATGCTAAAGTGGAAAAATGTGAGTTTTGGCAGGAAGAAGTAAAATTTTTGGGGCACAGTGTCGAAGAATGGAGTTTCAGTTGATCCAACTAAGGTTGAAGCGGTTTTGCAATGGAAACAGCCGAAGAATGCATCTGAGATTCAAAGTTTCTTAGGTCTAGCAGGGTATTACAGACGTTTTGTTAAAGGATTTTCTCGTATAGCTGCCCCACTGACTCGATTGACTCAAAAGGATAAAATGTTTGTTTGGAGTGGAGCCTGTGAGCGGGCATTCGCAGAATTAAAAACTCATCTTACGACGGCACTGATTCTCACTCTTCCATCTGGGAGTGAAGGATTCGTTGTTTATACAGATGCCTCGCTTATAGGTTTGGGGTGTGTCCTAATGCAACAGGGCAAGGTAGTGCATATGCATCTCGCCAACTTAGGCCTCATGAGTAGAATTATCCCGCACACGACCTAGAGTTAGCAGCGGTAGTTTTTTCCCTCAAAGTATGGAGGCATTACTTGTATGGGGTTAGATTTGAACTCTTTTCGGATCATAAGAGCCTGAAATACCTCTTTTCCTAAGCCGAATTGAATATGAGGCAGAGACGTTGGATAAAATTGATGAAAGACTATGATTTTAATCTTCAGTACCACCTAGGAAAAGCTAATGTGGTGGCGGATGCTTTAAGTCGTCAGCCACAGGCCCAAGTAGCACAATTGATGATGCGAGAATGGAAAATGGTAGAAGATATAGCTGAATTTGATTTTGAGATGACTCTACAGTCCTCAGTTGTACAATTAGCAAACTTGACGATTCAGCCCTCTTTGATATCCCAAGTCATAGAAGCCCAACAGTTTGATCAATGGGCGTTGTTTTGTAAAGATGTAATAATAAGGAAAAGTCAACCGGAGTGGCAGATAGGTTTGGATGGTGGACTTCGGTTTCAAGGCAGGTTATATGTTCCAGATATCTCAGAATTGAAGATGGCCATTATGGATGAGGCACATCGCACTCAATTTACTATCCACCCAGGATCTACGAAGACGTATAGGACATGAAAAGACAATTTTGGTGGATTGGAATGAAACGTGAAGTTGCTAGGTATGTGTCAGAGTGTGAAATTTGTAAACGAGTAAAGGCAGAGCACCAAAAGCCCGCAAGGGAATTGCAACCTTTGGAGATACCAGTATGAAAGTGGGAACATTTAACTATGGATTTCATTGTGGGTTTACCAAGTACCTTACATCGACATGATGCTATATGGGTTATTGTAGACCGTTTGACAACGACATCCCACTTTCTTCCTATTTGTATTTCTTGGTCTAAAGATCGGCTCGCAACTTTGTTTATAAACGAAATTGTTAGATTACATGGTGTACCTATTTCGATTGTATCTGACCGAGATACGAGGTTTACATCAAAGTTCTGGAAGAGTTTTCAAAAAGCAATGGGGACGACTTTAAGATTTAGCACAGCATATCATCCACAAACAGATGGGCAATCCGAAAGAGTTAACCAGATTCTCGAGGACATGCTCAGATCATGTGCCTTAGATTTCTCTGATAGTTGGGACGACCACTTGCCGTTAGCAGAATTTGCGTATAATAATAGTTTTCAGGCTACTATTGGCATGGCATCCTATGAGGGGTTATATGGTAGACCTTGTAGATCCCCAAGTTGTTGGACTAAGATTGGTGAACAATGTCTTTTAGGCCCTGAAGTTGTCCGGAAAACGTCTGAAAAGATTGATCTTATTCGACAACGTATGCTTACAGCTCAAAGTCAGCAGAAGAGTTTTGCAAATCGCCGGTGTAGACCCTTAGAGTTTGTCGAGGGAGACCGTGTATATCTCCGAGTTTCACCAGTGAAAGGTGTAGTACGATTTGGTGTTAAGGGAAAGTTAGCCCCGAGGTTTATAGGGCCCTTTGATATTGTTGAACGAATTGGCACCGTAGCTTATCATCTCGCTTTGCCACCCCAATTATCTGGAGTTCATAATGTTTTTCACGTCTCGATGCTTCGTAAATGTGATCCGAATATAATAGCACCTGTTATTAACTGGCAATCCTTAGCAGTTTGGGAAGATGCATCCTATATCGAGCAGCCAATTTGTATCGTGGATAGAAAAAAACAGGTTCTTCGTACTAAAGTCATTCCCTTAGTTAAAGTCCAATGGGGTTATCCTTCTGTAGAAGAAGCAACCTGGGAACGGGAAGCAGAGATTTGCAGTCGTTACCCTCATCTATTTGATTCCTAGGTACGTATAAATATGATATGGTTATTGTTGTATTTGTTGAGGGTCAAATATTACTTATCAGACCCCATATTACATGGATTTACAAGCATGATACTGTTTAATGGCCCGTTTAATCGTATTTGTGATGCAAGGTGTTTTTATGAGTTTGGACTGAAAAAGGATGCTTAAAGCATGGATTTAACGCTTTGATGACACCAAAGGCAAGGGATGGACTCCAGGGGACCAAGATCGACGGAATTACTTGGGGAGTGAACAGTATTGTACTGTTATAATCGGATATGTTTTGAAATTTCGAGGACAAAATTTTTTGAGGGAAGAGTTGTAAGACCCATGACCCCGAAATCTGGTTTGTACACTGGATAGCCGTCGACTATAGGTCCATTGGCCTTGAGAATGTTTTGACTTGATCATAATGTTGTTCTGTCAAGCCGTAAGTCGTATTTCAACCCGATGTCCGAATTTTAAGATATGGACTTAAAATTAAACAATCTAAGAAATGACAATTATGTCCTTATTTTATCTGGCGGAGCCCCGCCATCGAGTTTTCAAAATCCATTAGGTTCAAGAGCCTAACCGTTATAACCGTAGTCAAGTTACGGAGTTAATGGCAAAAACGGCATGTTAATAGGACACCCGGATTGTTAGTTATGCATAGATATGTACATGTATATTTTGAGAAAATATACTCAAATGACCTCGATGTTTTTAAACTCCTTGGAATACATTAGTTCCAACTACTTAAATAACATTGTTATATTGCTACTATACGCTTAAACTTTTCAAAATCATCAAAAAACATCCCATGACCCTTTAAAACCAATTTCAAGTCCACACAAATGAAAACGCACTCAAATAAACTCAGAAGCATCAGAACTTGCAAGTGCAACCTCTATTCTGGGAAACCGAACCTAATTAGACTTTGCACACTAACAGACCAGACTATACGATAGCAATTGTGGGATCCCCCATCCATCCGAACCCTACTGTTCAGTTAGATGAAATCCCTACTAAAATGCACTAAATTGAATGTTCAATTCAAGCGATTAACCAATAAAACACATAGATCAGACCCCAAGACCCTAAAACAATGAAAATTTCAATTTATGAGATGAGATGATGCTCTGTCAATTATACCTACAAACTTATCGGTCCGACCGACTGTGCAAACCTAAAAACCTAAGAAATTTGTGCTTTGTCGGTTTGAACGACAAAGTTGTCAGGGTTCCTAATGGTCTGGCCAACAAACACTCATTAGTGTGCACTCGCGAACCACCAAACTACGCATTTGAAGGCTATAAAAAGCCTTCTTCATTTCTATCCCCAAACTTAAGCTGAGAGAGAGGATGACGAAGAGAAAAGAAGTGAAAAGGCGAGAGCGAGTGGGGTAGCTGGATATTGCCACCTCGGATTAGCACGCCAAGCCCAAATTGTGTTGCGGGAGATAATAGGTGAAGTTAGAATCGTGGTGGGCTGTTTGTTCAAGTCTACTAGCCGTTTACGACCCTACTAAGCTATCTCGGCTGTCCTTCGTCGAATTCGGATCGTGTGAGTGACTCAGGATCTTCTCTACGTAGCGCATGCATGTTACTTGGCCTCTAGTCAGCGCATGTGTGCCGTTCTACATGCTCCTGGAAACCCAATGTCAGATTGAGTTACTGGGCGAGCTATCCTTCCCGTCCTTTTGAATTTTGGGAAATTCTAACTCGTTGAGTTTGTGCATGTCAAGGTTTCGGGTTTCTAACTGCCAATAAAATCAGCCTAGTTGCACGCAAGTCTGCCGAAGTCTAGTTGACAGGTCGTAGTCGTTCGAGGTGAGACCATCCCTGATTTTTATTATTTGAAATTCAATTAGAGATTAACCTGATTGATTCAATTCAGAATTGATTCTAGGTAATTGGAAATTCTCCCCCAACCCTTGCACATCGGGTGCTTCTGAATCGAGGAAACCTAATTGCAGGTGAAGATTCACCCTTCAAACTTTTCCCAACATTTTAGTTTTGTATTCATTTCCATATATGCATCATATTGTCACCTGAAACTGTTTATAGCTCTTGAAACTTATGATCACCAGTGAAATTCACGTATAATTCGCTCGACTATGAACCCAAACATATTATCTTACAAGTTCATGCACTAGATTGTCAATATGCCTAGAATTGTAGAAATTGCAGAGGATTGTGAATTATTTGTGGTTTGATTGCCATTCTTATGAATTGTGTATATGGTTCGCATTGCCACTTTTATGAATTGATGAAAGCACACCTTGGACTAGTGGCCTTGCCTTATCGGGAGCTATTTGAACTTGTTTGATGAATTCCATCTTCTGATATATTTGTGCCCAACGGGACTTTCTAAGATGAACCATTTTTTATGTCCTTTAACGGACTTTACTAGCTTTTCCAATTTGAACCCTTTATGTGTCCCTAATTGGGCTTTCGACGGAAAGGATCGGTTGGTCTATTATGTAGCTATCAATTTTGAAAGGGCCATTAGTCGAACGGATTTATCATAAATGGATTGCTCGTCAATTGGACTAATGATGGTTGGGCTAATTGCGCATCCACGACATGCGGATTTTACTGGGTGGGTAGCCAGTATGGGTCGTACCCGGGAGTATTTTAACATTTGACTAGTTTACTATAGGTCGTCCTTTTGCATGGATTTTACTGGGTGGTTGATCACTATGGGTCGTACCTTTTGAGTATTTATCGAGTGACTAGTTCATTATGGGTTGTCCTTTTGCGTGGATTTTACCAAGTGTTTGGTCAGTATGGAGTTTGCCTCAGAGAATTTTACCAACCGGTTAGTTCGCTATGGGATGTCCTCTTGCAGGGTGGATGTGCATTTCGTGTATTCATGCATTTCAATAAGACTCAACTTGTGAATTACATGTCATTTTGCTACATTTCATTGGTACACGAGAATAACATGTATAAACTTCGGTGATTTGTATGAGTGTTTGGGGTTTTACTTTTTGCAACTATAACTAGCATCATGTACGAACTATATGTGTGAGAATCTTTGCTTCTGTTTAAAGACCTTGGCTAACAGGTCGTGGGAATAATCTTGGGGGTATTTGTTCACTATGTTGGCCGCTAACGCCTCCCCATTTGACATATACAGATGATTCAGGAGCAACGAGGGATAACGATGCGCATGAGGGCACTCGCGTAAAGCTTGGTGGGGAGCTAGGAGTTAAGGAGCCTTACGATAGTGTGGTTAAGCAATGCGAGCCCAGCCTGTAGATTTTAGTCTTCCCTTTGTTGGTTGCATCTCCTGTCCATTTTGGATATTGTGGTTTGTATAGTCCCTAGCAAATGGGATTTTGGACTAGTATATTTTTGGATATTGCCCTGATATTATATGGTACAATTATCTTTGCTCATCTTTGATACTCGTTACATGATTGAAAGCTACTCTGATTATGCGTAAACGTAAATAAAATCATAAGGCACGTGGGAAATGCACCCACGTGTGAGGTATCCTTATTGTAATACTTAGGCTTTCAACGCGAGAGCACTATACTCAAGCCGTGAAAATCGGGGCATTACAAGAGTTGGTATCAAAGCATATGTCCATTATTTCGTTAACACCCTCGTGTTCAGGATTTGAGTCTCCGTACTCGAGTGTCGGGTTTTGGGGCATTACAGAGGTGGTATCAGAGCAAAGTTTGAGATAACCGGGCCTTGGGAATGGGACATATACAACAACCAAGAACTTAATGTTGGGATGAAAATTTTGAGAGGTCCGAGAATATAGAAACACCAAATTTTAGGCCCCCTTGAAAGGTATTAGGGTAGCCTTCCAACTTAGAAGTTAAATTGCGATGTTATGGGAAGAAAGTTGCCCACTAAAGTGCACGTTAGATCAAACAAGAACCCTGCTTGACGTTGACCTTTGAAGAAATTGCGAGTCTGGAATTTTGATTTTTAAAGTCTTTTCTAGGTTAAAAACAACCAATTCCATAAGTCATGGCAATTAGAAATGGCTAGGGTTGGATTCGTGGAGTTTTCGATGAATTCTCACCTTGTAGGATGAAAGTCTAGACCCGTTTGATGTCTATGAATTACCCTAGATAGGTTGCAAGTCCTGAAATTTGGGTAACTTCTCCAGAAGTCATAATCTCACCCCTTAGCAATCCTATAAAATTTTAGGGCAATTTGAGTCACAGAAAAACCGTAGAAATGCCGACAGTAGATGGAATACTAGAGAATCTGTAGGGTCAGGCCGGTTTCTCCACCCTAACAATGGTGAACCCTTAACAAAATATATGAGATTAAGCTTCAAGATTCTTCGGGTGATGCACCAGATAGTCGGCTAAATTGGGTTCAATTCTTGAGTCGCTTTAATCTACAGATACACTAGGGGCGAAAGACTCTCAGGATGTAACACTTCTGATCACATCTATTTTTCGTGAAATTAGTTGCACTAAAGCCTAGGTTCAACCAGTGTTCGAAATATCGGTATCATGTTACGTATTGCATTCTTGGGATATGGATACGTATCAGTTATCGCATGGGATATATCGGTTAAATCGAGTAATGTATGGCTATTGTTGGAAACACGGGGAAACATTGGAAAATTGGTCGAATATTTTAATGAAACTTCAGTGATTGTTAAAAAAGACATCAATACACTTAAAAATCAAACATTTAAAAAAAAAAAAAAAAAAATGCGCATAACAGGTTTTCTTTGTATGGGGTCCTAATCTATGCGTTGTCTAACTGAATTGATGCAAGTATATTCAAAGTCTATTCATATAATTTATCAATGTACGAAGACGTGTAGAAACACAAGTAATACTTTCAAAAGCAAAAGAAGAATCACTAGATCAGGTTATATACATGTTTGATTTTATGTTTGGACACAGATTGCAACCAATTTGTAAGAAATTGGAAAGTTTCTTTTTTTTTTTTCAATTTTCCGTAACTCGGCCCATCTCCTCTAAATCTTGAAATCGAAGCTCCCAATCCATGATTTTCATGCAAAACATGAAAAATTATGGATTTGTAACAATTTGACACAGATTTAACATGATTTACAGAAAAAAAAGGATTGAAAATCGAAAATGCTCAATGGATCGAACATGTGGGATATATCGCACTATTTGTGCGTTTCATATCGCACAGGTGGGATACAAGATATATCATGGGATATATCGGACAATATCATCGATATTTAAAACACTGGGTTCAACCAAGGATCGACCGTTGGGGCCGATTCCTCGTAGGCACGAGGCGCCTATTTACTTTGAACATGGGGATTGGCATAGCACTCCCTAGGCATCTAGTATGATTGGGAGCACAGACTTACAAAACTGTGTTTCAGCGAAGTATACGCGGTTTGATTCAAATTCTAAATCTTAGGTAATCACCAATGGACTCAATGCTTTGATCAAGCAAAAGACGGATTTACCAGGATTAAGGAATGGTACCAATGAACTCGCCGCCTCGGCCAGGTGGAGGTTCAGCGTATCGAATTCAGGCCCACTACAATTGTCCTTCCATGTTAGCCCGAACACTAGAAATAAAGGTGTACATGAGTCGAACCCAGTTCAAACTCGGCTCAGCTCGGTCCTCGATCCTGACTGGCTAGCTCGAATCGGTTCGATCAGCAGCTCGGGCCAGTTCGAGCCAGTGTTTCAAATAGTGTCAGTAGCGTAGCAGTAGCGTACGCTACGTAGCATAGCGTGGCCGTAGCGCTACGTAGCGTCCCAAATAGCGTAAATCTCCTGTTGCGTACGCTACAGCTACGTAGCGCGTAGCGTCCGTAGCACAAGCTACAATGTATTTTTTAACTATTTTATTTTTTTATTATTTTTTTCACATTTTCTTTGTTTTTAATGTTGAGGAATGTGACACTTATATTATACTTGATACTTTTAACCTATGGGATTTTTATTTCTTTTCATAATTGTGACTTGTGGTTTCAATTAGACATTATTAAAGTGGTTTGCTTAGAAAGTTGTTGATGTGATAATTATTTGATTTGGCTTATATATGTGGATTGGCTTTTGATAAATGATAACTAATAACTTTTTCGAACATGCTTAGAATTGATAAAATGAATCATCTTTTAGGCATTTTTACAATTTTTTTCCTTTTTTTTTACTATTTATTATATTTGTCCTACTTTTAAATTAAAAAATAGAAGTATTGTGTAGCTTACGCTACACGCTATAGAGGGCTGAGCGCTACGTATCACGCTACCTCTATTTAAAACACTGGTTCGAGCCAAGTTCGCCTGTGCAGTATTTTCACAAACACTTGGACTGCACCTTCAAAATCTCACTATATGTTAAACAGCAGCAGCGATTTTACAAGTATTTCATCAAACACCTTGTAGGCAACAACAAAATCAAGAAAAAATGGTATTTGTTTCATATACATACCTTCCTTGCCACCAGCTGACACTTCATTGAGTCATTTCATCAAACACTTGGTGAGCAACATCAATATCAAAGTAACCGAATCACCAAACTGGTTTGATCCGAGTTTGATTCGAGTTGGGTTCGATCCGAGTCAAGTCAAGCTTTGGCAAGCTCAAACTTGATTTGAAATTTTTTCGAGCTCAAAAATTCAGCTCGACTTGGCTCGAACTCAATTTCGAACCGAGTCAAATCGAGCTTCTTCGAGTTGAGTCAAGCAAGCTAATTGAGCTAACTCGGTTCATGTACAGCCCTAACTAGAAACGGGGGGGGGGGGGGGGGGAGATGCCTTATATCATTCCTTAGATAGGGAAAATCTTTGTTAAAACACCTTAGATACACCCATTTGCACTTAGGAGAATATAAAGTCACCTTAGGGCATTGTTGGTTCGACTGACAACACTTGTCGATCCAACCAACTGAGATCAATTGAACAAGCAGGGAAATTGTGTTCTGTTGGTCCGACAAATAGAACCATTGGTTCCTATCGGTCCAACCGATAGCATGCAAGCTTCATTTAAAACCCTCGATTCGTTCTTATTTTTCATTTCCCCCGTTTCCTTGCCCTAGGGTTGCATCGGTCCCACTTTTCCTCCCTTACATTGTCCTCAAATCCTCCAATTTTCCCCCAAGATTCTCTCAATCTCCATTCGTTCCATTCGTATTATGGTCTTTCTCCCCCCTTTACCTTTGTTTTCTCATTTTTCCCCTGCTCGATCGTACAAAATGCCTCGTACTCGCACCTCGGCCCAAGATGAACGCCGTACCAAGGATCGGCATGACATCGGCCCGTTAACCTCCATGTGCACCAAATCGATCCCTCGTTGTGGTCATGATCGTCGCAAGAACCGTCTCCGTCAGAACCCTCGTATTCTGATTCCTCTATAGATTCACCGTTGGGAGAAAAGGTTGAGGCCCTAGGTGCCTCTCTAGTGAGATTCTTATCCTGTACAATTATATGCGAGCATAGAGTCCAAGTCGATTGTCTCCGGGCGTTTTTAGTGACAGAGTTGCTTGCCCGTATTGGTTGGGACTCCCCATTTTGTCATTTGATGGCCTTGTGTACTAGACATTAGTTCGTCTCTTTTTCTCTAGATGTTCTGGCCCCATCCATGGACCCTCCTAGTTTCGATGTTGAATATGATGGGATAGTCACCCATGTGACTTTGGCCATCATTGGTCGTTTGATTCACATCCCACCATCCAGGTTTGTCCCTCCCGAGTCCAATTTGGCTCCTGAAGCCCAAAGATTGGACTGGACTAGGTTTCTGTGCAGTGGCTGACGGCCGGAATGTCGCCTAGTATTAGGGAATGCCTTGCGGGTGTCAGAAATGATTGTCAATTCGGCATCTTACATCTCATCTGTCTCAAACATGTATCCCGCGAGTGGGCAATCGCACTAACCTGACCCGTTTTATGGTGGAGACCTTATACCGGGTGAGCCAACACCAGCCCCTATGCCTTCCTTCCCTGATCACACACTAGATTGTGTTGGTCCTAACTTCTGGCCACTCTTTGACGCTACCGTTCAGCCACCTCATCTGCATGCTGGCCCGAGAGTGTGGGTTTGCGAACCCTTCTGAGCGCCCCGTCCCCATAAAGCTTATCGCAATGGATAACATCTAGAAGATGGACCTGCATCCTCAACGGGCTCCCGCTTAGCCCCAAGTGGTTGTCCCACCATCTCCTCCAGCACGTCTTTGGACGGCGGGTCTCCCGCTTCACCAGATGTCGATCCAGCTTCTCCACGTGTTATGTCGTCAGCAACCCAGCCTGCACCTAATGTTCAGGCTTGTTTGGCTGCTATTGAGCGCTAGCCAGAGATGGGCAAGCAGCTGACTCTCATGGAAGAGAGGTAGGCGCGTATGGAGCAGATGCTATAGAGGATTCATCGCTACGTCAAGGACTTGGCATCCAGCTTCCGCCACAGGGGAGATGTTCCCTCCCCCAGCAACTCAGGATAGACGGCATATTGTTGTTGATACGAGTCATTGATGATTTTTTATTTTAGTTGTACCTTTTGACTATCCCGGACATGTGCCAATATGTATTAGTTGTTCATGTTCTTTATTGGACTCTTTTAAGTATATTGTGCCTTGAAATCGTGTTTGCATTTATCTCTTTATCAGTGTATGCTTGCCATTTATCTTGTTGCTTATTCCTACGCTTATGGGTATGTTTGTGGTGTTGTCCTGCTATGGATGCATATTCGGTCTTTGTCAATTGCTGACGGGGGGGGGATCGATATCCAACCAAACGTGTTGAACTAGGAATTGTAGATCCTTCTTAGACGCAAAAATTGTTGGATTTAGGGAGAGTGTTAGAGTAGTTTGTTGCAAGGCTTGGCCATGTAATCATTTTGTAGAAGTCGTAGACATAGACAAGGGGCTTATGTTTTTGATTAGTAGTGTCATTGGTGAGGGAGGTAAGGTAGATCATAAATAAGTCGGGTTTGCGTAACTTGAATACAAACGTCCACTTGCACACAAACCTACCAAGATGAGCACAAAGAGGCTTAGGCATTAGGAGTTAGAATGTCTTTGTTTAGTTTTACGACAAAAACATTAGAAAATTTCGAAGAGGAAATTATTTTAAGGGGGAATAGGTTGTAACACCTCGGCCCTCCAATACCCGGGTATTGGATGTCCTAGAGTGTTACCAGAAATTCCTCAATTAAAATATGTAATCACATGCGTATAAACTCGGAAACATCAGAACTTGCAATCGCAACCTCTATTCTGGGAACCCGAACTTAATTAGACTTTGCACACAAATAGAGTAAACTGTACAACAGCAATTGTGGGACCTGGAATAATTGGATCCCTCGTCTATCCGAACCCTAATGTTCAGTCAGATGAAATCCTCGTTAAAATGCAATAAATTGAATGTTCTATTCAAGCAATTAACCAACAGAACACAAAGATTAGACCCTAGGACCCTAAAACAGTGAAATATTCAATTTATAAGATGAGATGATGGTCTGTCAGCTCAACTACAGACCTATCGGTCCAACCGACTATGCAAACCTGTAAACCAGAGAAAGTTGTGCTCTGTCGGTTCGACCGACAAACACTCGTTAGCGTGCACTCACGATCCACCAAACTACGTGTTTGAAGGATATAAAGCCTTTTGCAAATTATTATTTTTCCTTCATTTCTATCCTCAAACTTCAGTTGAGAGAGGGTGAGGAAGAGAAAAGGAATGAAAAGGAGAAGGTGAGTGGAGTAGCGGGATATTGCCACCCCGAATCGTTGGGGAGTCGGGCATCAGCGCGCCTAGCCCAAATTGTGTTGCAGGAGATGAAAGGTGAAGTTAGAATCATAGTGGGCTGTTGGTTCGAGCCCACCAGCCGCTTGCAACCCTGCCAAGTTGTCTCGACCGCCCTTTGTCAAATTCGGGTCGGATGAGTGACTTTGGATCTTCTTCGCACAACACACGCATATTGCTTGGCCTCTAATCAGCTCATGCATGCCGTTCCGTATGTTCCTAGCAACCCAATGTCGGACTGAGTTATTGGGCGAGCTATCCTTCCCGTCCTTTTGTATTTCGAGAAATTCTAGCTCGTTGCGTTGGTTCATGTTAGGGTTTCAAGTTTCTGATTGCCAATAGAATCAGCCCAGCTGCATGCGAGTTTAGCCAAGTCTAGTCGACGGGTCGTAGTCGTTCGAGGTGACACCATCCCTAATTTTTATTATTTGAAATTCAATTAGAGATTAACCTAGCTTAAATTGAGTCCATTTGGAATTGATTCTAGGTAATTGGAAATTCTCCCCATCCCTTGCACATCAGGTGGAATCGAGGAAACCCAATTCCAGGTGAAGATCTACCCATCACGCTTTTCCCAACATTTTAGTTCCCCATTCATTTCCGTATATGCGTCTTATTGTTTCCTGAAATTGTTTGTAGCTCTTGAAACTTATGGTCACATGTGAAATTCACATATAATTCGCTCGATTATGAACTAAAATTGTTATCTTATAAGTTCATGTACTAGATTGTTAATATGCCTAGAATCGTAGAAATTGTGGAGGATTGTGAATTATTTGTGGTTCGATTGCCATTCTTATGAATTGTGTGTATGTAGTTCGCATTGCCACTTTTATGAATTGATGAAAGCACACATTGGACTCGTGGCCTTGCCTTATGGGGAGCTATTTGAACCTGTTTGATGAATTCCATCTTCTGATATATTTGTGCCCAACAGGGCTTTTTAAGATGAACCATTTTTTGTGTCCTTTAACGGACTTTACTGCCTAAGTGGCTTTTCTAGGTTGAACCCTTTGTGCGCCCCTAATTGGACTTTCGATGGAAAGGATCGGTTGGTTTATTATGTAGCTATCAATTTTGAAAGGGCCACTTGTCGAACGGATTTATTATAAATGGATTACTTGTAAATTGGACTAATGATGGTTGGGCTAATTGCGCATCCACGACACGCGGATTTTATTGGGTGGCTAGCCAGTATGGACCGTACCTAGGAGTATTTTAACAGTTGACTAGTTTACTATGGGTCGTCCTTTTGCGTGGATTTTACAGGGTGGTTGGTCACTATGGGTCATACATTTTGAGTATTTACCGAGTGACCAGTTCATTATGAGTTGTCCTTTTGCGTGGATTTTACTGGGTGTCTAGTCAGTATGGATTGTGCCCCAATGTATTTTATTGGCTGATTAGTTCGCTATGGGATGTCCTCTTGCCGGGTAGATGTGCATTTCATGTATTCATGCATTTTAATAAGACTCAACTTGTGAATTACATGTCCTGTTGCTACATTTCATTGGTACGCGAGAATAACATGTATAACCTTTAGTGATTTGTATGTGTTTGGGGTTTACTTTTTGCGACTATACCTGACATCATGTACGAACTATATGTGAGAGAATCTTTGCTTCTGTTTAAAGACCTTACTTGGCTAATATGTCGTGGGCATAATCTTGAGGGTATTTCTTCATTACATTGGCACTGACGACTTCCCATTTGACATATATAGATGATTCAGGAGCAGCGCAAGATGGTGATGCGCATGAGGGCACTCGCATAGAGCCTAGTGGGGAGCTGGGAGTTGAGGGGCCTTGCGATAGTGTGGTTGAGCTACGCGAGCCCAGCCCGTAGATTTTAGTCTTCCCTTTGTTCATTCTCCTGTCCATTTTAGATATTGTGGATTGTATATGATGGGGACATCATGCGCACACGCACGCCCCCCCCCCCCCCCCCCCTACGCACATACGCAAGGAGGAGGAGGACACCACCATCGATCTGGATCGATGACGACGTCCAGGGAGGGTCTCCTAGTTAGAGGACTGCGTGTTGGTTCGTTGGAGTGGACCCGATAGTCATGTGAATCCCACCATGGGTTCTCATGATTTGAATTTTGCTTATTATTGTTATTAGGAATATCATGGACGGTTTAGATTGTTTTGATTAGTTGTTATTTTGATTACTTCATCTCCAAGTAATAGGTTGCGCACATGGCGCGAGTTTTAGGGTATAGGGTTTTATTAAAAATTATAAATAGCCCCCCCCCCCCCCTTTTTTTCTCATTGAAAATTAATAAAATTTCTGCGTTTTTTTTTCTGCTTCTCTGAGTTTCTGAGTTGTGGAAATCTAAGTGGGTGTGAAACTCTCCCTTCCTCGAAGGGCTGACTACCGTAGTGCGAAGCCACACTCATCCCGATTCGCTCTCATCTTCTACCTTCAATATTTCTCCTCCTACAGCCATCCTCCCTGCAAATCCATCAATATTTTGCCGTCGTTTCTTTTCTACAGCGGATTTCTGGAATCTGGCCCTGTAGGAGGGCTGAAACTTTGGTGGAGCACCACGCACAAACCGATCGTCGGATCGTCACGAAACTTGGGGGTTTTGTGGTCCACCCTTGGCCGACCAGGACCAAGCTGGCCGTTTTCTGATTTGTGAGCCCCACACACGTGCGGGACACCTCCAGCGCACGTGCGTCTGGGCCTTCATCGTTGTCCACGCGTGTGGTGCTTCTCTAGTTCGTCTCTCTCCTCTCTTTCACCCCAAATCCCTAACCCTAACCCTAAATTACTCGAATCCCCAATTTTATGCCCTTTCTTCAACCTTGGGTTCCCCGAATTGAAATCTGTGAATCCCTTAGATTGGGGAATTATTTCTGTGCTTGTGTGGATGAATTTATCCTCTGATTATTGTTTGGTCTATAATTTTGATTGATCCAGCCCTAGCTTGTGTAGGCCTGGGCCTACATAGATTCCCCTTGATTGAGTGCTTGGACTTTTGTGTGGGATATGGAATTTTGTGTAATTGTTTCTAAACTAGTGTGATCTAAAGCCTAAAAATCTTGCACATCATATTTGAATTTCATGTCATGCATCAGTATAGTCTCTAGCAAAGGGGATTTTGGAATTGTATATTTTTTGAGATTGCCCTGATATTATATGGTATGGTTATCTTTGCTCATCTTTGATACCCGTTGCGTGAATGAAAGCTACTCTGATTATGTGTATAAATGTAAATCTAACCATTTGGCACGTGGGAAATGCACCCACGTGTGAGGTATCCCTATTGTAATACTCGGGCTTTCGTCTCAAAAGTATTATACTCGAGCTGCAAAAACATGGGCGTTATAAGAGTTGGTATCAAAGCATCCGCCCATTATTTAGATAACACCCTCAAATTCGGGATCTAACTCTCCATACTCGGGTGTCGGGTTTTGGGGCATTACAAATGATAAAGTTGAAAACCACAGGAAAGCAGAATATATGCCTAGGTCTTGAGGCAACATTCACTCGCATATCCAGATGATTACTTTTATATCCAGGTTCGGAAGAGAAATTTTAATCATTACTCATGACATTAAACAAAGGATAACAGCTAAATAATTCTTAGATGCAGAATGGAACATATGACTACTGAATTTTAACATACTATCAGTAAAATTCAGTGCATAACATGTGCAGAAGGAGCATACATGACTTGTACTGAGCATAAGTCTCGTGAATAGGGTTTGGCATTCATGTGCTTTTGTTTAGAGTGAACTTGGAAAAAAGCCCAAAAGACCTGAAAGGCATTCACATAATACACGCATGAATTCCAACAATCTGTCATATATTCAAATGCCAAGAGATTTGGTACCATGGACCAGTGACTCGGACTGAAACAGATCCCTGCCCAACTACCCTCTCCTACGCCACAATCCCGAGGCAATACTGAATATGTAGGTAGGTCAATATCTGAAAAGATCAGTGTTATAAATTAGTAACATAAGCCATTGCTAACCACCACAAATCTGAATGCAACAGTCTGCAGCATAAAACTGTTGCACTGAAATCCATTACCGACAACATGGTAGTCTGTCAGGCATTGCATGGATCTATTGCACTAGAGAGTTGTGTACCGTTCTGACTCACCATGCCATGATCCAGGTTGTTCATTGAAAATGTGAAATTGCAGATCGGCCGCGTCGCAAGCATGGTTGCAATCTACTTTTTCACACCATTTTATGGATGGTGACATATTAAAGAGTGAGTATTTATCCATGTCCTACATCTCCGCTTGAACCTTCTACTTGAGCGGTCATCATCATATGGTGATGAGAAGGGCAAGATCGTAGGTGAGCTTCTATAGGTAACTCTCAGCATTTCTCTTGCATATTAGCTAATCAACACCTCTTTTAATGGGTGGGACAAGAAAAAAATAAAAAACTTTTTTTAAAAACCTCAGAGTACAAAATAGACTCATCACCATAGTTTTCCTTATCAGTATCAGCCATATTGCATCCGTATCAGCATGATACAATATGTGATATGGGACCAAATCAGCTGAGCCTAAGAAAAATGGGTCGTAGTCAATATGGGTCGGATACCAACGATATGGATCGATACCAGCCGATACGTTCATAAAGGCCCAATTTTTATTTATTTTTTTCCTTCAACATTTCAATCATTTTTCCTCCTTTTTTCCATGTAAACCATCATGGTGGAAGCTTAGAAAGTCATTTTAGGCCAGATCTAGACCTATTTTGGGATCAAAACAAAATGATTTGAGTGGGATTCAACAAATCGAAGTGGAATGGACCATTAAGGGGAGGGGGGGGAAGGGTAAACTTCAGATTCTATTTGATGTTCCCATCTTCTTTTTGTTATATTTCAATGTAATGGCTCCTAATTCACCAAATCACACTTAATTTGTGTTCAATTAGGGCCCATTTGGTTGACTTTCAACAAATCAAACCAACAAACTCATACACCATTTTATGCATGTCTAATTTTTTTTATAAGATAGATTCTTAAATATCTCATTTTTCCTTTTTTCCCTTATTTTTTTGGCTTTAAAAAAAAATGACCAATATGGGAAGATACCGATGCGCCACACCTGTATCGTGTCTTGTTTGGCTGGGCCAATACACCCCACCCCCCTAATATTCAGAACCATGCTCACCAAAGTATTTTGCAATGACTTTATTTGTGAGGAGATAGTTAAATAAAATAGCCAAGCCCAATTAATTGGGACAAGGCTTAGATGGCGATGATCGTTAAATACAATAATCAACATTCTCAAGGCATACAATAAAATTAGGATGGTGTGTGCCTGAAATGCACATGAAAAAATTGCACCAGAAGCATCCAATGATAATGTGACTGCAACTAAACACCAAGACAGAGCTCGTGTGGACACAATAACTTATCAACTAGGGCCTTCCAAACTTCAATATAGAAAGGGAAGAAGGAAAGACTACCTTGACCACTTGCATCTATTCGAGATACAATAAGGTGACCAAAAGAATCCACTGTCCCCAAGATTACACCAGAATCACCTGGAAATATTGCATCAAATAAAAGAATCAGTTATAAGGATTTATCAATGCCAGTGGCAGTGACCGCAAAAAGCACAAAAATAAAAACTACATTTTGCTTGAACAATTTGTAAAAGGGATTATATGCATATGGGCATGCAAAGTACCCAAAATCGTGTTGTCAACTCCCAGAAAAAATTAAAAATAATAAATAAATAAATAACAACAGAAAGGGCCAAATAGACCACGGGAATTTCAACCATGATGACTGTGATGTCATTGTGCAGTTAGGTAGTACCTGATAGTTGGCCAGCAAGTACTGTTTTGTGTCGATGAGTAACCATAACACATGGAGCAAGGTTGGTCATGGATAGGTTTGATCTTCAGTGTGAGTTTAAGAAAATTTAATTGATTAGGAAAGTAAAGGGACTCTAGTTAGAGACTTTAAGCTAGTTTTGAGTTCTCTCACTTTATTTTCTTTATTGTAAACACAGTACAAGAAGTTTGTAGAAACTTCTAGGAGTAGGATTGAATTAGGAAATAATTTGATTCACATTAGCATCAAGATCAAGTGAAAAAAATGATCAAAGTGGTTACATCTGAGTGGGATTTTCATAGATATAAGGGCACGATGTTACATTTATCCATCTAGATCACTTGTTTTAGTTATTCAACTTGTTGCAAGATTGTTCCCTTTCATATAGCACTGCTGCTTTGAACCATGGATTTGTACTTTCAATTCAAGTTCTTGTAGGAACAACAAATATACCTGTAGTGATTAGTGGTTCCGACTCCTAGGAACTGCTTTTCCTTTTGTTTTGTTTTCTTTTCTTTTTCTTTTTTCTTTTTTGCCTTTTCCAAATGGGATCCATTGGTATTTATATCCTATATAAATATGGGAGTCATTGTTTGTCATGAAACAAGATAATCATTCATATAACCTTGATTTCAAGAAACTTAAGATCACTAATATGTTTATGAAAAATTTAAGAAAATCCTTTTGTTTTGGAGAAATATTTTAAGAAAATCGAAGTTTTTATAAGTGTATCTTTCGATAACTAGAGATTTATTTTATAATATAATTTAATATACATATAGGACGGATCACCTACATTAGGACCAAATCAGTCCAACTCATGCAAAATCGGGACTAGTTACACCAATTTGAGTCAATTTCATATGAGTCAAGGCAAGTGCAAAGTGCAACTCGTCAAGCACTATATAAATTGCAAATTTCGCTTCTTTTCTCCATTTTTTAAAATAAATTGTACGGTGACTATATGATGCAGGACAATTAACCACTTGCTCTAAAAGCTCGAACTGTTAGAGTATGGCAAATTAATTCCTTTATCTCATAGCCCAGGCCCCACATCTCATGGGTTAGGACCTCAGCCGAACTCCCCTTGTGGCCTCCAAATCACATGGGCTGCCCACCCCGGGTGTGTCCCCACATCCCACGGGCTACCCCACTCGAGCCCGGTGTGAAATGCCCCTGCATTAATCACCCCCGGTGAGGAGTCTCGAACACGAGACCTTCCCCGTGGGCCCCAAATCACATGGGTCACCCACCTCGAGTGTGTCCTCGCATCCCACGGGCTACCCCACTCAAGCCCGGTGTGAAAATGCCCCTGCATTACTATGATGTATGATGGGTGTACAAGGCCCACCTAATTATCGATTATCAATTAAATGGTCCACTAGGAAGAAATGGTGAAGAGTGGCGAAAACAAAAACGATGGATGTTCAAGAGGGTGGATCGAATGCCTCCATCTTTGATAAGGAAAAGAAGGTTTTGACAGATTTGAACAATGTTGATGAAGAAAGGAATGTTGAAGATCAAAGGCCATGGATAGAAGTTTGAAGGAAGAAGTCAGTTTTCACAAAGAAAGCTCCAAACATGCTCCGTGAGTATTCGGCATTGTTTGTTGAAGGTTTCCCGGAAGGTTGGCTCCCGATCAACTTCGAGAAAGTATTTAGCAGAGTAGAGAAGGTCATGGAGATGGTGATCCCTTAAGCTCTAACTCCTTTGCTAACCGCAGTTTTGCATTTGTCTAAGTGACCTTGGAGGGAAGTGGAGAGAGCAGCTAATCTATTAAATGGTGAAAGTTTTGGTGGGAAGAAACTAGTTGTGCAGAAGGCATGTTTTGGTCGGGGAATAAAGAAGCAAAGAAGAAACAACCAGAAATGAACAGAGGTCAAAGATAAACAGTGGCATCATTTTGAGCAAAAATCGGGACTCTTATCAAAAGGGGAGTACGGGTATGAATGAATATGCTGAGGGTGGAACTTCACCGCTTAGAGGAGATGTGATGGGGACATCAGAAGACCTACTCGGGTGTACCAGAGACGGCGATGGCCACCCACATCAGCGCAACTTTCTTTGTGGATTGGGAACGAGTTCCAGATGGGGCCCGCCATGCCATTTTGAAGACCCCACATGCATTGGACGTGCATCAAGAAGACCCCACCTTAGGATGATGCATGTGGGCTGCTTAGGAGATCATTTTAGTCATAGGATTTCTATTTCGTGTCAATCCGACCATTGGATCTTGTCGATCAGGCCATCGGGCCACCAGATCTTTTAGATCATGGCCCCTTGGACTCTGATCTTGCTTTCTTTATTTTATTTGCTATTTTTATGAGTTATTTAATGGTTGAGATTGATAATATATGTTTTAGTTTTCTTATTTTGGATGATGGGTCACTTAAGTAAGTGGCATAGTTGTAATTATGTTGGATTTTAATTCCGAATTTTTAATTATAAAAGCATAGGGTAGGTGGAGTTCCAACCCAATTGGAGATTTAAGAAGAAAAAAAGAAGAGAGAAGCTCTCTTGTGTGAAGAAATTTACCTCATTCTTTTCTAGGGTTTTTAAAAAATTAAATTTAAAAAAAAAAAAAAAAAAAAAAAAAAAAAACTCTCCCTTCCAATTAAATCGTGGCAGGGTAGAAGCTTGTTTGGTGGTGGATTCCCCAAGGTATTCTTCGTCTTACATCCCTCCTCTTTCTTCTTCGAAATGTATTATTCTTCTTCTCTTTTCTTCCTCTTTTCCCTTCCATTACAACCTTCTAAACCCTACTTCTTCTCTTTATTTTCTTATTTTCCTCTTCTTTTTTTTAAAAAAAAAACCCTAATTCCAAAATCTCCAATTCTCATGAACCCTAATTTTCCTAATTTCAGATTTTTTCTCTTTCCTAACCCTAATCATAAAACCTACAAATTTGTCCATTCAGTGTGGAACGTGCCTATGCAAAATTGAAAGTTTTATCCTTCCATCGGTCCTAGTTTTAATTGATTTATGTGATTTCTTAGCATGCGAGCATGTGATTTAGGCTAAATCAGAATTTATTTCCTATTTTTACTCTTAATTACTTGGTGGATTAGAATCTTTTGTTAATTGAATTATTTTATGGACTCTTTCATAATCTCCACGTTGCATGCTAGCATTAAATCATGTGTCCTGCATCAAGATGCAAATCGGCAGATGAAAGATATGAGTTCTTTTCATGATGTTGTTAAGCAGGGAAAAAGACGATGCCAGAAATCAATCGTTATGAGCAGAAGAAAGAGGTGTGGGTTTGGAAAGAACATTCAGATAATGGTCCGAAAGTTAGAATCAATACAAAATTATTCAAAAACACCTGGAATGAATTAAAGAACGGCTTTGTATTATCTGTAAAACCAGGAATTTCAGAGGATGAAGTGGAGAAATGGCTGACCATGGGCCCATGACTGTAGTATAGATGAAGAAGAGTGGGTAATCAAATCTTTAAATGAACATGAGGTTTAGGTATATCCAATTTCTCATATCAATACGGATCAATTCTTCCTTGTAGTTAACCTCCACAGAGACAATTGGTCCGGGGTATCCAAAGGTGGGAAGAGTGGTCGATATTTCAGTATGAAGAAATATGGTATCAAATATGGAATCTTCCTTTGGAATTCTGAATTAATGAAGTTTTTCTAGAGATCGAGGGATGTAGTGATCTAGTAGTGATGATAGACCCCATATCAAAAGGCAGTGAAAACATTCGTTTTGCTAGAGTTCTGATCAGGAAGAAGAAATTGCAGCCGTCACCAGAAGAAATTTCAAACAGGGTGGGAGAGCTTAAATTTGTAGTGAAAATGGTGAGAGAGGAGAAGATTACAGATCCAGAAGCAAAAGCCTTGGCTTGCAAGAGCTCAATGATGGCGGATGACAAGTTTGGAGAAGACAGAACATTTTGGTGCTCCCGTGATCCACCATACCCAGGGGAAGACGCATGCAGAAGATTTAATAAGCAACAGTCATCTCTCGCCACGCTTCCGAATGGGAGTGTGACACGTAGACAAGAGGTCAGTCTAATTATAGACAGACTGCAATCTTCGATTGTCGTGGAGCTAGAAGAAGGGAGAGGCGAAGCGGTAAACAACCTTCTCACGATGCGTGTTCCCTGTGACACAAAAACTAAAACAGGAAGAGGAGACTCCATCAACACATATTCCAGTGACGTTAGCATTTTCAAGTCAGGTCTGGGTATTGCCTCGACATTTCAGTTCGACACCTCTTCTCTTGCGTGATCAACGAAAGAGTAGCATGTGAATCTTCTCTTCATCGCTGCGCGCATGCATTTTTTTATTTTTGTGTGTGTGTGTGTTTTGGGGGGGGGGGGGGGGGGGGGGGGGGGGGGGGGGGGGTGCACTCAACATTTTTTTATTTGCAACAGAGGGTGCAGTCGTTCTAATAGTCATCGAAGTGCGAAAGTTCAAAATGAGAGGACATAGCAGAGGGGGCCTGTTAGCAAGAATTGTTGTCGGAATCGAAGAAGATCAGATAGAGCTGTTGCAACCATGGAAGGAAGTTGAGTTGTCTTATGAACTAGCAAAAGGGATTACGGGCTGTCGCAAACAAAGGTACAGGCCAGCATCAAGGTCTTAAGCTGCACTGAAACAGAGATGGATGATGTGGGTGTTTCAATTGAAACACCATCCGCAACTGTCGGTCTGGATGCAGGATTTAGCAATAGCTCGAGATTAGTTTCCATGGGGATTCCGGCTAAGGAATCAAATCAACCTCAGCATGAAGTACCACAATAAGCATACGGCAATGCACCGTATCTATGTTCTCGCCTAGCAGAGGTGGTAGAAGCAATCCTGTTAGCAATCCAGAACCAAAAGGCATTAGAGGATCACAAAGTGGAGGTGCAACATCCTTTAAGAGGGTGTTTGTTTTTTCAATTACATATATAAATAGGGGTAAATGGTTAATAATTGCTTTTGAAGGGTGTTTGTTTAAAGTGAAAATTACCTCAGTAATTATGCCTTGAAAACAGTGCCAGAAAGTATGAAATGGAACGGGGCTTCAGTACGATCAAAATCCGTGTGTTCCACAATGATGTATGTGATCTATACTATCCATCCATTTTACCATCTCATTATCGGGCATAAGCCCAAAACCGAGGTAGATTGGAAGCTCAAGTGGACCACACCACTGGAAACAAGGGGTTAATGACATCTGCCATTCAAAATTGAAACCTTCATAGGACCCACAGGAATGTGTATCTATCATCCAACCCGTTCATAAGGTCAAACTAACATGTTTGGAGGGTATAGACAAATATCAGCTTGATCCAAAACTTTTGTGGCCCCCAAGAAGTTCTCAACATTAGGCATTCAATTCCCACCATTTCCTATGGTGTGGTCCACTTGAACTTCATATTTGCCTCATTTTTGGGCTCATGCCCTAAAATGAGCTTGCAGAACAGATGGATGGTGTGGATAAGATAAAAACATCATGGTGGGCCCCACAATTTTTATATGTGAGATTTGTATGAATTCAATTCTCTTGAATGGGAAGCTTTTCAAACAAGCTCATTGTCAACATCAACATCGAGATCGATGTTGTAATTACATAGGTAAATAATCATTATCCATTTACTGGTAAATACATATGTAAATGAAAAAACAAACACCCCCTAAGGTCCAATTCAAGCATTCCTTTTGTTTCGTCCCACAATCACATTCGTAGAGTGTCAATGGCACAGGGAATGAAGTGGATAAAAGATGTAACTTTTCAGATCGCCCATTTGTAGGAGTATCTTTCGGAGATAGGCTGGAAGACGGTGGAATTGTTTGAGTTTGTGGAGAAGAAAGGGAGGCAGATTAACCATCAACCTCTGCATGGTCAAAGATTAGAAGATGCAAGTGACCACAGGCAGTCAAAGAGGTTGGGGGCATTAATAAATTCAATGACTGGTCCTCTCCTAGACTTGCAGCATGGGCAAATAAGGAAAGGACAAGTTCTTAATGAAGATAATTTGCTGGAATGTCAGAGGTTTGGGTTGTCTGCAGACAAGAGGACAAATAAGGGATTTGTATAAAAAAATACAAAGTGTTAATGGTAGTTTTTTCAGGAGACTAAGCTGTAGGTAGTAGATCGGTGGTTAGTAAATTCTTTTTGGGGTGCGAGAACTAAAGAATGGGTAGCTCTTAAGGCAGTAGGTTTAGCAGGAGGAATCAGTGTAATTTTGGACCTAAATATTTGGGTGAAAGCAGAAAGTTTGATCAGCAACTATTCAATTTCAGTGCTAATACGCGACTTATCTTCAGGTTACCGGTGGATCTTCACATCTTTTTATTGTCTGTTGAGCCCAAGGAATAGGTCACTTCTATGGGATGAGTTGGATGTATAAGTGGAGCTTTCCATGGTGCATGGGAGATGACTTTAACGTAGTAAGGTTTTCATATGAAAAATCAAATGGGGGTCGGATAACTTGCAATATGAAAAACTTCTCAAAATGGATAGCCATGAATGAAATGGCAGATTTACTGATGGTAGGGGTGAAGTTTATGCAGTCAAATCGTCAGATTAATGCTACTGAATCACAATTGGATATATTTCTTGTTTCTTAGGACTGGATAGAAAAATACCCTCTTGTTCGTCAAAAGGGGTCTGCCAAAACCTGTGTCCAATCATTGATCGATAATTTTAGAAGTGGAAGAGGAGGATTGGGGTCCTCATCCTTTTAGATTTGAGTTTGCCTGGTTAAAGGTGGAAGGATTTGTGGAGAAATTTAAAGAATGGTGGTCATCTTTCAAGGGGGTGACTTCGCGGGCTTTCAGTTATTCCAGAAATTGAAATTGTTAAAAGAGAAGATAATGGTGTGGAAAAAGGAGGTGTGGAAGCTTCATGAAAAGGAATCAGTGAAACTTCTTCAAAATATCCAGGCACTTAATATAAAAGAAGAGGTCAAAGAGTTATCGGAGGAAGAGAGGGCTTAGAAGAAAGTCTATAAAGCAAAATATAACACAGCCTAAGAGAGGAGTAAATCAAATGGAGGCAGCACTCTCAGGCAATTTGGTTGAAAGAGGGAGATAAGAATACAAAATTTCCCACACTATAGCAAGTGCTCAGGCTAATAAAATAACAAGTCATAGCGGAGGGGGAAAGAATTGAAGGCAAGGATAAGGTATGATCAGCAATTGTTAAGTTTTATAAAGAGCTGATTAAAAGGGAAGAATGGTTGAGACCTCTTGACAATCTCTCTTTTGCATCCTTATCTTCAGCGTCGACGGAAACATTAGAAAGGCCAGTTTCGGAGCTAGGGAGAGATAAGGCACCTGGACTAGATAGTTACCCACTAGCATTCTTTCAAAAAAATTTGGGCATAGATGAACATGATTTGGACTTTATTCATGAGTTCATTGATTCGCGTCACTTGGTGATAGAATTCAGGGCGACATTTATTACCTTAATCTTAAAAAAGAAGGTGCAGAATGTTCAAGGGATTTTAGGCCAATCAGCCTATTAGGAGCATCATATAAGATATTGGTGAAAATATTGGCTTCTATATTTAGTATGGTTCTTAACAAGGTGATTTCAAAATCTCAAGATGCATTCATGAAAGACGGACAAATAGCGGACAGTGTCCTTATTGCTCATGAATGCATTGATTCTTGTAAAAGGAAAGGAAAAAAAGAGCATCATCTGCAAGTTAGACATTGAAAAGGTTTATGATCATGTGGATTGGAATTTTCTCGACTACATGTTGCAGCGACTGGGTTATGAGGAGAAATGGAGGGCTTAGATGCAAGTTTGTGTTCGATTAGCAAAATATTCGGTTTTGGTTAATGGAACACCAAAAGAGTATTCTCCTCTTCTAGAGGATTGCAACAGGGCAATCCATTATCTCCTTATTTATTTGTGGTGGTGATGGAGGCATTTGGGAGAATGATAACAAGGGGTGTCGACAGGATTAATGGAAGGTTTTCATATGGATAACTCAACTTTCAAATTTCACATCTTCAATATGCAAACGATACTTTGCACTTATGTGAGGCCGAGGGCTTTGCAACACGATTTGGATGTAGAGCAAGTTCTTTCCCATATTCATACCTGGGGCTCCCCTTATGCATAGGGAAGCCAGCCAAGCATCTATGGGATAAAATTATCAAAAGATTTGAATGAAAGTTGTCATCTTGGAGGAGGCAGGCATCTTTCCTTGGAAGGCAAGTTGACACTAATAAAGTCAACAATGTCAAATCTTCCTATTTTTTTCATGTCTACTTTCAAATGCCCAAAATCTATTGTAGCTAAGTTAGAAAAGATTAAGTGGGATTTTCTAAAGAAAATCACACATTCCACTTAGTAAAATGGTAAGAAGTATGTAAACTGGTGTCTTAGGGGGGTATGGGCTTGCGTAGTTTGGAAATGATGAATGGGGCATTGTTGGGAAATGGGTTTCGAGGTTTGGCATTGAGGAAGGAAGTTTGTGGAGAGATGCGTTGGGTAGAAAATATGGAGTTGAGGAGGGTACATGGACAAAAGCTTCTTCCTTGTATAAGGCCTCGCCATTAGGGAAGATGGTGAACTCATTGAAAAATAAGGATTGACAGTGTGTGGGATTCTCATTAGGCAATGGCAAGAAGATACAATTTTGGGAAGATGTGCGGGTTGGGGACCAAAAATTGAGTATTATATTTCCTCGGTTAGTAGGTATTGTTGCCATCGGGCCAAGTATTTCTATTGAGAGGTGTTTTTCTATTCATGGTGAGGAAGTTGTGTGGGCACCTCCTTGTAAAAGAAATTTGAATGATGAAGAGGTGGAGGAGTTGATTAGATTGTTGGAATTACTTTCAAGTCAGCATCCATCTACCTCGAAGGAAGATGCTTTGGTGTGGCTCATCGAAAAATCTGGAAAGTTCTCTATAAAGTCCTACAAGAGACTAGACGGTGGACATCTCGACCAAGTAGAGTGCCATATAGCCTATGTTTGGCTTTATATTGCTCCTTCCAAGGTGGCAGTGTTTGCTTGGTTGGTGGGTAGGAAAAAGGTTCTCACAATCGACAAATAACGAAGGCGCCACATGATAATCCCAAATTCGTGTTTATTATGCTATAACAACGAGGAATCGATCCATCAGCTCTTTATTCACTATCCGTTTGCATCAAAGATGCGGGACGGCTTTTTCAACATGCTTTATATGGGTTAATCCAAGTTCAATACATTAGTTTTTCTTTGCTTGGCACAGAGGGGGCAAAGTTAAAGTTGGGAAATGGATTTAGCATTTGTGCTTGTTAGTAGGACTATGGAGCATTTGGTTGGAGAGAAATAATCGTTGTTTTAAAAATCGAAGGGGTCGATTTTTTGAAGTCTTCAATAGAGCAAAATTGAATGTAATAGAATGGGCGCAAGCATCTAATGTAATAGCTAGTGATCAAATTCCAACTAGCTAGTTAGAGTTGTAAGGGTGCAGTGTTTTGTATTTTGTTTATTTTGTATTCTTTAGCCTTGGCCTTCACTCAATAAAACATGTTATTATCATTTCCAAAAACAATCATGGTCTACTGTATACGGCAGACGGTATTCTTGAGGACAATTGATGCTTCCGCCAATATCAAGGATCACTCCTACGTATAGAACCTTCTAAAGGTAGTGATGCGAGAGGTCAACCTAAGGAATCTCATGCAAATTGTGATAGACAGTGGCAAGGTCTTTGTCAAGATGGAAAGAGGTCAATGAACATGTATTATAATTTGTATTGGACCCCATGTGCAGCTCATTGCATAGACCTCATGCTAGAAGTGATCGGGCAAAGGGACTCAAAGAGGACCACCATCAAGAGTGCGAAGAGAGTGACAAATTTCATACATAGTCACTCTTAGTTGTTAGGAGCGATGCGTAAGGAGTTGAAAGAGGATATAGTTCGGACGGGGGCAACACAGTTTGCCATGAACTTTATTGCATTAGAGAGCTTGTTGTCGCACAAGGGCGGATTGAGAAACCTATTCAGGATTAAGGCACCCAATGAATAGAATCAGAGACACGCTTAAAGTGCACACAACAAGATATTCCATAATGGTAAGGGGTGGTCATAACGGCCACCGCCGTTACCATTATGATACAGGCTGTTAAAGCCTTTTTTTTTCTTTTTTGAAAAAAAAAAAAAAAAAAAAACCTGTTTTGGCCCTGTAACAGTTGTTGCAGCCGTTATGTAATCATTTTTTAATACCATGGCATAGTATGTTAAGGAAATAGTCGTGAGGAACTAATTATGGGATAAGGTTCATGATGTGCTTGTCATCATAGAGTTGATCTATAGGATCTTAAGGGCGGTAGACAATGAGACATGGCCATTGATGGGGTAAATGTTTAAGTTGATGTGTTATAAAAGAATTTATAACAGCTGCATCCCCTCATTCGTAGAAATGGGTGATTAAAATCATAAAC
This sequence comes from Magnolia officinalis, assembly GCA_021015155.1. NCBI lineage: Eukaryota > Viridiplantae > Streptophyta > Magnoliopsida > Magnoliales > Magnoliaceae > Magnolia > Magnolia officinalis. The sequence continues at coordinate 22,886,670 of JAJHSJ010000016.1, read as the reverse complement.
AATAGATGGTAAAAGACCATTGAGCACTTCACCAGGCTAGTAAGTTTATTAATAATGACATCTTTTATTTCTAGTAAATTACATAATGTTTGAGTTTTTAAATATTACATTTTTTCTATTATTTCTATGTTGTTGATTAAATAATCTTTGGGTTTCAACAAATTTCCTGAACCTGAAATACCATCACAAGCATCGGCTACACGAGAATAATGATTTGAAGATGGTCATCCACCAAGTTCATAGAAACTATTCCCCACATCGAAGAGGAAAATAGATTGGGAATGAGGTAATGATATATTTAGTATTTTACTTTCTTATAATACGGTCATTCAAATAGTGAATGGATGATTAATACTTGTAATTGACAGCTATGCATTTTAGAGACGCTAGAGGCCTATTCTCGTCTACAACTGCAAAAGCATCAAAGAAGAATGATGCCATGTGAGTGTATGAATTTCTTGGAAATTAAAAAGTATTGCCCCAATGTTAAATATTATTGCATTGAAATAATAGATATTCATGACAAACAGGTAGACAAGTGGTGGTTCATGTATGTGCTCAAGGTTCCCAAACTGCAGTTATTGGTGGTCCATGTTCTAGCCCAAATAGTTTCCTCTTCTTCACCATGTGAGAGGAATTGGAATACGTAGTCACTCATCCACACTACGAGGTGGTCAATGGATACTGGGACGTGCAAGAACCCAACGGACTCTACCCAATTTTAACGGATCCAGGTCCCGTGTTTGGACTCATTAGCAAACGGGTTGGGTTCCAGTCTTACCATCTAGTACCCAATTAGAAATCGAGTCTAGACAGCTCCTGGTTGGGTCTATTTGGATCCAGGTTGGATCCAAAGCTCAAGTTGGCCACACGAGAAAAGAGTGGAGATTATACACCCACCATTGAAACAGTCTGGGGCCACAAAAGCTTTGGATCATGCTAATATTTATGTTCTTTCTGTTCATCCTAGTGGGAATGACCTTATGAATAGCTGGGCTGCTTTATGAATGGTTTGTAATGCATATAAACATTATGGTGGAGCTCAGAAAGGTTTGAACGGTAGGAAGCCCCTATCCACTGTTTCTAGTCGTGTGGCCCACTTGAGCTTCAGATCCGCCTCATTTTTTATCTCATGTCTTAACATGAGTTGCCAAAACGGATTGATGGGGGTTGATTTCTCACAAATAGCAGTGGGGTCGGTCAGATCATTCAAATGTCACATCGCCTGTAAGGTGGAGAGGGGAGAGTGGATTAGGTGCGGCCCTAGACTCACCCAACACGGTGCTTCCATGACCGTGGGCCCACCTTGATGTACGAATTGTATATCCAAACCATCAATCCGTTTTCCATTTTAGGAAATAGGCCCCAACATATTTGCCTTTGTTGTATGGGGAACGAGGAATCGGTGGACCACTCATTCATTCACTATTCCTTTATCAATCTGATTTGGTCATATCTTGGCCCAAATTCCAAGTCTTGTGGAACTTTCCTTCTTCAACGGGAGATCTCTCAAAGGCTTCGCATGGAGTTAATTTGGGAAAGCAAAGGACTTTACTATGGAGTGACTTTACCGATTGTCTAGTGGTCTATTTGGGAAGAGAGAAATGGTAGATGCTTTCGCAATGAGAGCAAATCGATAGAGATTGTATCTCAAAGGGCAAGATTATTAGTTATAGAGTGGGCCTCCACCATCGAAATGCTTAAGGGTTGTAATGTGTTGTTTCTTGGGATTAAGCTGGGTAGATCTCAGTGGCTCAGTTTTGTCTTTCTTTCTTTGTTGCTTGTTTTTGTGTGTTAATAAATCTTGGTTATCTTTCAAAAAAAAAAAAAAAAAGGACACCAAAAATGAAGCAGAACAAAATCTCAGGTGGACTTAAAACACAGAAAGCTTCAAAAAGTTTGGATCAACCTAATATTTGTTTTCTTTCCTTCATCTAGGTCTCTGTGACCTTATCAAAAGGTTGGACAGCCTGGATATACAATACATGCATCAAGGTGGGACCCACTGTCAGGTTGCACCATGCAATGCTTTAAATATCATTATTGCGTAATGTATCACACCCTTGGGGTACGAATACATATCGGTTATCGCATGGGATATATCAGTTGTATCGCGTAATTTATCGTTGATGTTGGGAAACATGGGAAAATTAGGAAATTGGTTGAATTTTTCAATGAAATTTCAAGGATAGTTGAAAAAGACATTAATACACACTTGGAAATCAAAACATTACGGGAAAAAAAAAAAAAGGTGCAGATCATAGGGGTTTCCTTTGTATGGGGTCCTAATATATGCGTTTTCCAACTGAACTGATGCAAGTATATTCAAAGTCTTTTCATATAATTTATAAATGTAAGAAGACATGTATGGAAACCCAAGCAATACATTCAAAAGTAAAAGAAGAATCACTAGATCAGGTTACATACATGTTTAATTTTTTGTTTGGATATAAAGATTGCAACTGATTTGCGAGAAATTGAGAAATTTAGATTTTTCTCAATTTTCCGCAACTTGACTCATCTCCCCCAAATCTCGAAATTGAAGTTCCAATGATTTTTCATGGAAAAAATGAAGAATCATAGATTTATAACCATTTGACACTGGTTTAATGTGATTTAAGGCAAAAACATAAATCAAAAATTAAAAATGCTCACTAGATCGAATAAGTGAGATATATCGACACTACCTGTGCATTTCGCATCGCTTAGGTGGGATACAAGATATATCGTAGGATATATCGGTTGATATCGTCGATATTTAAAACACTAGCACTGTGTTTGGTGAGGCCAGGGTCGCACCTACTCCACTCCTCAAAGAGAGACCATGATGCAGACATTAGACCATTCAAAGTATATCAACGCAGGAGGCATGCGTTACCCGTGTCAATGTAGTTAGATGACGGGTACAAGTCAGGTCTACTGAGGTTAAGACTTTACACATGTGTTCGTGACGTGTGTAAGTTGCTTGACCGTTAGATTGCGAGGATGGTGTGATCAGACCGTTGGATCGTCACGGGCCACCTTCATTGCACTATCATCGGGGGCCCATCGGATATCTTGGATTTGAGTTTATTTGATGCATATTTTATTTATTTGAGTTTTGAGACAATGTATGCACAATTTTTTTTGTGAATTTCTTTTTAAAAAAACTTTTTTAGTAGGGGTATTTTGGTTATTTAATGTAATTCTGAATTTATAAGGGTGTTTTTGCCCTAAACCTCAAAGGGAATGCTATGTTATGTTCATGAAAAGGAGAGCTTTTGCTTCTTTAAGGTCAAACGATTCCGTCTTCAACTTCTAGTGATTAAAAGAGGGCATGAGGCCCAGGGAAGTGATTTCCTATCTTCTCCTTCTCTCTCCTACTTTCTTTTCTCAAGGTATTCTCTTCTTTAAACCTATTTTTCTTCCTTTTCTTCTAAATTCTCTAGATCTAAAAGTTGATCCCTTTTCTTTTCAATCCAAATCATTAGATCTTAGCAGATCTTGATCCCCACATATACATATTTTGATCTTCTTCAAATCTCATCACCCAAGACCTTAGATTTGAAATATAATTAAAGAATCATCCATTTTTCTAAATTTCCCAGATTTCCCAATCCAGAAATTCCTATTTCCTATATTAGCGAATTCATTTGTATCGTTGGATAGACCCATTGCAAGACGAAAGTCATATCTTTCACCGGATCTGACTAAATTCAAATTTTAAGGTTCAATACGATGTGTTTGTGATGGATGGCCGTAATCATTGCTGAATTTTCCTTAGTTCCTTCTTGATTCATAATGTATAATGCTAAGTTTTATTGTTAATGCTTGCATAAATCTGCCCCTTTTAAATTCTGCATTCATTTAGGGTTGGATTAGGTTGTCCTACACCAGACCATCAGTATCTTGTTGGAAGCTAGGTGGGGCCAACCATGGTGTTTACAAAAATCCAAACCATCCATCCGTTTTACTATATCATTTTAGGGCACGGCCCTTAAAGTGAGGCAAATCTAATGCTCACATGGGCCATACGAAAGAAACAGTGGAGATTGTACGCCCACCATTGAAAGATTCATGGGGCCACAAAAGCTTTGGATCAGGTTGTAATTTTTATTATTTCGGTTCATCCTAGTAGGAATTACTTTATGAAGGTTGGGCTACTTTATGAATGGTTTAGATTGCATATAAACATCATGGTGTTTCTAGTCGTTTGGCCCACTTAAAGTTTCAGATCCACCTGATTTTTGGTTTCATGTCTTAACACGAGCTTCCAAAACGGATGGACAAGGTGGATTTCTCATAAACATCATGGTGGGCCCAGGGTCATTCAAACATCACATCACCAGCATGTCGGCTCCCCATCCTTGGGTCGAAAGCTAGGTGGGTTCCACCATGGAGTTTGTGAAAAATCCATGCCATCCATCCGTTTTTCTAGATCATTTTAGGGCATATCCACTTTACGGTCCAAAGATTGCTCAACATTGAAACCTTCCTAGGGCCCACCTATGATTAAAATCTGCCTCATTCTTGGGCTCATAGACGAAAATGAGATGTCAAAATGGATGAACGGCATCAATCACACACATACATAAATGTGGGCCTCATAGACTCTTTTGAAAGCCCACCTCCAACAACGGGGGTAGAATCCTGAAAATGAAAGGTCATTGGGGCAGGACCGACTTTTTCAGCCCTTAACGGTGCTTTTCCATCTATGTTTGTTAGTCAAAGTCAAATAAGTGTTTTTCTCACTGTATTTCCAAATGGTAGGCAGATTACTTTAAATATTTTTAAAATGGGCGTGTATCCAAAAATAGCCCAAAAAAGTAGGAGGTTATTTGTAATTAACTATATATTAATGATAGGGCTCATATGTGAGCTCATGCCAATAGTTCAATTAAAATGAACGTGTGAGTAGACACATAGCATCCGCTAGAAGCGCTCGCTCGAGTCTTTCAAAATGTGATTTTATCCTTTTTGATCATGTATGCACCAATGTTCCAAGGGTGATGTAAGATGTACATGGGTTATATAAGATGCATGATTGACTTGCATAGGAATTGCAATTTTTTAATTTAACTTGGACAAAATAACTTGAGATTTCCATTTGAACTTTAACATCTCCATTTTATTTTACACATTTGGTATGTGCAATTGGTCACGTGTTGCGTCAGTTAATCATGGGTATATAAGCTATCGTATGGGCTACGCATGGGCAATGCTTTCAATTTTTTTGGGACGTGTTGGGCGGGCTAGCCTAGAGGATTTTGGGCTGGGATTGGGAAGCATGAAGTGCGGCCCAACCAAGCCCAGCTCGAAGCATAGATCCAAAGATCCAACGGGCATCTGAACCCAAGCAGTTCTAGGTCCAGTTCTTAAAGAACAGACCTGGACCCGACAAGACCCGAAACTGGTTAGCCAAGGTATGGATAATATAGGACCTGACCTGTCAATAGCTGTAGGAATAGAATGGCCTATGAGAAGCTGTAGAAAATCGTATTTTGTCACTATAATGTGAAGTTAAAAGAGAGCTAGTTATGGGCAAAACGTGGGAAGCTGACAGAGCATGGCCCATTGGACTTGATGGCTATAAGCGTAGAGGCCATCTTAAAGATAATGTTGAGGACCCACTTTACTAGTAAGTGAAGTCAGCTAACTTGGATGATACTAATGGAGGACCTAATCCAACAGTATCCAAAGGAGAAGTGGCTCTTGGCATTGACGTTGACCAGGTCATGGAGAAGGAAAAGACTAAAGGCGACTCCTTGGCCACATTGATGAGGAATCCAACACCTAATTATGAGGTCATGAGGTATCTTCACAGCGTACTCAAAGACGTCGCATGATTTCAAGTGCTGACGATAACAATGAGATCTTATACCCATCTCACAAAGGTGACAAGGTAATGATGGTGGCCATGGGGTAATGACAATCACGGCAGTGGTGGCCGTGAGATCGGTGGGAGTGCTGGGATGGAGGTGGCAATGGCTATGCTCACAAGACTGGTCATAATTAAAGATCGTTAACCAGTTCAATAAGTAGGTAGATTTTGACTGTGGCACTCAGGATGAGACCATGATCTCATACATTATCTTCATTTTGAGTGTCACAAGGGTAAGAAGAAGAAGCTCCCACGCCGCCAAGAGGAGTCTCCAGCACATAGCATGTTTCCATGGACATTAGTTCAGAGCAGGAAAGCTCTACTTCCATCCCACCTTATACACATGGTGGCTACTATGGCTATAGATATGGCTATGGCATGACCAATTCCAGTATTACCTACAATTACGACGCTCAATCACAATATTCTAGCTATGGATATGGGCATTGTTTGAAGTAACCCTGATATTATCAAAATATCCTCGGTATTATCTGTATCTCCAACTCGACAATACCGATAACATTGGTAGCGATATCGATAACATTGGGAGTCTCAGAAATTCCAAGTATCGACGATGTATCACCAAGTATCACTAAGCGTCGCTAGTGTATTGATATCACCAATGTATGACTAATATTTTCGACTGTGTAAATTCCAAGTGCCACTTGTATCGCCAATGCATCGGTATTGTCAATTTTTTCGACTTTGTAAATTCCAGGTGTTGCTTTTATCGCCGATATATCAGGGATGTTTCTATAATATCGCTAATGTATCAATATCACCAAAAATCTGTTTATTAAAAAAATTTCCATTTCAATTGTTTATGGGTGCATGGTTGTATGCAATACTCAAATTGTCGACGATAATATCAATCATATCGTGATATTATCATTATCGCAACATGGGCAATATCGAGACCACAGTCTTTCATTTCTTTTCTAGTTGTTGACGATTTCTCGGCGAGATATCACGTGTTGTCAATATTCTGAAATGTTGATGGATGTTTGGATGGAAGGTTGGATGGTTAGATGGATGGTTGGCTGGATGATGGGATGGATGGTATGGTTAGACTGGTTTCTTACGACAACACAAGCTTTTAGGGCCCCATTAAATGGAAACTTATCATGTATGCATTCTTTTTGCAATTTATTGATTCCTAAATATGCAAATATGTGTATTTTAGCTTCTCTTGAAGTTTCACTGGAAATTTTCACCATTTTCTCTTGAATCTCTTGAAGTTTCACTGGAAGTTTCCCTAATATTTCCCCGCATTTTCGTTTATCAGCGATATCAATATTTCCGTATCCTTGACCAGCAAAACTTGTAGCGATATTGATACTTCGAACATTGGATATGGGTAGGAGAGTGCTAATGGTTGTGAATAGAGGGGAATAGCCTAGCTTCTCATATGACAACAACGAGTAATATCCACGAGTAGGAGTCGGTCCATATCCTGCGAACCTTTTTCAACCACACTCGGTTACCATTATACAGTATCCACAGCTGGGCATTACTCATCCAAGGATGATGAGTACCGATGATACCTCAGAGAGTACTTACATTTGTCTTTCAGTTCATGACCTAGCCACAATACTATCGACACATGGGACGGTAGTACTATGGGCTGATTAGTGCGGAAAGAGATGATGACCTTGAATGCCTCATAATTTCATGTAGGTTTGAGGCATAGGTAAGTTTTTTCATTCTCTTTTTTTTTTTTCAAAAGATCCCGCTATATTTCATTGAGAAAAGAACTTTACACAGAGCACAGCCCCCCCCCCCCCCCAATATGAAAAGGAAAGCAGAAGAGGAGAAACTAAGATCTAGACATGTGCACCACGCCTAAACCAGTCCTATCTAGAACCAGTTCACCTCGCGTGGTCCAAGGGAGGTCGGCCGCAGTGTGGAAAACCCTGTGAGACTGATTCAAACTACCCCAGCGGGCCAGGCTGTCGGCCACCTAATTGGCCTCTCTAGGAGTGTACATGATGGAGATAGAATGCGAGGCCCTGAAGGAAAGAAACTGGTTTTTCCAATAGAATACGATCCATGGCACATTACCCTCATTGGATAGGAAGTCTACCACAGCCCGTGAGTCACTCTCAACCTCGATGGAAGAAAAGCCCAAATCCAGACAGAGCTTCAGACCGTCAATCACCGCCTTCACTTCAGCCATAAAGCTTGATCCTTGCCCGTACCCTTTGGCGAAAGCGAACATGAAAACCCTTTTATCATCTCTACAAACACCTCCACTACCCGAGGGACCAGGGTTCCCCATCGAGGACCCATCCACATTCAGCTTAACCTTACCTCTGGACGGTTTGGACTATCTCACGACCTCAAAAGGACGGCATATCCCACTGCCATGGGGGATCCGAAGCTCTGCCATCACATCCCTGTCTTCCTGCAACTTAGCCGGAGGGAGCGAAAAGGAAGTACAAAGCAGGAAAAGCCAGGACCGCACCTGGGAGGTCATTAGAGAGAGTTTGATCGGGGTTCCGTCAAAACGCTGAGCATTCCTCGTCTTCCAAATCTCCCAGAGGATCAGCGCAGGCGTGATACCTCTGAGGAAACCCACGAAAGAAGTTCCATTAGAAATTGCCGACCACTGGGCCATCCTTCCCCTTGTGGCCTGGTTTGAGAGATACGGCACCGACAGCAGCGTCGAGAAGTGGGACCAAGTAGCTGTGGCGAGTTCCCCTTCAATGAAGAGGTGCTCGCTGGATTCTTCATCTCGATTGGATGGGCTGCAGCAGGCGCAGGCTGAGTCCAGCTGGACTCCTCTCCGCTTCACCCTGCTATCAACGGGAACAGCCCTGTTGAAAACCTTTCATGAGAAAATGGCTATTTTCCGAGGGAAAAAGGGGTGCAACGTCCATCTAGTCCAAGCACGAGGGTGGCCCCTGGACCTAATCAGCTTCCACACTGATTCGGTTGTGAAATTCCCCAGCTTCTCCCTAGTCCAGATAATGCGAACTTTTCCCTGATTCAACACTAGACCCTCAGCCTGCACGTGTTGTTTGACGGCATCTGGCAAAGAGGCAGGGAAAACACCGTTGTGGCAAAGGCCGGCCGAGTCCAACACGTCTCTGATCTTCAGGTCTGGCGGGTGTAGGGCTGCACCGTTCGGAAGCCAGTTCGCTAGGGGGCCAAGGCCCGTCCAGTTCTCAGACCAAAAATTGTTTGGTCCCATCTCCCAGCAGAAAGCGGGAGTGATCGAGAACGAGAGCGTGGAGGTTCCTCGCCTGCTTCCAAATGGGGGAATCAGTTCGCCGATACACAGAGATGTCCCTGGAGTGATTGACAACATATTTTGTGCGCATAAATCTCGCCCATAGGCTGGATTGGTAGCCGAAAAAAATCGTCCAGGCCCTCTTCATTCTCAGGGCCTCCGAAACCTCCTGCAAGGCCTTGATGTCCAGGCCACCTTCCTTCGACGGGGACGCAATATGCTTCCAGGCGACCCAGTGAAATTTCTTATTTCCATCCGACCACCCCCAAAAGAAGTCGGCAAAACCTCTTTCTAGTAAAGACAGCGTCTTTCTCGGGGCCTCTATCGATGCCATGGTGTGAATTGGAATGCTCGAGAGGACATGTTTAATGAGCGTGATCCTGGCCGCCTGATTGAGGAACCGAGATTTCCATCCTGAGATACGGGCCAAGATTTTATCAATCATGGGCTGGAAGGCCGCAGATGTAGTCCTCCCTCTGGACAGCGGCACCCCAAGGTAACGAAGAGGGGGGGATGATCTTGAGATTCCAGACAGTCTCTCCACGCACCGCGCCCTCCTCTCAATCATCCTAGAGGAGACAATGAGGCTGCTCTTGGCCCTATTGATCTTGAGGCCCGACACTTCCTTGAAATTCTGCAGGAACGCCATCATGTTCCTGATGGTAGGTGTGCTAACATTAATGAAGATCGTCGTATCGTCCGCGAAGAGCAGGTGGGAAATCGGGAGGCATCCTCTGCTCGTGTGAAAGGGCTGACACAAATTGGCTTCAAACATAAACTTGAGACCCCTGCCGAGGGATTCCATCATCAAGATAACGAGACTGGGGGAAAGAGGGTCTCCCTGGCGGAGCCCTCTCTCAGATTTGAAGAAGCCCGAAGGCTCCCCGTTAAGAAGAACCGAGAACCACAAGCCCGACCAACATTTTTCAACCAAACTGATCCACTCGTTGCAGAAACCGAACTTCTGAAGCACCGCTTTAAGGAACATCCAACTGACCCTGTCATATGCCTTTTCCAAGTCAATCTTGAAGACGATATTGTTGCCCCTAACTTTTTTGTCGATGTCCCTAAACAGTTCCTGCGCCAAAGAGATGTTGTCTGTAATTGATCTCCCCTTCACGAAGGCCATCTGCTCAGCCGAGATGAGCCTTGGTAGGATGGAACTCAACCTGGCTGCAATCACTTTGGAAAATACTTTGTATTCACAGTTACAAAGACTAATGGGGAGGAAATCAGAAAAGGATCTAAGCGCCGGGATCTTTGGGATAAGACAGCAAAGACGAGGAGAACGCTCTAGGAATGTTACCTCCTTGGAAAAGGAATTTGACTGCACAATGAAGGTCCTCTCCAATAATACTCCAACAGGCCGAGAAGAAAGAGCCAGAAAATCCGTCCGAGCCGGGAGCGCCATCCACTGGAATGGCAGAGACTGTAGATTTTACTTCTTCCAACGTTGGTCGGGCCATGAGATAGGCATTGTCTTCCGGGGAGATCAGCGAAGGGATCGGGGATAAGAAATCGCCCGACAGGGCAACCTCCTCTGAAGAGAAAAGGCCCTTGAAGAAATCCACCGCTGCAGCCCTGATCTGAACTTGGTCGTGGGTTGTGGTCCCATTCGGAAGCTTAATTTCCCTGATTGAGCTCTTCTGGCTCGGTCGACAGTAGAGGCGTGAAAGAACTTCATGTTTCTATCACCCTCCATAAGCCACCTATTCCTAGACTTTTGTTTTCAGAAAGTTTCCTCCATACACTCCAACTTGAGCAACGACTTTCTCTCCGAATCCAGATTGGACAGAATCGCCGCTGTTGGGTTGGTAATCAACTCCTGTTGTAGCAATTCAACCCGCGCAAATGTGGCCTTGATCTGGCTGAAGATGTTCCCGAGAGAATCACAATTCCAGACTTTCAGGGCCTGTTTGGTACTCTTCAGCTTGCACAACAGGTGGACCATAGGATTAATGAAGACCTCCGAGTTCCATGCGTTGGAAACAATCGCCTGGAAGTTATCATGTTGCGTCCACATCCTTTGGATGCAAAACGGACGGGGAGCGGATGGGGGGGCTGAGGGGGAGGAAAGGAGGAGAGGGGAGTGATCCAATGTGATCCGGGGAAGGTGCTTCATGTTGAAGGAAGGGAAGAGCTAAAGCCAGGAAGGGGAGCACAGGGCCCTGTCCAACGTCGCCCATTTCTTACTGATGCCTGAACGATTGTTACTCCAAGTGAAAGCAGATCCAGAGAACCCCGCATCAATGAGGCCTGCTTGGTTGATCGCATCCTAAATCTCGGACGTGCTAATCCCCGACAAGGAATTCCAGCCAATTCTCTCCGTGTGGGACGAGACGGCATTAAAGTCCCCACAAACAATCCAAGGGCCAGCCACCACATTAGCCTTAATGAGAAGATCAGCCCACAAACTCCTCCTGCGCAGGTAGGAGCACTTAGCGTACACACATGTGAAATAAAGAGGAGTGCCGATGCCTGGGACCGAAGCCCTGAAGGCCAGGAACTGATCAAAAGCCGAAAGCGAATCCATGGAGATCGTTGAGTGATGGAACACCCAAATCTTCCCCGCTGCCGACAAATTAGACAGGGAGCAATGAAATCCCAACTTCAGCCCAATACTGACTCTCCTGGAATCAGCAATCATGGGCTCCATGATGATGACAATCGAAGGCTTGTAGGACTTGACAAACCACTTCACGTGTCTGGTCGAGGGGGAATTGCCAATTCCCCGCACATTCCAGAAAAGGATACTATCCATCCGAAATGTTGCCTGAGTTGATGGCCCTGTTGTTCTTGGTAATCCTCCTGCCGCTTCTAGATTTGGCTAAGCCATTCTGACTCTGCGTCTTGATCCCAACACGATCCCTAGATCCTGCTATACTTACTGCTGGAAGATGGGAGTAGTCCGGAGTTTCGCAGCCGCCTATCGAATCATCAATCTCAGAATCAGACAACCCACTGTGAGAAGAATTCAGGGACTGGACCTGGCTATCCTGAATCTGAGGATCCCTGGTTCGAGCCTATTGAGAGAGGAAATAGGGAGACAGATCAATGTGTAACTGGCCTACCACATCATGGGGAGCCCTTGCCTTGGTTACTTCATCCATCCTTGGAGGAGAGCCAGCTCCTGCAGCTTGAAGGCAAACTGTTAAGTTCCTCGGAGTTGCGCCCTCAGATTGAGAAAGATTTCTGCATCTGTATGTGATAATCTTCTTGGGCCTGCCCTTACGATCTATGGTTGCTTTCTGCTGAGGGGAGGGGCACTGGGGGTCTCCGAGCGGGAGATGGTGTTCCTTAGAAGCACATTGGGGGAGATGGGGTGTTAGGGTAGTCTGGTTGATTTCCAGAACCTGGATCTCAGCTAAAATGGGGCGATGATCTTTCCGACTGGGGGAATTGCCCTTCCGCAAGGAAGAGTTGGGCTGCTTATTGCTACGAGCCCTACTTCTTTGATCAGATCCTATCAGTAGGGGGGGAATCAACTACAAGTGAGGGGAGAGCGGGGTGGCCGGTATCACTGAGTCATCTTGGGAGGGTGGAGTGGCCGACATGTGAGCGTCGTTGGGACTACAATCTGACAGTAGTCGTAACTGTAGCCCGCCCTGAAGACGGAGAGGAACCAGGTCAGTAGAGGCATTTTGACAAACACTTGGGGGGCCTTCCTGGAAGTCTCCTCTGTTTGGGTAAAAGGACTGCAGAACCCATTGTTTTGTGTTCTGATCCTTCCTAGGAGGAGGGATATTGGATGAGGAATGGAACTTGTGAAGATCCTCCGCAGGGTTTTCAATAACTGCTAGAATGGGGTAGGAATCCTGACCCACCTTCAGGTCCACCGCTTTGAATAAATCTCTCCTAGCCTGACGAGCACCATGATTCTGGCAAACACCTGAAATATGCCGAACCTAGACACCGAGTCAATCTCCACTACCTTCCCATAGTGTTGGCCGATGTCGACGATCACCGATTCCAGCCAGGCATGGGCAGGAATACCATACAACCTAATCCACACCCCTCCATACCCGAGGACGGCATTGGGATGCCAGGGCTCAATCCTGTCCAGGCCCAAAGCTGAAATGAGGTCACTATCTGCACTGAAATCCTTAAGCTCCTCAGATCTGAATTGGAGAAGGAAGGCATCAGGAGCTACTCTGTTAACATCAACTGTCGACACTGCAAACTTGGGAGTTCCAGAGCGTCCTGATTAGGTGAACGATGGGAGTTCTCTTTACGACCTACATATCCCACCAGGGACAGAGCTAAACCCTGGCATCTCTGCTCGACCGCTGCTTTATCAGCCGTGACCGTGAAGGACTCGGATGCTGCCGATGAGGCGGATGCGTGAGGGGGCCTTTGTTTGAGGATGTTATAGGAGTTAAAGATAGGGGGATATGACTCTGATGATGGGTTTCTCTCTGCTTCGCCTTCCCCTGGGATCCGGACTTCCGGAATGCGGGTTGAACAGTGACGACTCTCCCATCCAAACGTTTACCATTCAAAACCCCAATCGCGGCTCTCGCATCATCTTCGTAGACGAATCGGACAAAGGCATACCCTCACGGTTTAAGAGATCCTGGAAAAGTGGGTTGATATACCTCCCTCACCTTACTGTATCTCCCGAAAATCATATGGAGGTCCTCCAGGGAGCAATCAAAGGGAAGATTCCCAATGAACGCAGTGGAGAAATCATACCTAGGTTGTGCCGGCGAAGGACGATGTGGGGACTGGGCACGCTTCGTATATCTATCCGTCTTGCTTGGATTGCGGGGGAAATCCCTAAGTGGAGGACGGCCTCTGCGTTGTTCTCTTCGACGCTCTGGCGAATGTTGATTGTCCGGAGGGCGAAGATGGCGAGATGAGGAGTGAAACTTCCTCATTTTCCTCTTCCTGCACCAACTAACTAGTGTCTTCTTCTTCTCTCCTCCATATCTTTATGGATGGACTGCTTATGTTTTATTACTTGCAAGTATAGTATTTGAATATTACAAACTCATTTTGGTTATGGATACAAAGTTTTTTTCTGACAACACATGGTTTAAGCCCCTATAAAATGGAAAACTTATTATGTATAGTTTTCTTTCCCCAATATTTTGACTTATAAATGTGTAAACACGCGTCTCTTAACATCTCCTAAAGTTTCATTGAAAATTTCCACCTTTTTTCCCCATGTTTCCCTTGACCAATGATATTTTTCCACATATCAACGATATCGATACATATTTTTGTATCCCCAGTCATGGATACATGTAATAATACCTATACTTTGAACATTGAATAGTCACATTAATGCTTGGATCGAGATCGTGAGAAGGTATACACAGCATGTTGACTTGTTGAGGCAAGATAACAAATTTTAGTTTTAGGCCCCAAAAACCGATACGATGCGATTGTATCGGCCGTTTTTTAGGCCCCATTTTTTTTAACAAGTAGGAAAAATATGGAAAATGTAAAATACCAAAATCTAACATTTTATTGTGTTTTAAACATATATTCAATAGTTTATAATGTTATTCTTTGATAAGAATGTAGTTTGCCGGCCTGACCTGTTGAAAATCAACCAAATAGGCCCTAATTAATCACAAATTAAGCATGGTGAAAGAAGATGAGAAAATGAAATGAAAATGATGATTTACCCTTGACATCTGATTTTTCCCAAAAAGTCCATTCTAGAGGTGGTTGTGCGCAACGAGAACCGGGGTTGTAAGGCCTGGGCATGTAACCCTAAACAAGGCTTGAGTGCCAATCCAGTCTCAAAATCATGCATGGTCCCCAACCCAGCCAATTGACCGTGAAGTCATATAATTTAAAGGGTGGAAATAATTCTATAAGGCCTCACTTAAGGATACGATGTTTCCATCTATGCATGAAGCATTTACCTTGGTGCCCATTAGATAAATTGTATGGATATTATGGACCATACCATCAGCCTACTCACATGGAGTCAAGCTCTAAGGTAATTTTATAGGGCCAAGGCCTTTTCAACCTAATTAGAGTCGGGGCTGAGCTAAGGCCAACCCCGGTCCAAACCTAGCTTGACCCTAGTCAATTCCACTTTAGTTCATCAAATCTCACTCAAATCTTGTGATTTGATCCCCAAATAGCCCTATATCTAATCTAAAATAAGTTTTTAAGCTTCATTTGAGCTTGGAATAAACAAAAATACAGAGAGAGAGAGAGAGAGAGAGAGAGAGAGAGTTAGCAAGAAACAACAAAAGGGAGCCTTTATGGCCATACCTGCCATATCATGAACCCCATAACAAATGCGATACAGTTGTATCAACCGACACATCCCTTTCCTCTAGTATGATTGGTTGACCCACATATAATGCACCGAGGGGTAACGCTATGGATATTATCGATTGTGTAGAGATGAAATAGGGAAGAACAGAGAAAAGAAGGGAGAGAGAAAGAGATGAGAGAGGAAAAGGCAGGATTAGGGTTACATGTCCCTACCCTTCTATCTTTTATATTTAAGCATTAAAAAAGCAAAAATGGCAAAATTGCCCCTACTATATTAGATAGAATGACCAGCATATTCAAAGACTAAAAAGACCAAGAAATAAGTGCCATGTAAGCCCATAACCAAAACCAAGTAGGTCGTAGGCTCATAGCCATAACCTTTAGCATTTCCCCTCAGGTTAGAGCATAGATGTCCCGCATGTAGCTTGGAAACAAGTTTGTCGAATTGAGATTTTCCAAGAGCATTGGTGAATAAATTGCAATTTGATCACGAGATGAAATATAGGGTGTGTGGATCGGTCCTTGAGATATTGTCTCAAATGAAATGGCAATATACTTCTATATGCTTCATTCTCTCATAAAACACGTGATTATTGATGATATATATCTCAGCTTGATTATCGTAATGTAAAGATATGAGAACCTGAACTTCGAATCCCAATTATTTGAGAAGAGATTTCAACCATATAAGCTCACAAGTCGTATGCGTCATTGATCTATATTCAGCTTCAGCACTTGACCTGGCAACCTCGTTCTGTTTCTTACTTTTCCAAGTTACCACATTACCACCTATGAAGATGCAATAACCTACAGTCGACCTTCTATCATGTCTCGACACAGCATAATCTGCATCTGAATAACCGACTACGTGAAGATGACCATGAGCTTTATACATGATACCTTTCCAAGGGGAACATTTCAAATACCTAAGAATCCTCATAACTACTGCTAGATGTTGTGCCCTTGGACTTTGCATGAACTGACTCACAATACTAACTGAATAAGCAATATCAGGCCTAGTGATGGTCAAATAGATAAGTTTGCCAACATTCCTTCTGTGCATACCAGGGTCTTCTAACAATTCTCCTTCTTCAACTTCAAGTTTGAGACAAGGGTCCATTAGTGTATCAACCGGTTTAGCACCTAACATTCCTATCACTTTCTAAAAGTCACACGTATATTTTCTCTAACATAGATTTATTCCAACTTTTGATCTTGTCACTTCAATATCCAAAAAATATCGAAGAAGACCAAGGTCTTTGATCTGAAACTGAATTTGAAGATATGACTTCAGGTTTTTTATACCCTCCAAGTCATCACCAATCACTATAATATCATCCATATAAGAGTGCTTGAAGAAGACTAAATGATCTACTTCTATTTAATCCAAATAATAAAACCACACTATTGAACTTCTAAAACCAAGCCATTGGTGATTGCTTCAACCCATATATAAACCTGATCAATCTGCATACTTTCGATGACTCCCTCTAAGCAACATACCCAGGAGGTTGCTCCATGTAGACTTCTTCGTGTAGGTCTCCATGTAAGAATGCGTTCTTCACATCCGGCTGAAAGAGAGGCCAAAAATGATTTGCAGCTAGTGATATAACAACCCGAACTGGTTCTCACCACTGCCCATATAATATTTGGAGAATCGGCAATATCTTTTGTCATTCATAGGGGGTATTTTCTTTCACCCTTCCTATTACACTATGTAGGTCTTATGCACGGTTGGCTTATAGCACATACTGCGGCCTGTAAAAATTTGAGATAACCAGTGATAATTGGAGATAATCAGCGATCCATCAAAGATGATCTTGGAGACAATAAGGCATTTGCACAGCTTGGTGCCTTTAATATTGGCGATAACAACGATAATTGATGATAATCGGCGCACCGATGATTTTGGAGAATCTTGGAGACAATCGGTGATGATTTTGGAGAATCTACTGGTCATCATTCTGAAGTATCGGCGATTATCATTTTGAAGAGTGGGCGATTATCAACAATTATCACCCCGCATGTTATTGTCCTGGAGAATCAGATATTGTCTTCAAGAATCAGAGATAATAGGGCTTATGCGTAGCTTCTTGCCTTAAAATTGGCCGGTCATCGTCGACGATTATCGTCATGGAAGATCGATGATTATCATCCATTCCGAAGATTTGGAGAATTAGATATCAGATCTTTCCTTGACATAACTATTATATAACATTCTTCACTCTTGCTTTATTGGAGTGTTTTTTTTTTTTTTTTTGTCATTGCATGGCATTCTTTTTGTCATTGTGCGGCATTTTCACTCTTCCTTAGAGTGTACCCTCTACCCCCTCTTGATTGGGCCGGATTTTCCATGGAAAATCTTCACAAAAGGAACTTCTTCTCCTTCAAGGATAGCACATTTTTATAAAACGACCATTGACAGGTATTCCTACTCCCCGTCGATTCTAATTCACGACTCGGTAGGCTTCATTGGAGTAAACCTCTGATACAATGTATGGACCATCCCATTTAGGGTCGAATTTGCGCCCAGTTCTGTGTGTAACCACAATGTGTCTTTTAAGCATCAGTACCATGTCTCCTTTCTTGAAGGATCGATGTTTGACTTTCTTATCAAAGGCAGTTGTTATCTATGCTTGATATAGCTCTAAACGTTGATGCGTTGCTAACCATTTTTCATCCAAAATATCTAACTCCATTAACATTATTTTGGCGTTTTCATCTTCTATAATTGATTCATGCACTGCCTCCCTTAACGATGTAACTTGCATTTCGATTGGCAGAACAACTTCAACTCCATAAACCAAGGAGTAAGGAGTGGCTTTTGTTGCCATACGATGGGTCATTTGATAGGCCCATAAAGCTTCTTCCAATTTTTCATCCCAAACCCGTTTATTCTTTGTGACAATCTTCTTTAAAATTCTGACTATTGTCTTGTTGAAAGCTTCCGCCAATCCATTGGCTGATGGATAATAAGGCGTCGAGAAAGAATACTTGATTCCAAATTTCTGACATAGCTTCTCCATATTCTTGTTTTTGAACAGAGTACCATTATTGGTAATAATTTTTTGTGGGACTCCATGCCAATATATGATTGTATGACGAATAAAATCAGTCGCAACCTTTTCCTTGATATTGTGTAGTGCAACAACTCTCATCCATTTAGAAAAATAATTTTTTGATGCTAGGATATACTGGCGTCCTCGTGAAGACGGTGGATTGATGGGGCCAATAACGTCCAACCCCCAAGCCACAAAGGGACAGGAAGTCACTGACTGATGTAAGTCATCAGGTGGTATATGTATAATGTCACCATGTATTTGGTATTCATGACATCGTTTGGCGAAGGCTATCGCATCTTTGAATATAGAGGGCCAATAATACTCCATGCGATGTATACAGTGAAATAAATTTCGACCAGCCTAGTGGGCTCCTCATTCTCTTAAATGAGCATCCTACAAAACATATTTGGCTTCTTTCGTATCCAAGCATCGCAACAACATTTCATTATAAGATCTTTTGTATAACACTTCATTGTGTATGACATTTTTCTTCGCCCTTTGTTTAATTTGTATTTTCAACTATGGTTCCTCTAGTAAGATTCCATACTTCAGGTAATCTATAAATGGTTGCCGCCAATCATGGATCGTGACTTCTAAACAAGACATTGGCTATGATTTCACAATTTTAGTCACAAATTCGAGCGGCGGCAAGAACCTTCGTTCTTCTATCGTCAACTAGAGAGGGCTCCTGAAAGGACAGGAAAGTGTCGTAGCCAAACTAGTCAGTGCATCGGCTTTTGCATTTTTGTGCCTAAGTACATGTTTAACATCAACGTCATGAAAACCCTCTAGTAACTGTCTCGCCCGATGGCAAAGGGCAATTACTCTGGCTTTCGTATTTCAAATTCAGTAATTAACTAATTTATCACCAGCTTGGAGTCTCCAAAAATTCATGTAGGCCGTTCAGACAAAAGTTTCACTACTTTCATATCTTCTCATTGTTTCTTCGTGACAGTAACATCATAGGATGATAGCTCTTCCCACATTCCAGTCAATTAAGTGCTCACCAAGGCGCTTTTCCCCCTTCTAAAAAGAAAAGATATCCTCGTATAATTAATATACACAAGAAATATTTTGTTCTGAGAAGTACATCCTTCTCACAATGTCCCAGACATCTTTTGTCGTGTTTAAGAACATTGGATCAGAGATCACTTTAGACCCCATACTATTCCACAACCACGATCGAATTTGGACGTCATTACACACCCATTGTTTGTATTTGGGGTCAAATCCTTCGGTTTAGGATCTATGAGGAACTGCTCTTTTTCGTAGGTCAAGAGGAATATCTCAACAGACTTGGCCCATAGAAGATAATGCTTCCCATTCAACTTTATAGAGGTTATTGACGCATTGAGGGAGGGTCTCTGCATTTCTCCAAAGATTAGGAACTGCCAACCACACTTTGGGCTCCATTGACATTCCACAATTAACTTATTTCAAGGCTAGAGAAGAACGATGATCTTAGAGGAAGATCTGCACACAACTACACGTCCAAAGTCACATAACATAGAGATTTCTAGTCCAGACTACCTTCAATCCATGTCAAAGACATTCCCGCATTGCACACGACTTTAAGGGTAAGAATCTTCAATAAAAATCGCATCTACACAATGCAACCAACAGAAACAAACAACTTTAAACATTACCCTATAAAAAGATCAGCAAGCCTTCATTATCTAGAAAGGCATCTATGCTCCTTGTTGTGAGTGTTTCCTTCTACTCAAAGAATGATGCAAAAAAAACAACATGTTTTCTACACAAAACGAACAACAACGTGTTTTCCTTAAAGGCTCGATCAATCCCCTCTACTTCCGGAAGATCCACAAAGCTAGATCCAGGAACTTGGGTTGGAATGGAGAGGATCACGGGGCCCGAACCACTTCTAATCGTGCTCTGATACCATGTAGATTGTGTAGAGATGAAATAGAGTAGAAGAAAGGAGAAAAGAATAGAGAGAAGAAAGATGAGAGAAGAAAATGTAGGATTAGGGTTACACGTTCGTACCCTTCTATCTTTTATATTTAAGTATTTTAAAAATGGCAAAATTGCTCCCATTACATTAAACAGAATGACCAGCATATCCAAAGACTAAAAAGACCAAGAAATAAGTGGGTCGTAGGCCCCCATAACTAAATCCAAGTGGGTCATAGGCCCATAGCCATAACCTTTAACATATATAATACAACAATATCATATTTGATACTTGGAACTTGTACCAAGGATAGGGCCTTGGATAGGAACGAAAAACAGGATCTATAAAGCCAACCCTAAATCGTTGAGGGCTATGATGATGATGTCATAAGGCATGCATATGCTATGCAAAATGGTGACTTTCTAAAATACAAGAACACTCGATACATTGATAAGAAAGGTATCATTATTAATAGAGACAATACAACACAGTTACTTACAGTCCATCTCAGCAAGAGCTACACTCTGAATCTCAGCTCGATGCGGGCAACGATTGACTAATGAAGACTCACTTACCTTCATTAAGGCATACAATAATATCTCATTAGCCTATAGAAGAAACGAGAAAAGATAACAAATTTGTTCAAATAAATTATAAGTATCTTTTGAGTGTTTAGACTTTCAGGAATCAAAAGGGAAACAACATTTCCATATAAAATGTATTAGCAATCACACAAGAAAAATAAAGAAAAGTAATATTCACCTGCGCATGCACAGGAATGAGGAGGCTCTCCTTTCCCTTAGTAACAACAGAATCTTCCATTGAGATCTGCGAAGGAAAAAAGGACAGAAAAGATAAATGAACATTGCATAGCAATTAGAAGTCCAGCTTACCCAATACAGAAGGAAAAGAAAAAAAGAAAAGAAAAGAAAACTAATCGGATCAATTAATAAAGACACAACTTCAATGAACAATGTACGCCAAGAATTGGTGCACATATCTCCCACCATCCAAATACAGTGGGCAGAAATCCAGCACATACTTCAAATGGTATTTTGAACAAGCATAGGTTTGTGCCCACCTTAGAATGGTGGGAGATGAGTGCACAGACTTCAGTTGTACATTGTGCGTACACAGCATTTTCCCATTAATAAATTAGTTGTTTTTAACAAAAGCATCCCATCCATGTTAAGGGCTATTTGAATATGTAAATTCCAATTAGTTCAAGCAATAACCAAACAATTTTATTATGAGAAACTGGTGAACAAAAAACCAGCCAAAACTTTTAAGAATAAGCCAATTTTGTGATGGCATGGCATTCATGAGTTAATAAATTTTGCTGATCTTGGCTTCTTAATAAAAAATAAACAAAAGCACAATTCAGCCAATTCATTTGGTGAACTCGTAGCTCCTCTAATTCCATGCGCTTTTTCCATTGAAAGTAGGGCTATTGGCAAGGATCCAGTAAAACTATTTTCTGCCTCCAGGTTTTTTACGATAAGCCAAAAAGATTTTTTTTAAGTCCCCAAATAATGGGATCATCTCCACATTTATCTATTTCTCTAGATCATCTAATTAACTTCTATATGTGGGGAGGTAATTCTCACTTCTGTTTTCCTTTCCTAGTTAGCAAGTTCCATGGGAAACCCAAGCCCGTTTAAACCAGGTTGGATCCCTCGACCACCCACGTATCTAGGTATCCATTGATACCCTACTTCTTGCTTTCCTTTCACCGTTCTCCATTCTTCCTTTTCTTCCATTGTGCTCAACTTGGTTGTCTATAAGTAATTTCTCAATATTTTCAAGATTTGTTGCTTTGATGCACTTGATAGAATGAAAATGAACCATCACTTGATGGAGAACTCAGGAATGTTGAATCTTAAGGAAGAAAGGTTGAACTTCTTTAACAAATAATGTTCTACCAACTCCAAAGGTTCTATTTTTCCAAATTTGCTACTGCTCTGCACTTGATAAAATGAAAAAAAAAAAAACCATCACTTGATAGAGAATTAAAGGAATGTTGAAATCAAGGAAGAACGAGCCAGGTTCTTAAATCCGAATGCTTAATTGAGTTGTTCTTTATCAACCTAAGTTTCTTCCAACTCCAAAGGTTTTACTTCTCTCCTACACAAACTCTCTTTGCTGCATGGTTTGACAGTGGGTTCACTTCACAGATAAGAACTTATCATTCTTCTATATCTAGATATTTGTCTCTTTTTTACTCTCTCCAAGCTTATTCACTTTTATTCTCCAAAATCTTTTCTTCCTCCTTCCCTGTAAATCATTTTTCCATCTCTCATTTTTCTTCTAAATCAGGCTTTCTTTATCTCTACCTCAAATAACTTCCTCCCCTTCTTTATTCATCTTCAACTTCCATTTTTCAAAGAAACCCTACCCACTTTTTCAATGACCAAAATAGTCAATATCTCATTCATTTCCATCTAGTCCTAAATCACAATGACTTCCACTCACAGTAATAAGCAGCATATAACTTCACATGCTATCCATTTTATCTCCCAGGATCAACGATCGTAGTATTGCAATTTGAAAAGAGATTCGAACATGCAAAGGACCAAAGATTAAAGATGTTGACTTTTCTGAAGCCGAGAAGATAGTTGAACGAAATATTTATGGGGCTGCTAGTAAAACTCAGCGGTGCATGGAAGCCATGACAAGAGATGACATCCTCATGTAACAACCATAAGTCAGAAATAGTGGCCTATCGTCCAAACAAGCATGTGGTTGCCTACCAATGGATACAAAAGGTCCACAGCACCGATCATTCCATAAAAAGCTTTAAAGCTCAACTGATCATGAAAGGATATATTGAAGAATACGGCCTAGCCTTCTAGTTGTTGAGATGGGCAAAGTATTTATCGTACTCTCCCTCCCAAGTAAATGCAATTGAACATCGGTGTGGGGTTGGGTGGGAGCGAGACGTTCGAGTGGAGCGAGTATCTCCCCCATTCCCACTCCCGCGAGTAGGCTCTGCGTGTGTAAGTCCCCAGCGCTCCAGCTAAGAATAAAGGCGAGGCGATGCGACGCTCCTTACCTCAAAATCACAACTGCCCAAATAGTAAGAACCACTGTAGGGTGGTCATGTCTAGAAATGGGCATTAGCATCATCTTTGGAGATTAGAGTGGGTCCCATATTCGGATTAAAAGGGACATGCCACAGTGGAGAGCAAGGAGGCAAACAGAGTCTGAGAAACATTGTAAAAATGAAAATGTGCCTACCTCCACTTTGTAAACGCGGCATCCGGAAGCGATGTAAACCGAGCAAGACGATTTGTCGCGATTGACCTGAGAAAAAGAAAAAGATGATGATGATGATGATGATGAGGGATGATGGTGAGTTATGGGGATGGGGTGCTGACATGGGGAGAGAGGCGAGTAGACTGAAGGTTTGCAGGGGATGGATCAACAAGGGGTAAAGAGGAAGGAATGACCGCCTTCCGCAGACGCTTTGCCTCTAGTCGACTCATTATTCCAGAGCGCCGCAAGAAAATGAATTCAATCCCCTGCGTGCTGTCTTACTGCGGCCAGCCGGGCTTATGCGACAGGAAATTTGGGCCGCGCATCACCCCTTCTTTCAACCGTCAGGAAAAACTAAGCCTTGTTCTCTTTCTTTCTTTTCTTTCGGCGCAGATTTCCTGTGAAAGTCTTTCGCAGGAAGTTCCTGTGCTAGGAAATTAGTTTCATCACGCTGCTCGACCAGTCGAGAGAGCTGCTCAACCAATCGAGGGTTACTCAACTCAAAGTCCAGCGAGTTCAGTTTTCTGGCCTGGCTCGACCAGTCGAGGCCCTGTCTCGACTAGTCGATGGTTACGCAGATTCATGTCCGGATTTTGTGCCGACTGCGTAAATTGGAGGCGGTTTCACAGAGGTGCGAAAGGGAAGTTGCTTAAACTATAGGGCTTTTATAAAGTATTGAGAAGGCTTTCTAAAGCTATTGTGTTAAGGGTTTTCACGACCAAGGTGAGAGAGAGAGAGAGAGAGAGAGAGAGAGAGAGAGAGAAAAAAAAAGGGAGAGGGAGGAAGCTTGTGGAAGGGAGATTTCGTAGTCGACGTCTCAGCGCTTCTACGTCCTCTTGATCGGTGAGATCTCTTCGTTTTTCATTATTCTTTTATTCTTTATCCACTCCTGCGTGAGTGAAGAAGGTTTGATCCAAGCAGTGTGTGCTTGTGATCGGTGATAACATTCTACTTCATAGTGGATTGTTGCTCTGAACTAGGTCCTGTGGTTTTTACCTCTTTGAGGGTTTTCCACATAAAAATCTCTTGTGTCGTGTGGTTTGTGCTTTGATTTATTTCATTGCTTTATCATCCCATAATTCTGGTGTTTTGGGGAGGCTAGATCCTAAGGTTTTGTGCAATGGCCCCTAACAAAGTGGTATCAGAGAGTTCATGTTGGTTGAACGAGGTGGGAATAGTTCTGAATTATGAAAGGTGGTTCATCAAAGATGATTAGTCTCAATGGTTCTAATTGGACCATATGAAAGGCTAAGATGGAGGACTTGCTTTATTGCAAGGACTTGTATGCTCCAATCTTAGGCATATCATCAAAAACAAATGATACGACAGATAATGATTGGAAGAAATATGACCGGAAAGCGGTGGGGTTTATTAGACAATGGTTAGATGATTCCATATTCCACCATATGTCTACGAAGACCTAGCCACTAGCCTATGGTTGAAATTGCAAGAGCTGTATGAGAGGAAGGCAGCCGGCAATAAGATTTTTCTGAGAAGACAACTTGTGAATCTCAAGTTCAAAGATAGTGGTTCTGTGGCTGAGCACATGAATGAGGTCAGCAATATATTGAACCAGCTCTCCGCCATGAAAATGGTCCTGGACGATGAACTATAGGCCTTACTTATTTCATTGTCTGATAGTTGCGAGACATTGGTGATGTCTCTAAGTAACTCCGCGCCAGACGGAAAAGTGTCCATGGAACAGGTAACTAATTGTCTCTTCAATGAGGAGACAAAGAGGAAGTCTCAGTGGCCTACTCAGCAAGAGGCTCTTGTGACATAAAAACGAGGGAGAGGAAAGAACAGAAAGGGCTGGAAGGCCCAAGATAAATCAAGAGGTAAGTCGAGTACCAGAAAGGATGTTGAATGCTTGAATTATGGCAAGAAGGGCCACTATAAGCATAAATGTCGTAATAAGAATGTTGCGCAGCACGCCAACAACGCAGTGAGCCTACATCCAATCTAAGGCCTCACCCACAAACGATAGACAGGAAGAAATATAAACTAGAAATAGATCAAAGCAATCCAAAACAAACCACAAGACAAGATATACGTGGAAAAACCCCAAACTAGGGTAAAAAACCACAGATCCAAAATTCCACTATGAAGAGAAACGAAGATTACAAGGCAATATACTAACCTCTCCCTTGGAAGTACAGAGAAAATCCTTTGCCCACACCTCAGAATAATTTCCTAAAATTCACCTTAACCTAGAATAGCCCTAGGGACTCCCAATTTATAGTTTTGGCAACTTCCCTTTCCGCATCCCAGTTGCGAAAGGACTTGCGACATGAAATCCGCGAAACTCCTTTCGCATCCCAGTTGTGAAAGGACTTGCGACACGAAATCCGCGCAACCTCGACTAGTCGTGGGCGGCCCCAGATGTGGCTCCACTTCTCAACAATCTCCCACTTGGAGACACATCTCCATAAACCTTTGTCTTCTTCATCCGGAGTGCACCACCTTCCCGTCTTCAAGCCTGAAGACCAATCAAAGCTGAACAGAGCTTCAGCTTCTCCCTTGTGACCGCCTTGGTCAGCATATCCGCAGGATTCTCACTTGTATGAACCTTCTCCAGAGCAATCGATCCATCTTCCAGTAATAAACGTATGAAGTGATATCTGATGGCAATATGCTTGGTCCTTGAATGAAAGGCTGAATTCTTAGCCAAGTGTATTGCACTCTGACTGTCACTGTACAGCTTGCAATCTGCTTGCTTCTTACCCAACTCTTCCATAAAACCTTGCATCCATATCATCTCCTTGCATGCTTCTGTAGCCGCAACATATTCTGCTTCTGTCGTACTGATAGATACTATCTTTTGTAACTGAGAGACCCAACGGACTGCAGCACTACCCAGAGTAAAAACATAACCCGTAGTGCTTCTTCTGCTGTCGATATCTCCTGCCAAATCTGAATCCACGTAGCCTTGTAACTTGATTTTCGATCCACCATAACACAGCCTTACGTCCTTAGTACCTACCAAGTACCTAAGGATCCACTTCACAGCTTCCCAATGTTCCTTCCCGGGGTTGTTCATGAACCTGCTAACAACTCCCACTGCTTGAGCAATGTCTGGCCTCGTGCTCACCATAGCATACATGAGACTCCCAATAGCTGACGCGTATGGGACTTTAGCCATGTAGTCCTGTTCCTCCTGCGTCTTTGCACCTTGCTCCTTAGATAGCTTGAAGTGGTTGGCTAATGGAGTGCTAACCGGCTTAGCACCTCCCATATTGAATCGATCAAGTACCTTGGCTATGTACTCTGCCTGTGACAAAACTAATTTCTTATTTTCCCTGTCACGCTTTATCCTCATGCCTAGGATTTGTTTTGCAGCTCCTAAATCCTTCATGGCAAATTCTCTAGACAATTGTCTTTTGAGATTTGAGATGTCCTCCATGCTTGAGCCAACCACAAGCATATCATCAACGTACAGAAAAAGGATGATATATGACGTATCAAACTTCTTCAAGTAACAACAGTGGTCTGCATGACATCTCCTAAAACCGTTTCCCGACATGAAACTATCGAACTTCTTGTACCACTACCTTGGGGCCTGCTTCAGGCCATATAGACTCTTCTTCAGTCTGCACACCTTGTTCTCATTACCTGGTGCCACGTATCCTGTCAGCTGATGCATATATATCTCTTCTTCAAGGTCCCCATGAAGAAAGGCTGTCTTAACATCTAGCTGTTCTAGATGTAAATCCTCTAAAGCCACTATACTCAAGACCATGCGAATCGTAGACATTTTCACTACCAGTGAAAATATTTCAGTGAAATCGATACCTGCCTTTTGTTGAAACCCTTTCACAACCAATCTGGCCTTGTACCATTTCGAACCATCGTGCTCCTCCTTCAGTCTGTAAACCCACTTGTTATGAAGAGCTTTCTTACCCTTGGGTAGAGTGACTAGCTCCCATGTACGATTAGACTCAGGAGAGTCCATCTCATCATCCATGGCCTGCTCCCACTTAACCCGTATATCTGACTGTAACGCCTCTTCAAAACACTCTGGTTCACCATTATCTGTCAGTAGTAGATAATGTAAGGCGGGTGAGTATCGGACCGTGGGTCTTCTCTTCCGAGTAGACCTCCTCACAACTGGTGTATGGAGCTCTGCCTCATCCTGTGGCACTGTAACACCCATGTCCGGTAACTCTTCCAACTCTACGAATTCCTTTTTCTCGGCCTTAATTTCCTGCACACTGTCCTTATGCATCACTTTTTCATTAAAGACTACGTCCTTGCTTCTGATGATTTTTCTATTTTCTGCATCCCAGAACCTGTAGCCAAAATCATGTTGCCCATAACATATAAACGTGCACCTCCTGGACTTCGCATCCAGCTTATTTCTATGCTTTGCATCAATGTGAACATATGAAGTGCAACCGAACACTCTGAGATGTGCAAGGTTCACTTCTTTCCCAGTCCACGCTTCTTCTGGTAGCCCACCATCCAATGGTGCTGAGGGACTTCTATTGATGAGATATGCGGCAGTATTCACAGCATCTGCCCAAAAAGTCTTGGGCAACCCTGTATGTAACCTCATGCTCCTGGCGCGCTCAAGGATGGTCCTGTTAATGCGCTTAACCACACCATTCTGTGTGGTGCCCCTGGAATCGTTTTCTGATGTTTGATTCCATTTGCTGCACAATACTCCTCAAACCTCTTATCACAATACTCTCCCCCATTGTCAGATCTGAGACACTTTACTGTTTTACATGTCTCATTTTCTACCATAACTTTCCACTTCTTAAATACATCAAATACATCAGATTTATGTTTTAAGAAGTAGATCCACAGTTTTCTACTAGCATCATCAATAAAGGTAACAAAATAACGTGAGCCACCAAGAGATAATACCTATGCCGATCCCCACACATCAGTGTGTACAAGATCCAACAGATGTGTCTTTGGAGCGCGTCCCGTCTTCTTGAAGCTTACCCTCTTCTGCTTGCCATACACGTAGTCCTCGCAGAATTTCAAGTCAATAGACTTCAGCCCTGGTAGCTTCCCTTTTGACAATAGCACTTTCATCCCTTTCTCACTCATATGTCCCAGCCTCTGATGCCATAACTGCCCATTCACTCCAGTTGATGTGACTGCGAGTGAACTATACGATCCTGAAGTCACGTACAAAGTACCTTCCTTTTTGCCTCGAGATATTACCAAGGCACCTTTTGTGATCTTCCAGGAGTCACTGGTGAATGTCATCACATAACCGGTATCAGCCAACTATCCCACTAAGATCAGATTACGTTTCAAACTCGGTACATGTCTGACATCCTTCAATTTCAAGACCGTTCCGTCTTTCTAATTTACATGAACATCTCCCTTTCCAACAATATTGCACGGCTCATCATCACCCAGGTAGACTCTCCCAAAGTCACCTGACACATAATCACGCAGAACTTCCTTACACGAAATAGCATGAAACGAAGCACCCGAGTCTATAACCCAAGACTCATTCCTCGCATCAAGAGACAAGATCAACGCCTCTGTGTCGCTCTCCTCAGACAGATTCACTGAATATTTCCCACCTTGAGAGCTTCTTTTTGTTTCTTGAGCGCCCTGCAATCACGTTTCATGTGCCCCTTCTTGCCGCAATGCCTACACCCGTCTTTGTCTTTCAGTCCCTTGGACTTATTCCTTGACTTAGAACGCCCGTGTTTATTGCCTCTTTTGTTCAGCGATCTTCCTCTTCCTTCAACGTTTAGAGCATTCCCTGAATCCCCTGAAACTCCTGATGCCTTCCTTCTAGATTCTTCGCTGAGAATTAGACCGGCTACATCATCAAATTTCAGCTTTGTCGATTCTGAAGAATTGCTCACAGCAATCACCAAACCATCCCAACTGTCTGGCAAACTGGATAAGATCAATAACGCCCTGACCTCATCTTCAAAAGCAATGCCAATGGATTCCAACTGGCTCGTGACTGTATTGAACTCGTTTAGATGTTCAGCCACGCTCCCACCATCTAACATCTTCATGTTGAATAGCTGTTTCATAAGATGAACCTTGTTGGATGCTGAGGGCTTTTCATACATGGTGGTTAGGGCTTCCATTAATTCTTTTGTCGTTTTTATCTTAGATATATTGAAGGCGACGCTCTTAGATAAAGAGAGTCGGATCGTTCCTAAAGCCTTCCTATCCAGTAAAAACCATTCATCATCTGTCAACTTTTCTGGTTTCTTCTCTTTTCCTCCTAGAGGAATATAGAGGTCCTTCTGATACAGATAATCCTCCATCTGCATCTTCCAGAAGGCAAAGTTTGAACCATCAAACTTCTCAGTTCTAGTTTTTCCATCTTCTGCCATCGCTCCCAATAGAACTAAACCAATAGCTCTGATTCCAGTTGTTGCGCAGCACGCCAACAATGCAGTGAGCCTAGATCCAATCTAAGGCCTCACCCACAAACGATAGACAGAAAGAAATATAAACTAGAAATAGATCAAAGCAATCCAAAACAAACCACAAGACAAGATATACGTGGAAAAACCCCAAACTAGGGTAAAAAACCACGGATGCAAAATTCCACTATGAAGAGAAACGAAGATTACAAGGCAATATACTAACCTCTCCCTTGGAAGTACAGAGAAAATCCTTTGCCCACACCTCAGAATAATTTCCTAAAATTCACCTTAACCTAGAATAGCCCTAGGGACCCCAATTTATAGTTTTGGCAACTTCCCTTTCTGCATCCCAGTTGCGAAAGGACTTGCGACATGAAATCCGCGAAACTCTTTTCGCATCCCAGTTATGAAAGGACTTGCGACACGAAATCCGTGCAACCTCGACTAGTCGTGGGCGGCCCCAGATGTGGCTCCACTTCTCAACAGATCCGGAACAACAAGAAATGAAAAGGAAAGGAGAAGGAAGATGAATCAGATTCCACTGCAGTCGCTTCAGATGGCGACGTTGTAGTTATTCTTTCAGCATATCACGATGTTTGTCTCACGGCTACGAATCAGGACCCCGGCTGGGTGATAAACTCGGGAGCCTTATTTCATGCGATTCCACGCAGGGACTTCTTCACAAGCTACAAGTCAGGTAACTATGGGACCGTAAAGATGAGAAATTTTGTCATATCAAAGATCGTAGGGGTCGGTGATATTTGTGTGAAGACCGATGTGGGCTGCACATCGGTTCTTAGGAAAGTGAGGCATATCCCAGACATTCGCCTCAACTTGATGCCGACGGGAAGGTTGGATGATGATGGCTATGAAAGCTGGTTTACTGGTGGGCGCTCGAAGCTCATCAAGGGTTCCTTGATCGCAGTCAGAGGAAAGAAGTGTTGCACTCTTTACAAGGCAAGTGTCAGTGTGTGCAAGGGTGGGTTGAACGAAGCGGAAGATTCAACTATTGACATGTGACATAGGCGTCTAGGCCACATGAATGAAAAAGGGTTTTAGGTACTAGCGAGGAAGCGACTCTTTCCAGACGTGACAGGTATACCTCTCAAAACCTGTATTGATTATTTATCAAGGAAATAGCTTAGAGTTTCATTTGTTAAATCTGCTTCTCATGTTAATAAAGTGCATGCATTAGATTTGGTTTATTCTGATGTTTGTTGTCCTATGAGGACAAAAACCTTGGGTGGGGCATTGTATTTTGTCACTTTTATAGATGATGTATCTAGGAGGGTTTCGGTTTATGCTTTGAAATCCAAGGACGAGGTCTTTGGTGTGTTTAAATTGTTTCATGTTATGGTAGAGAAAGAGACAGGTAGACATTGAAGTGCATTCGCACTGACAATGGTAGTGAATACATCGGTGACTTTCATAAGTATTGCAAGTCCCTGGGTATACGACATGAACAGACGATTCCCGAGACCCCTAACATAATGGTGTAGCTAAGCGAATGAATCACACCATTGTTGAGAGAATCATATGCATATTATCCCATGCAAAGTTGCCCAAGACGTTCTGAGGAGAAGCAATGCACACGGCAGTGTATTTGATAAATAGGTCTCCATCAACCCCATTGAATGGAGAAGTACTTCAGAAGGTGTGGACTAGACAAGATCCATCGTACAGTCATCTCAGTGTGTTTAGATACAGGACATTCGTTCACGTACCAAAGGACGAGAGCTTCAAACTCGATATGAAGATTAAGCAATGTATGTTCTTAGGGTACGGTGATGAAAAATTCGGTTACAGATTGTGGGATCCAACTGAGAAGAAGCTCGTCAGGAGCAGAGATGTGGTATTCTTTGAAGATCAATGGATAGAAGACATTTGTAAGCCATAGAAGAACCAGCCTAGTTCAGGAGAGTTAGAGGACATAGATCCGGTCATTCCTCTCGTGGTGCCTGATGACGTAGAAGTACATCAAGGTGCAGAGGACGAGGGAGTTCCTACAGAAGATAGACAAGGGGAGCAGCCCCCACTTGATCCACCTGTTGAGCCACAGGTGATGAGGTCATCTAGGGACAAACAGTCATCCAAGAGGTACTCGTCGTATAATACATTATGCTGACGGATGGGGGAGAGCCAGAAGATTATTCTGAGGCCCCAGCCGACGCGCATAAGGGGGAGTGGTTAAAAGCTATGCAAGAGGAGATGAAATCCTTGCATAAAAAATACACCTATGATATGTTGAAATGGATACTGCGATATCTAAAAGGCTCATCCAGGTTGAGCTATGGTGACAAAAATATTTGTGGGGCCACAGAAGTTTTGATTCATGCTAGTATTTTTGTTTTCGGTTCATCTCAATAGGAACGACGTTATTAACGATATGGATGACATCTAAACATCACTGTTGAACCTAAAAAGGTTTCAATGGTAGGAATTTCCCTAACCACTTTTTCCTTTAATACGGCTCACTCAAGCTTTGGATACAGTTCATTTTTGACAACATGTCCTAAAATGAACTCACAAAATGGATGGACGGGGAGGATTTTCCACAAAACATCACAGTGGGCCCCACCTAAGTTCCCAGCCCAGGAACTTCCTGCGAAAGGCTTTCCCAGGAAATCCACATCCTTTTTTTTTTCATCCGTGCCAATTTGGACGTGCAGGTCACCGGTACGTGGATACACGCTCCAACGAAAGTGGGTGATCTGCCGCAATGATGTGATTGTTGTCTCCAATTATCTCAAATGGTACATGTGTTTAGGGTTTAGATTGAATTTTCAAATGTGGGTAAAATGCATGCAGTGTTTGTTGGAAAAATGTGCTGGAAATACTTAAAATAAAATAAAATAAATTATTTTCTTTCACTAGGCCGAATCATGTAAAATATACGCCATCCTTAAAGCGTGATTCGCCCCCTTATCAAATTGTTAATGGTTTACATGCAAATTATTTCTAGGATAAGACAAGCCTGTTTGGATCCCGCGTTTAGCAATAAATAAAGATCCACCTAGGAACAATTTTAACACAGCAGATCTTCTGGCAGAATCAAAATGAGAATGTGTTAACAGTATTGTAAAATGGAGATGCAATCCTTAGGATCTAATGGATGAGGAGAGATGTGAGTTTGAGATGATGAAATTTGGACCAGAATGGTCCAGTTTATATGGGCACCAGGGAGTAGACCATTGCTAGGTGGTCATCAATGGTCCAGAACGTTTGAAAAATATTTTTGACCGTTGATCATTAATTTCAGCCGCTTCTGGTCATTAGATCGGAAGATCTGACCGTTGGATCATTATGGCTCGTCCGTTTTTGGACCGTTGTGGCTTTTAAGGTGAAAAGTGTGCCAAGTGCTCATGCCCGTACTCGAACGCACGCGCATGCGTGTGTGCGTATGTTCCGGTGCTACACACTGGAACACACAACCTGAGCGTCACAATCTCCAAAGCTCCAAGTAAGAATACTACACAAACATCCTCACATAAACCACGATTTTCTTCTTTTCATTTCCAATGTGGGACAAAAGCATACATTGCACTTTTCGATTCGAAAATCCCAAAAAGTGTTTTGGTGGCAAAATCCCGAAATTTTGAAATATTTGATTTTTTTTTCTTCAAAAAACCACAAATCTCAACAATGTTTGAGTTTACTCGACTCAAAGTTTGACCGAATCTCTCGTGTCCCTATATTGAACTGAACAAATTAGAAATTGGGATAAAAAATACAGAGTTTCCTCGATCATCAATATTTGCACTTTTCAGTAAGTGATTTGTGAAAGGGCATGATTTAGCCCTCCAAATGAATTCTTTTTACCTTTTAAGAATAGATGTGAGTTTATGAATTTAATGACTTTTTTTTTTGTCAATGCTTTTAAGTTAAATATACTTATCAGGCGACTAAGAATGAATATATATATATATATATATATATATATATATATATATATATATATATATATATATATATATATATATATATATATATAGGCTGAATGTTGCCGATTTCATTAATATTTGAAAATGATGCTTATTATAGTCAACAAGTTATGATATGATCAAATGAATAAATAAAAAGTAAAAAAAAAAAGATAAATATCTGATGCGTTTATTAGAACAAACAATCGAGGCAGTTGTGATTAGCTAAATTAGAACATATATGATCACCGTCCTACAACTTAAGGTTGCAGAAATTTACTTTTACTCTCAAAGTACTATAGCGGGAGCTGTTAGGCAGTGGCTAGGTAAAACTAGGTTAGGGTAAGTTATGCTAAGAAAGATAAGTGAAATCTAATTTAAAAGATATGTTGATATGTTTGGGGTAGGGCCTTGAGCTCTTCTTCAATTGATCCTTTTATAAATTGCCAAGGTAGTGAAACCCTTACTAGGATTTCCTTAGTGATAGTATTGAATCTAAAACTTAAATATTGTAAATTATTGACTTTATTGAATTATGAAAATAAACTCTTGATGAATGACACATGTATCTATGAATCTCGAAGGCGATATTTTATCTCTAGGGGGGTAGATTGTAACAAATCGAGATCATATAGTCACTTATCTACACTCGTACGTGTAAGTCTACCTGTACACAAAAATCTACCTCATGGGGAATTTAGGAAAAGCTTAGACATCATGAATTAGAATATCTTCACCCGTATACATTATAGAAGTGATTGAATTTCGATGACGAAATTATTTTAAGGGGAGTAGACTGTAACAACCCGAGCTTTCCAATAATCAGGTATTGGAAGTCCTTGGGTGTTACTATGATGTTTTTGAACTTGTATTCATGAATGGACGCACATCACCCACACTTGATTTTGAAAATTTTTCATGAAGAAATCTAATTCTAGAATTCAAATCACAATAAAGCTTTAGATTGAGCATATAGGGATAGATTTAACCGTACAAAATCAATTTCGAGACCTAAATCGCAAAATCCACCATTCGTCAGGTCCATAACTTTTCGAATAGTGATCCACCACTTGATCGCGTATATTCGACCATTGGATTTCAAAATCAACCTATGGACATCTCACCTAAAATGTGGATAAGCTACTCTTTGAGCTTCAACTTGACTTCAATAAATTATCTCCTACTAACTTAGAAATCATTGAAAATCCAAACAGGTTAAACTGGGAGCATACTCGGTACATCCCGAAGACAACCAATGGACCTGATTAGCTAGTGCCAAATCCAATAATTATTCGGTCACGGTCGTACCTCGAACTCTAGAACCTCAGAAACTCTCTGTACCTAGCAACTGATGTGTGAAAAAGGATAAAATGAACTCTCTCTACCCAATGATCACTCTTTGTACTACTTAGTCTTCCCG
Organism: Magnolia officinalis; assembly: GCA_021015155.1. Lineage (NCBI taxonomy): Eukaryota > Viridiplantae > Streptophyta > Magnoliopsida > Magnoliales > Magnoliaceae > Magnolia > Magnolia officinalis. The sequence goes on along the minus strand of JAJHSJ010000016.1, from coordinate 22,851,410 downwards.
AATAATATTATGTTGAGGCATGAAAGGTCATTTCTTTAAGATTGAGGAAAGTATGGTCGTTCTCTTACATAAAGTGGTCATGGTGTTATTGAAAGCAAATTTTAACCATTCAAGCTGATTTATGGTTCATTAGAAAGGTGGTTAAATGATCTTCCTAACGAACTTAAGTTTACTAAAATCTGGATTATAATGAGGAAGATCTAGCCCGTTTACCAAAATCACGCATTGCTGAGCGGTCAAAGCTGTAAAAACTCTAGCTGCACTTTAGACTAATCAAACGAGATCCGATTAAAGTTATTTCAATTTTATTAAGAAGCTTATTAGGCGACATTTCTAATGATCCTAAGATCATCGAAAACATACAATCGGTCAAATTGCAGACAATTAATTTCATATATTGAACGATCGTGCTTTTGACAGGTTAAATGGGGTCCGATCGAAGTGATTATAGTATTGTTGAGAAGATTACTTGATTAGCTTTCTAACGAGACAGATTATAGAAAATAGATTAATAACGAACAAAATACAAGCATTTAAACAATTTATAGAAAAGAATAAAAAATAATTATTATGTTTCATATATACATATACAATAAAAATAATGACTACTATTATAAAAACAATATATATATATATATATATAAAGATTTATTATAAAAATAAATATATATAAAAAGTCATCATTACTTTTTAACTTTTATATATAACATATTATATATTATATACTATCGTACAAAATATATATATATATATATATATTATATTATATTATATTATATTATAATATTCTAAGTGAGACAAAGGGGAAAGAAGAGAAGCGAGACAGAGAGGGAAAGAGTGAAAGAGAGAAACAAAGAGGGAGAGAGAGAGAGAGAGAGAGAGAGAGAGAGAGAGAGAGAGAGAGAGAGAGAGAGAGAGAGAGAGAGATAGAGAGAGAGAAAAATACAGAGGGTGTAACGTCTTGGAAAAATCCGTACAAAGACCCGAGTACCACCTTAGACAGAAATCACTAAGGACCAAATCCTTTAGAAATTAGATGAAATTAGCGAAGTACTAAACTAGATTAGCTGTGAAATTGGCTTGAACCACTTTAAATACGAACTGCAAGACCCAAAACTTGTAAAATCCTTAACGCTACATTACCCTCTAACTTAGGATCAATCTCAAAACCCAGTTGCTCTCGGGAGCATCACGAAACTTCGTAGCGGACTTGGACCGCGCATCAAAAGTCCAATTACAACAAAACTATACCGTTATGACCACCTTACTGGGCTTGACAACCATCTCGGAAATCAAGTCCTGACTATGAACAGAAACGCACAACTTGAGCCCGGAGCAAAGTGTGTGAGAAACGCGAATATCTTTAGGAAACGTGCTCAGATTTAAGTGAATTGAGTCGTTCACTTGCAGGCCAAATATAAGGATTCAGACCGTCAGAATCTGACCCAATTACACCCTCGGATCAGGGAAAATTTCATACACATGTCAGTGTACTTGTGGCCCTGATCAAGTATCGGTGACCGTTGAACTGAAACGGGTCTGCCACGGTCAATCTGTAAATTCGATCGGACTGAAAACTTAAATTGACCTAGATCCAATGCCAGGGAGCTTAAGTCCGACCGTACGCAGAAAGGGGGCCTCCAGAAGTGCTCCGTTGAGCCGAAATAGATGAGTTTTGGCTATAACCTAAGTATACCATGGCCCTGAGCCATTCCCATCAGTTCTGGGCATATATAAGGGCCTTAAACCCTCTCACTCCCTTCACATACGAATTTCTAACCCTAGGTGAGAAAAGAGACAAGAAAGAGAAGGAAAGAGAGAGAAAGTGAGAGAGAGAGAGAGTTGGAGTTCAACTCTGGGATTCATTTCCATCACACTACGGGCTGAATCAGCTTTTCTGTATTGCTATTCCGGCGATTCCGATCCCATTCTTAGGTAGTAAATCCAAACACTAATCTGTTTTAGGGTTTCAAATAGTGTATGTGATGAAATAGCTAACCTGTTTCATACTGTAGGTTGTCGTTGTGCCGTAAACACAAACTCGGTATACAAACTGAGTTCGTTGCTTGTTTACCGGCGAAAGGTGCAGACTATAAACATTTAGGTTATGGTTTTCAAGGCTTTCAATGTCAGTTAATGATTTATGACTGACTTGATTGCTATCACATGCTTAGATACGATGTTTCCCGTGTTTTATACATACATATGAACTATGTTGAATATAGTGTATTCAATATGTTTGTTGATATGACTGAATGAATATGGAATTTGAATTTGTGCTTCCCATGATTATTAACTATGGATATATGCTTGTTGTGTATGTGGCAAATCTTTTGTAAAAAGGGCTTGCCAAGATGTACGTTATAACTAGTCTATTACATGTGTGTAATATGTGTAGTATAAGTGTTTGATAAAATGCCTCAATGAGGAAATACTTGTTGATATGCATGTAATAAGGGTGTTGAGATAGGATTCTCAATTCCCTTAACTATGGTTATGGTTTTCCTTCCTGTATCCTATATCACTACTACGTATTTATGGTTGAAATGCCTATGTGTGTTAACATGTATACTATGTGTTTGTTGAAATGCTCGAATAAGACTTATATTTAAGTTAGTTGTTACTTGCTGTTTTGGACTAGCGCATATGTATTCCTATTGTATTGAAGTGTGATTGGGACTACCGCATAGTCCAGGCAATCGGAAAAGGTTTCTCGAGTAGTGGTTGAGGTCATTTCGCCACTCAGTACGTGTTCGACGAATCCAAGCCGTACCTCAGTTGTCGACAGTGGTTAGGCCACACTGAGTGCTTACGCACTTCATGTCAATTAACTCGAGGTGTGCTCGTACCAGTTGAGCTCGTCAAGTAACTCAATTAACCCGATGTATGTTCACAATGTATGGACGCTACTGCTTGAATCTAAGGTACCAAACTCACCAGTGGTAACCCCGTTAACCTTGGTACCTCGATCCGCTAAGACTCATGAGCCGGACATGGTGGTATGGGACACCGTGGTCGAGCTGTCGGCCTACGCTGGGGCGACAAGCCTCCCCGTAGTGTCCAGTGAGCAACCCAGATTCGTGAGCCGAATGCCGTGGTATGGGACACTGTATTCGAACTGTCTGCCTACATTGATCAGGTGACGAGCCCTTTATAGTGACCTCGAGCGTACTCTGAGACTGCGTTGTGGTGACGAGCCTTTCCGTAGCAACTAGAGTATAAACTAGGCCTACACTGATCAGGTGACGAGCCCTTTATAGTGACGTAGAACCGCAACATTGTATGTTATTTACTAGGACTGACGACCCTAGAATGGATCATTGTTTGGGAAATGATTTAAGGGAGGTACCTTGGCTTCCCAACACTGCTGTATGAATCAATCTAATTAAGTATTGGCTAACATGAGCATGCACGGCATTGCATGTGCTTTGGCCAGGAAGAGCACTTTCGGGAGTTTGACATACGCGCCATGAGATGAAGACGCTGAGGGAGTGTAAGCTAGGGCATGCATCATCTTCGCATACCATTCTTGCATTAGTAAGAGTATTTAGGACATGATTGTTGTACTGCTTTATTATTACTGCTTGATTGAATTGATAACATGTTAACCTTTACCTTAAAGTTTCACTGAGTTGATCACTCACTCCCACGTTACGGGACGGTGTTGTACACACCAACTAGACTCTGTCTTAGTTGCAGGTGGTGGTGATGCCTACGAAGCAGAGCCAGACTTCGAGGATGACGAGGAGACATTCTCTTACATGTAGTTTTCAGGCTTGTTCATGTGAGTCGTGTCCTAATCGACGGGGATTTCTGAGATGTTGACTAGATGCCATTACACTTGCTATTTTGTCTTTTTGAAACACACATGTATATTCATTTTTTGTCCATTTTGAGAAGTATACATGTATATATTTAACCTGGTAAGACGATCATACTTAGGTGACATAGAACTACCTATATGCTTTATATACTTATCACAGCCTTCTGCTTGCGTAACTTAACTGTCCCTGGTGTATGATATGTTGTTTTGGTATAATCTCATTCATGTTTAAGGCACTAACACAGACAACATTTAATCATCAATCCCATGTTGCATAAGTGATGCGTTGGAACTCGGGAGTTGAGCGTATGCTCGACCCCCGATTTTCAGGGCATTACAAGTTGGTATCAGAGCATGATTTGGATTAAACTGGACCTGGGTTATGGTCACACGACATACGCTGACGCATTTCGACGTAGGAGGGTGTGAGAAAATGTAGAAACAAGCATAGGAATCCCAGTTTCGCCAATCGGCGAAATTAACCGATATCGATCGCCGAGATTGGTTCCGTACCCCTCCTTGATCGCTTGAAACGATCCCGGATCACCCCTAGACAGTCAATCAACGGGTTTAGACCACGATTTACCTATCCCAGCCTTTAACAATCGATAAATGCGAATATACATTAGAAAATACTCGAAATGATTCGAAACGACTCAAAATGGAGTCAGGGGCCTAATGGGGCATGTCCTGGGGGACTCAGAGTGTGTCCCACATGTTTTTAGGGTCCAGGGGGTAGGAGGACCTCGCCCCACCGGCGAGCCATCGCCGATTTGTCTAGAGGTCGGCAAGGGCCTCGCCGGTTCCGCGAGGCCTCGCCGCCTGGCAGGCCTGACCGGGCGGGCCGGTTCCGGCCGACGCCTCTAGGGCGTTGTGTGGCCCACTGATGTGTGTTGGGTCGGTTTAAACCCCTCCCAATACTCCCCCTCTTCATAACCTACCCCTCCAAGCTCTCTTTTTCTCAAGAAATCACCCAAATCTCCACTCAAACCCCCCCCAAGCACTTCTTCTATTTTCGTGCACCACCTACACCACCCCTTCCAAACCTTCTTCCACAGCTATTACTCTCCTTCTTTCCCTTTCATTTGAGCATTCAAACCCCACTTTGTGTCTCAAATCCGTGGGAACCCAAGAAACCATCCCATTTCCCTATTTTCTTCCTTTTTCCATGGCCCTTTTCGAACTTGTGACGACCATCTTCTCCATTTCCACGCTTCTTTCCCTCATGAGAAATAAGAGGACTCCTACGGATGAGACTGGGCCTATTCACCCTACTCGTTCAAGGAGGTTAAGAGGCGCCACCACAGGTTCAAGCATTGAACGGGAGATACGGACTAAGCGGGACCTCGATCTGCGGGCTCCTCTCCCAAGAACCTTGCTGACTAATTTGTCCCATGGGATATATGAGGGCCATAGGGTCATTTTTGAAGCACATGTGGACGAGAGACTTTTTAGAGACTATCTGTTGATGGACCGCCTGGTGGAGGCTAGGTGGGGTCCGATCTTTGAGGGTAAGTACCGCGCAAATGTGGGCACTGTTCGAGCTTTCTACGCCCACATTCGAGAGCCTACACTAGAGCCCTTGCAGTTCAAGATCCTAGTGGGTAGAGATCGGGAGGCCACAATTGATGTTGGGTTGATAACTCGGCTTATAAAAATGCTGCTTGGCGAGGTCCATGCAAGCGAGAAGAATTTGAAGAGTGCACGTGAAAGGGATCGCCGCACGCTTTTCTTTGTGGCCGACTGGTTCATTGGCAGCCAAACAATAGTCTCCTGGCGAGTAATATGACAGACGACTTCCGCTTGCTTCGCCACATTTTCACATTCAACGTCAACCCTAGGTGGAGCAATCGCAGCTAGTGCATGCGCCTGATGGTAAATTTCCTGTACCAAGCGAGACAAGGAGAGAAGTTGTGCGTGCCTACGTATGTTCTGCGGCAAATAGTTCTTACCGCATGCTCTACTAGAAGGTCTGATTCGCTCCCATTCGGTTGACTCATATGCAAGATTGCATGTGAGTTTGGCTACAGACTTGGGGTGAAAATGCCGGTGCCGATCCATGACATCAACGAAACTACTCTCAATCAGATGGAAATTGGGCCACGACAGCGGCAAGCTTGACTTGATGAGAGTGAGGACGAGACGTCTAGTGAGGAGTATGGAAGCGAGGAGGAAAGCAGGGAAGAGATAGAGGAGGAACAGGAAGAAGAAGAGGAGACTCAGGACACGGATGAGAGCTCCCCTCCTACGGCATTGGAGCATGACACTGATCGAGCCCGCTTAGCTCGACTTGTGGAGGGCCAGGCTGCCCTGCGACAGGAGATTATTGATACCCGGGCCCTCGTGAAACACAAGTTTAAGAAGGTGACTAGCACCTTGAAAGTTATCCTGTGCTGCCTGCATGATAAGGGTGCTCCTCCTCCGTCGCCAGACTCGGATGTCTAGCCATCCATGCCGTCGCTCTGTAGCTTGTTTTGTTATTGTTTAGGATGTCTGTGTTTTAATGTTGATGGGCCTAGTAGTGTAGTAGGTAGAAAGTGTGTTTGTGTTTGGTAGTTTGGGCTTAGCATAGCCGCATGTATTCCTGTCATAATTCATGTAGAACTTTATTCCATGTATTGTGACAATTTTTGTTAAATGAAATGCATACCGTTTCTTCTGCTATAAGGTTCATTGAATGCTTAAAGAATTGAGTATTGGCATGGCTCCTTACGAGGCACTGTATGGGCATCCGTGTAGGGCACCGCACTGCTGGACAGAGGTTGGCGAGAAGAGCCTAATTGGCCCAGAGTTAGTTCAAGCGACTTCAGAGAAGATCGACATTATCAGGCGTCGGCTTCTGGCAGCACAGAGCAGACAGAAGAGTTACGCCGATACGAGGCGGCGACCGCTAGAGTTCGAGGTCGGGGACCACATATTCCTGAAAATTTCCCCGATGAAGGGAGTGCTTCGGTTTGGCAAGAAGGGGAAGCTTACGCCGAGATTTATTGGGCCATTCCAGATACTGGACCGAGTGGGTGTGATGACCTATCGCCTTGCTTTGCCCACACCACTCGTAGGTGTACACAACGTATTTCATGTATCTATGCTGAAGAAATACGTTCCTGATCCTTCCCACATTATCAGATGGGAGTAGGTACAGTTGAGTGAGGACGCTACATATGTACTGCGACCGACGCGGATACTTGATAGAAAGGAGCAGGTATTGTGTAGCAAGGTTATCCCTCTCGTGAAGGTACTGTGGACACATCACACTAAAGAAGAGACTACTTAGGAAACTGAAGCCGAGGTTCGTAAGAACTACCCTCAGATTCTTGAGGAGTACGAAAATGTACTAATTTCAAGGATGAAATTTTTCTTTAAGGAGGGTAGATTGTAACGTCTCGGAAAAATCCGTACAAAGACCCGAGTACCACCTCAGGCAGAAATCACTAAGGACCAAATCCTTTAGAAATTAGACAAAATTAACGAAGTGCTAAACTAGATTAGCTGTGAAATTGGCTTGAACCACTTTAAATACGAACTGCAAGACCCAAAACCTGTAGAATCCTTAACGCTATATTACCCTATAACTTAGGATCAATCTTAAAACCCAGTTGCTCTAGGAACATCTCGAAACTTCGTAGCAGACTTGGACCGCACTTCGAAAGTCCGATTACTGCGAAACAATACCATTATGACCACCTTACTGGGCTTGACAACCATCTCGAAAATCAAGTCCTGATTGTGTCCAGAAACGCACAACTTGAGCACGGAGCAAAGTGTGTGAGAAACGCGAATATCTTTAGGAAACGTGCTCAGATTTAAGTGAATTGAGTCGTTCACTTGCAGGCCAAATATAAGGATTCAGACCATCAGAATTTGACCCAATTACACTCTCGGATTAGGAGAAATTTCATACACATGCCAATGTACTTGTGGCCCTGATCAAGTATCGGTGACCGTTGAACTGAAACGGGTCCGCCACGGTCGATCTGTAAATTTGATCGGACTAAAAACTTAACTCGACCTAGATCCAATGCCAGAGAGCTTAAGTCCGACCGCACGCAGAAAGGGGGTCTCCAGAAGTGCTCCGTTGAGCCAAAATAGATGGGTTTTGGCTATAACCTAAGTATACCATGGCCCTGGGCCATTCCCATCAGTTCTGGGCATATATAAGGGCCTTAAATCCCCTCACTCCCTTCACATACGAATTTCTAATCCTAGGTGAGAAAAGAGAGAAGAAAGAGAAGGAAAGAGAGAGAAAGTGAGAGAGAGAATTGAAGTTCATCCCTGGGATTCTATCCCATCACACTACGGGCTGAATCAGCTTTTCTGTATCGCTATTCCGGCGATTCCGATCCCGTTCTTAAGTAAGAAATCCAAATACTAATCTGTTTTAGGGTTTCAAATAGTGTATGTGATGAAATAGCTAACCTATTTCATACTGTAGGTTGCCGTTGTGCCGTAGACACAGACTCGGTATACAACCTAAGTTCGTTGTTTGTTTACCGGCGAAAGGTGCGGACTATAAACATTTAGGTTATGGTTTTTAAGCCTTTCAATGTCAGTTAATGATTTATGACTGACTTGATTGCTATCACATGCTTAGATACGATGTTTCCCGTGTTTTATACATACATATGAACTATGTTGAATATAGTGTATTCCATGTGTTTGTTGATATGACTGAATGAATATGGAATTTGAATTTGTACTTGCCATGATTATTAACTTTGGATATATGCTTGTTGTGTATGTGGCAAATCTTTTGTAAAAAGGTTTTGCCAGGATGTACGTTATAACTAGTCTATTACATGTGTGTAATATGTGTAGTATAAGTGTTTGATAAAATGCCTCAATGAGAAAATACTTGTTGATATGCATGTAATGAGGGTGTTGAGATAGGATTCTCAATTCCCTTAACTATGGTTATGGTTTTCCTTCCTGTATCCTATATCACTACTACGTATTTATGGTTGAAATGCCTATGTGTTTTAACATGTATACTATGTGTTTGTTGAAATGCTCGAATAAGACTTATATTTAAGTTAGTTGCTACTTGCTGTTTTGGACTAGCACATATGTATTCCTATTGTATTGAAGTGTGGTTGGGACTACTGCATAGTCCAGGCAATCGGAAAAAGTTTCTCGAGTAGTGGCTGAGGTCATTTCGCCACTCAGGACGTGTTCGACGAATCCAAGCCGTACCTCGGTTGTCGATAGTGGTTAGGCCACACTGAGTGCTTACGCACTTCATGTCGATTAACTCGAGGTGCGCTCGTACCAGTCGAGCTCGTCAAGTAACCCGATTGACCCGATGTATGTTCACCATGTATGGATGCTACTGCTTGAATCCAAGGTACCAAACTCACCAGTGGCAACCCCGTTAACCTTGTTACCTCGATCCGCTATGACTCATGAGCCGGACATGGTGGTATGGGACACCGTGGTCGAGCTGTCGGCCTACGCTGGGGTGACAAGCCTCCCCGTAGTGTCCAATGAGCAACCCAGATTCGTGAGCCGAATGCCGTGGTATGGGACACTGTATTCGAACTGTCGGCCTACATTGATCAGGTGACGAGCCCTTTGTAGTGACCTCGAGCGTACTCTGAGACTACGTTGAGGTGACGAGCCTTTCCGTAGCAACTAGAGTATAAACTAGGCCTACACTGATCAAGTTACGAGCCCTTTGTAGTGACCTAGAACCACAACATTCTATGTTATTTACTAGGACTGACGACCATAGAATAGATCATTGTTTAGGAAATGATTTAAGGGAGGTATCTTGGCTTCCCAACACTGCTGTATGAATCAATATAATTAAGTATTGGCTAACATGAGCATGCACCGTATTGCATGTGCTTTGGCCAAGAAGAGCACTTTCAGGAGTTTGCCATGCGCGCCGTGAGATGAAGACACTGAGGGAGTGCAAGCGAGGGCATGCATCATCTTTGCATACCATTCTTACATTAATAAGAGTATTTAGGACATGATTGTTGTACTGCTTTATTATTACTGCTTGATTGAATTGATAACATGTTAACCTTTACCTTAAAGTTTCACTGAGTTGATCACTCACTCCCATGTTACGGGACGGTGTTGTACACACCAACTAGAATCTGTCTTAGTTGCAGGTGGTGGCGATGCCTACGAAGCGGAGCCGGACTTCGAGGATGACGAGGAGGCATTCTCTTACATGTAGTTTTCAGGCTTGTTCATGTGAGTCGTGTCCTGATCGACGGGGATCTCTGGGATGTTGACTAGATGGCATTACGCTTGCTATTTTGTCTTTTTGAAACACACATGTATATTAAGTTTTGGTCCATTTTGGGAATTATACATGTATATATTTAACCTCGTAACACGATCATACTCAGGTGACATACAATCACCTATATGCTTTATATACTTATCACAGTCTTCCGCTTGCGTAACTTAACTGTCCCTGGTGTATGATATGTTGTTTTGGTATAATCTCATTCATGTTTAAGGCACTAACACAGACAACAGTTAATCATTAATCCCATGTTGCATAAGTGATGCGTTGGAACTCGGGAGTTGAGCGTATGCTCGACCCTCGATTTTTAGGGCGTTACAGAGGGTCTGATGGAGTTCACCCGGAGGTGCTGTTCAAGGTGTCTTAAAGATTTCCAAAATGCCGATATGCTGGCCGACATAAGAGACAAAAAAGGTTATTAAAGAAGTCACTGAAACTAGATTTTATCTACCCCAATTTAAGTCGCATTCTACTTTACATATTCTATGTGTATCAACGACATTCATATTTCCTCGTATCTCATTCTGCATTATTCTCTCTCTTTCATTTTCTTTTACTTTATTTGCCTACTTAGGATCTTAAATCCTGTGATGCAAGGTTAGTTGGCATTTCATCTTATTTACTACATTTTTTAATTTACCTACCTGGTGCTATTTAGCTCCACGATGTAAGGGTAGTTTGCATTTCAATTGACCCACTGCATTTTTACTTTATTTGCCTACTCGGGGCTACTTGGATCTTTGATGTAAGGGTAGATAGTTTTTTTTTCTTATTTTCACCTACCCGACCCTTATGGGTTATGCGAAGCATGACCAAATATAAAAATGTTGAAATTCTGTTGAATCCGAAAAACAGTAAAATCTTGTGAAGTAGAGACCGCACATTATACAAGCAGAGCAATAATGCTTAATACCTTCATTTTCCGTCATGGAGGCCCTTACTCAGAATCTATGGTCGTAGACCAACCGCAGAAGTCACTTGAGTTAGGGAATCGTGAGATTTCCCGACCCCTAAGCGATTCTATGGTTTTTTGCTAGCCATAAATTTTAAGCTTCGTTTGGCTAGTATCGACTCCAAATCAAATACATTTTTACACTTGAGTTAATAACATAATCTGGCTATACTAACAAATCAACACCAAAGCCAAGGAAGTGAGGGCACCACCACGCTCGTCAGGGGGGAGGCGTTCACAGAATGACGACTCCATTACGGGCTGTTAGTCATTAGTTTAAGCCCGACTTGAAGCATGAGATTTTTCAATTTTTAGGGATTTTATAAATTAGGCACATTTACTTTCCTACACTCTAATGAATATTGGTCTTATTTACTTTTTGTATCATACTTTCTAACATTCCAGTAAATATTGGTCTCCCACTAACACACTAACTCGCTAACAATCCAATGTATACTAATCCATTTACTTTCCTGCCTACATCCTGCATTCCAGTGCAAACTGGTCCCTTTTACTTTTTTACGAGCATCTTGCATTCCAGTTTACACCGGTCCACTTTACTTTCCTGCCTGCATCCTACATTCCAGTACAAACTAGTCCCTTTTACTTTCTCGCGAGCATTCTGCATTACAGTTTATATTGGTCTGCTTTACTTTCCTTCTTGCATCCGAGAATAGCTGTATAAAATCAAGTCAGTTTTGAACTTCGTGTGAATTATGCCTATATAAAGGGATGTTTTAGGATTTTCTAATAATGAATTAGGGTAGATGGAGTAGAGCAATGAGTTGTGGAGTTTGAAGGAGTCATCCCTCCTTTTTAATCCTTTGCTTCAAGTTAGCTTTTATATTTTTCTGTTTGAGTTTCACTTTAATCATGTCTATTATTGGCTAATCTCTTAGCTAGAGCTAAGAGGTGAAGCTTGTAGTTCTTCTTCATGTTTATTTTACTTTAATTTAAGTTATTTGACTTTCATGTTGAACAATTCATAGATATTTGGTTTGAGTGAAGAAGTAATTCTAATTTATTTTGATCCATTGTTGACTTTGGGCACATTGAATGCTTAAGAACACTACGAATGCTTTCTTACCTATTTTCTAAAGGATTGATCTATCATTGACTCTAGGTATGAGAGATGCTTTAAATATACTACGATCAAGTCGTTGATGCTTTATGAGGGAACCAATTTAATGAAAGTTTCAAATATGTTTTGATGTATGAATGATGTATTAACTGCTCCATTATCCAACTGGATAGTATAGGACTTCGATTTCAGTTGTGTGATCCAATTGAATCAACTAAAGTAACATTAAGGAAGCTATAAGTGGTTCCTTGGCACTCTAATTCTTTATCTTTAATAGTTTCTTTCACAATTACTCTTTTAATCCAAATTTTAGTAGTTAGTTTAGATTCTAGTTTTAGTTCTAATCTATTCCAAAAATCGCATAATAGCAAGTTTGTGTGGGTATGACCTTGGTTTCACTAAGTTATTACTACATCACAGCCTTACACTTGAGGTTGTCATAACAAGTTTTTGACACTGTTGCCGGGGACTTCGGTTGTGTTTTTCTGAGATACATTAGTATTGAAATTAGGTTAGGATTAGGTCTAACTTTTTCTGTGTTTCTATATTAGATTTTTCTAGATACTAACCTTGTTCATCTGTTTTGTAGAATCTAACATAGAATCACCTATCCGATAATATCCTTCAAACTCTTCTTTTCATATTTCTTACTTTTTTGTATTTTTTTATTTTCTTAAGATGGTTTCAATTTAGACTTGGGGACTGAGAGTGTTTCATGCCCAAGTGGGTTAGTGACAACACTCTATGTCTCTTAAGTGAAGGAGGATTAGTCGAAGGTTTGCCTATCCATCACCGGATTAGATATGCCTTGAGATCCTCAGGGTTAGAAAAAAACTTGGATGGTAATCAACCTCACCATCCCTCTGAAGAGAAACAATATGAGAATGATGTATATAGTGCTCCTCCGCCCAGAACTTTACGTGAATACTTACAACCAGCAATGGCGAGTACACCTTCCTACATGTTGTTTCCATACAATGCAGAAAACATGGATTTCAAGCCAGGAGTGGTCTAACTACTCTTAAAGTTTCATGTACTAGATTCTGAGAGTTCATATCTACACTTAAAGGAATTTGATGAGATTATAGCAACATTGCACTTTCATAATGTGTCTAAAGACACCTTAAGACTAAAATTGTTCCCTTTTTCTTTAAAGGAGAAGGCCAAGTCTTGGCTTCACTCCTTGAGACCCACATCTATCGAGACATGGGAGAAGATGACCTGTGAATTCCTTAAAAATTTCTTCTCGGTTCATAAGACTAATACCCAAAGGAGGGCGATCATGAATTTCTCTCAGAAAGTGGAAGATACCTTCTTCCAATGCTAGGAGAGATTCAAAGATCTTTTGAATTCCTGTCCACATCATGGCTATGAAACTTGGCAGGTAATAATTTTTTCCTACGATGGGTTGACCTCGAACATGCACCAATTCATAAATATGACGTACAACGGGGAGTACATGAATAAGGATCTCGATGATGCGTGACATTATTTTGATGCACTTGCTGAAAACATGCAATCATAGGATACCTCATCTAAGCCCACTAATCCGAGACTAACTCAGTCTAGAGAGAAGGGAGGAATGTACATCTTAAGGAAAGAGGATGATGTGAATGCTAGGGTGGTTAATCTCACAAGAAAAGTCAAAGCCATGGAACTTAAAAGAGTAAAAATGGTGGAACCCAATGAGACCGCTGAAATTGTTTGTGGTATTTGTGCTAGTAACATACACTTAATGTAGGATTGTCCCACAACTCCTGCATTCCGAGAGTTATTACATAAACAATCTAATGCTGTGAACAATTATCAAAGGCCATTCAGTACCCCCATCTCAAATATATATAATTCTAGTTAGAGGAACCATCCAAACTTCAGTTAGAGGAATGTGCAAACGACCAATCTAGAAAGAAATCCTTAAGGAAATTTCCTCAAAGCTTTAATCCATTAAATCATAGAAGACCCCAAGAGAATACGATTCATAAGTTCATTCAAAATCAAGAGCAATTTAATCAAAATACGCTACAAGCATTCCAAAATATTAAAAATCCCTAGGAGTGTTAGCATCGTCTATTCAAAGAATAGAGTCACAACTAACCATTAGGGAGAAAGTGTCACACCCCAAATCCGGGAACGGACAGCTTCCATGATGCCCCGAATCCGGCACTCGACTTCCATACACCGAGTCCCAAGTTCGGCGCACCACAAGGAAGATTTTTGACTGAATTTATATATAATAATAATAATAATAATAATACCGGAGCATGAAGATCCATGATCAAAATACCAAGTAACACTCTCCATTATAAATCCTGATGGTTACAAGTACAATGCTTTTCAAAAGGTACACAAAGTCAACATTGCCAAATAAAAAAATAGATACAATGCATCGAGAAAACTAAGTCTTCTAAGCTACTCCTGCCCTGAAAAAAAAATGGGAAATAAGAAGCTTAGGCAAAAAGCCTAGTGAGTACACACGTGTGTGTGCAGTGTATCCTACTCTCAAGCAAGATAAATATGCCACGAAGAAATCATGTATGGTGAAAGGCATGTAGTACGTAAGGTATGATGTCAATGCCAATGCAATGCATATGCATCATAGTAATACTCCGAGTCAATGCTACCAGCATCACCAAGTCATATTTTCATTTCTCCTATACCACAGCCATAATCGTATTACGCGCATCCGTAATCACATCATCATCATCATATTATCATGTCATATCATAACTATATATCTCGAAAAAACACCATGGTCGACACCCATGCACCAGACACCAGCAATCGACCTCGCTACCCACCAATGGGGTTACAACCTCCATTTGGTATACTTATAGCGGACCTCATTTGTGCTTCTCCTTGTTGGCGGGTCAGACCGGTCCCTGTTTGTACCTCAGCCCTTAAGCAGGTTGGACCCACCTCTTCTCAACCTGACCTCATCAGTGGGAGTCAAATCCATGACTCATGTATCCACTTGGCCCTACGGTGAGGTATCCCTAGCTAGCATCGGGGTTTAGGGACTTTCAACCCAAGGGGCACATCATCCCCTACTATTTTTACACTTCCGGTGTCCCGTTCATTTTCAGGGATAACTCAAGTCATCATCATAGATGTACATCTCGTCGTTAAGATCCAACTCATGTTATACGGCACAACTGTTGTATTTCGATCATCATGTATGTCATGATTATGCATGAATTAAAACAATTATGATAAGGCATACGATCAAGGGCATGTGGTATGCATATAATGCCATGAGTTTAGGGTCTGCTTAACCTTTAAGCCAAAAATGACATATAATCATCATGTGCCACTATCAACTATATCAATCCATGATCATGTGACTAAACTGAAGAGGACAAATCTTACACATGAACAAATGTATTGAAGTACACTTGCACATACCATCATCCCATGGTGCATGAGTATGATCAATATCAACATAGTTAAGTAAATGAATTTAGTATGATAGGAAGTGGAACAACATTAATCAAGATATTATATCACATACTTCTATTAACCATAATCACTAACATCACTAATATCATTCATAGCTATCATGATCACGAGCATTAATTATATTCAGAATTACACCATATCCTTCGCAAGATAGTGAAAGTGCCTTGGTTTGTCAATTAGCGTGAGTGTTGAGTCAGTTAGACTACAAAACCTGATAGGAAGATCAATTCAAGCATCTGCCTCAACCGGATGTGTTCAAGTTTGCCACAGGTAAATCTGAGCCTCACATCCCTTGTCCCAAATCACCAGGTATACTAAAACCCTTAAAAAATGTTAGAATATCATAGGATTTTTAGGGTAAGAAAATATTTTCAAAATAGAAAAATTCTATAAGTTTTCTTGCCTTGTCAATTTTATCGATACATATCTCGATATGATCGACCTGCGCTGTCGAGTCCTCGATGCTCCATTGATACCATCGAAAAGAGGACCAAATATGCCCAGCAACCTTATACACATCTGGACAGAATTATCGATGTATCGATAGGTGTATCGATATCATTGATATTCAAATCTCGAGTCTATCGAAGTTGACTCAATTATATCGACTGACAGATTTCTGGCACCCCTGTTTTTACTTAAGAATATCATATAAACATCGATATATCGAAGCCTCCTCGTTACCATCGAAATTCAAACCTCGATGATATCGGAAGGTCTTCGATGATATCGGTCTTGGGCGCCAAGTTCTCCAGCAAAATATTTCAGGGTGATTTATCTATGATCGGGGGTCACTCGATAGAATTGATATTCAAATATCGATGATATCGATGCCGTATCGATTGCGTCGAACATGGACATAAACTGTCCAACAAGCTTTATGAAAAATCCTTTTGATTTATCAATGCATCGACACAACTATCGATATAATTGACATTCAAATTCCGATGATCTCGAAGGTCCCTCGATCACTCATGAAAACTTGAAATATTTCAAGTCAAGTCTCTCTCATTTTTCAAGTGTCGATGAATCGAACCTCTCATCGATGGAATCGGAGTTCGAAATTCGATGACATCGACAATCGTTTTGATTCATCGACCAGCTGGCAAAAGGTTTCAAAAGCGTATGACATTGAGTTTGAGTCATCGAGCGGACCATCGATGCTATCGAGAGTATACGCTCGATGATATCGAACTCTGTCATAAATGTGACCGTTTTATATCCGTTGGAACCTTTTGCCTATATAAAGGGGACTTGTCTAGTGTTGCTGTGAGAGAAAGTAGAGAGAGCTTTTGAGTGTTTAACCTTAGATCTTATACCCAAAGCCCTTTCTCTCAAGGGAGTTCATCCTCCAATCCACCCCACCATTGATATTTATTAGAGTGGGTTGGGGAATGAACTTCCGCATTCAAGGATCCTTCAGCTACTACCTTAATGGCAAATCATGAAGCTGGGATGCCTTGAATGCATAGATGATTAGAATCGCTCTATCTTCCTTATAGGAAAATATTTTGAGAGTAGGATTTCATCATAACCCTGACCCAACCCTTCGCCATGCATTAGTACATCTTTTGAGTTGCGGATCAAGGAGACCGAAGACTCTTCATCAACAAAGGAGGAGATCTTCGTCAACGTGCTTAATGAGACTCATCCACTTATTTGTAAGTATCTAGAGTCCAGAGGACACTTGTGATCATTCCTTTATAAGATTGGGTCTTAGGTGTTTCTAACCCCTTCAAGCCCTCGTAGGAGGCCTCCGGCGGGAGTGTACATGGTGGGTACGTTGTGTGGACCCTTGATCTGTGGAGAGCATAAACATCTGGTTGAAGGTGAACCAGTCAAAACCTTAGGTTTGAGGTGAACCGTGTGAAACCAAAGGTTTGGGGTAAACCACGTAAAACCTCTTGTAGGGTCTTATGGAAGATCCTTGGCCAGTGTGCCCAAAAGTGGGTGCGTTGTGTTGACCCTTGCTCGTGAGAGCATAAACAATCAGCCTCAGTGTAGGTTGTAAAGGTTGAAGGTGAACTTGATTTAAAACCTTAGGTTTAAGGTGAACTGCTGTGAAACCTCCTTGGTGAAATCCGGCACACTCAAGGGTTGAGTGCGTCTGCCGGGAGTGGAGTAGACTGATTGTCGAACCACTATAAAAATGACTGTGTTTGAGATTGCTATTTTTCTGAATGTATAATTTACTTTTATATTTCCATATCTGAATATCTGAGATCACACCTCACACACATACAAAGTCATATCCATCATAAACTAGTTTGCACATTGTTCACTTCTTAAATAGTTTGTGATTGGATTCTCTACTGGGCTTGGAAGCCAGTAGAGTTATTTTTGAGTAATCCTAATATGTGCTTGCTGATTAGGATTAGTGTAATAGAATTTTAAAAAATCATAAAAACTTTAAAAGTCCTATTCACTCCCCTCTAGGACATATTGGCATATTCTTACTTCAACTAAAGAGGTCTTCACCGCTATTTCAATTGGTATCAAAGCGGGTCTCTCTTTAAGGGCTTCACTGCCTAGAGAGTGATCTTGACTAAAGTTCGGAATATGGCCAAAGGAGAGGGCTCATCGGTCACTAGGCCTCCAGTATTTGATGGTTCTAATTATGCATACTGGAAGGCTAGAATGCATTACTTTCTGAGATCTTTGGATCATGACGTTTGAGATATAGTTGAAAACGGATACGTGCCACCAACTGAACAAATTGTACTTGACAGTGGCACAACCATCACAAAACCCAAACCCAAAGAAAAGTGGACAGCGTTCGATTAAGAAAAACAGACTGCTGAAGGAAAAGCTATGAACGCCACCTACTGTGTCGTGTCCCAAGATATCTTCAATCAAATAAGCATGTGTGGGACATCCAAGGAAGCATGAGATCTATTGGAAACAACCCATGAAGGCACAAGCACTGTGAAGAGATCTAAACTTCAACTCCTAACTTCACAGTTCGAAAGTCTTAGAATGGAAGAGCATGAGACCTTTATGGAGTTTTTCACAAAGTTGAATATCATCTGTAACTCCATGGGTGAATTGGGAGAAAAAATTCCGGTTCCAAAAATTTGTAGGAAAATACTTAGATCACTGCCAGAACGGTTTAATCCCAAGGTAACAACAATTGAAGAGTGTAGGACCATAGACAAAATAAAAGTAGAAGAACTGGTAGGTTCCCTACAAACTTTTGAACTACACTTCAAACAAACCCAAAAATCCAAAACAACTGTCTTAAAAACTTCCAAGAAAACAACAAACGAGGACAGTGAAAGTGAAAGAGAAGATGAAGATGAGGAAGTGGCTTTGCTGGCACAATGATTCAGGAAATTCTTTCTGAAAAATCGTGGCCGGCCTTCCAAAGGAAGAAAGGTGAACAACAAAACTTCCACAGGCAAATTTGGTAAAAGGACCAAGGAACCACAATGATATGCCTGTCAGGAGTGTGGGCACCTATCAACCGAATGCCCAAACAAAAAAACTAAGGGTAAGGTAATGGCTGCCATGTGTGATGATACTGAAGAGTCAAATTCAGAATCTAGTGACTCAGAAAGCGATGGAGATCAGAAATCATTGAAAATTCTCATGGTCTCCACTGCATCAATCGTTCCCATGGAATTTGAAAACAAGGAAGAACAGCAAGCCACTGAATCATTTCCATTTGATAATGAGGAAACTGGAGAAGAAGAAGAAGAAGAAAAGGATAAACTATAAGATGCTTATAATCAACTCTACATTTATAGCATAAATATCTTTAAAAGACTCGGAATAGCGAAAAACAAAAGTAAGTTACTGTAAAAAGATTTAGATTAAACATTGGAAATCAACACATAATTAATAAATGATCTGCAGCAATATCATACGGATAATGATAGACTTGAACGAATTAATACCTTTCTTGAAAATGAGTCTGAGAAATTGAACAAATAGGTCGAGATCTTAAAAGACAAAATTGTGCTTCTTCAAAATGAAAATCAAACAATCCTGTTTGACTTACAAGAATCTCGAAAGATCACCAAGATAAATTACAAATTTTCTCAGAGTGGTGAAAAATTAGAAAAACTCTTAGGGATGGGAAGACTTGGAAAGGACAAGAGCGGTATAGGATATGAAAAATTTTAATATAAATTTGGAAATGCAGCACCAATAACTGAAAGATCTGCTGCTTCAGGAAGTAACACAAGAACTTCTCCAGTTTGTCATTTGTGTGGTGATGTTGGTCATTATAAGTTCGAATGCATGACACCTAAAGGGACTCAACATAACTCTGGTCAGAAATCCAAACCAATTAGAGAAATGCAGAAATTCAAGAGTCCACTTAGAGATATGGATAGAAGAAACACACTTCTATCACCATCCAAAATGATGAACAAAACGAAAGAGTTAATTAATCAAGTGGATGAATTGAACACTAAAAACTCTACCATGAAATGGGTAAGGAAGAATTAGTTCAGATCATGCATCAGGATCTGAAAACTCGCTGAAATGATGTAATTTTGCTGAGCTTCAAATAAAAATCTGAGGTTCTTCACCTCCATCTTTTGTATATAAACATTCAAATGTTTATAATTTTGATGTGTACAGAAATTGTACATGGTTTTGCTGAGTATACTATTGATCCATAGAAATACTAAAAGTATACTTGAAGGGTTGTCTGAAGCTGAAAATGAAAAATATTCATCTTTAATATGTCTATCGATATGTCATACCCGATTAATCGATCATGGGTCGATATCATCGACATTTATTCGAAATGTGGTAAGTCACATGATCGAGACTACTATCGAAGCTCTTGTCGATAACATCGAATGAAGATCATCGAGATAATCGAACGTAAGTTCGATAAAGTCGAAGTCTGACGCCCGATAAAAGGCAGTCTAGCGGAAAAAACTTATTTTTTTCTGGAAAAAGCTGTCTATTTTTCTTTCTGCTCGAATCCTCGGCCGGAAGACCATTGGTGGGTCCCAGAAGCTTCTCAAAAAATGGGTATTATTCTTCCATTCCTTCCATTTCAGAGTCTATCTCACTTTTGGTCGGGTATTTTCCGTTTCTTTAAAAGAAGGAATTTGTCCTCTTTCCCAAAGTTTTCAAACCCTCCTTTTATCCACATGGAAAAAGACAAGGGAAAAGTGTCAGGTCCGGGCGAGTCTTCAAGATCCACCCGACAAAAGGTGCTCGCTTCAAGAGAAAGGGCAAGGGACCTTGAACGTGGGACCCCCATAAGACAACGCTCGAGGCGTGGCGAGTCCCAGTCTGAGGCACAAGTTGAAATGGCCAAGCTATATGTCCTAGAGAGGGGGGGGGGGGGTGAATAGGATTATGCCAAATTAAAGTAAAATGATCGGAATAAAATTAAATAGATAGCCTTACAATTATAGATCAATTCACAAAGCTGTAATCAATTCAATCTCAACAAATAAGTATTGAGAGGTTGATACAAATTCAGTTCTAAGGACAACCTTACACCATAATAAACAAGGGCTTATGGTAGGACAACCTTATCTCTATAACGTCTTTTGAATCAATATCTCAATCTGAATAGAGATAACTAAATAGCAAGGAATTGAAATAAAGTGCAGAAATAAAGATCTAAGTTATTACAACACTCCCCACACTTACTTGAAATGTAAATTGTTACAACATTCACATCCACGAGTACATCCCACAAAATTGAATGATAAATGATATGAAATTTAAGCATGGATTCAATCCACAAGACAAAGTGTTATAGTGGTTCGCCTGTGTGTACACCAACTGTCTTTCAGCAGCCATATAGAATGCTACTCCACTCCTAATATCCTCACACAGGGGATATTAGCTTTCACTATCAAATAGTTTTTCACAGGTTCACCCAAAACCTTTACAATTGTGTTTTTTGAAAAAAAAAAAAAACTTGGGCTTACACAATTCAAAAACCCACACTTCTGAGTTTTCTGGCTCTCCTCAGATAACCACACAAATTGAGATTTTTCTGGCGAATCCCAAACAAAAACCAAAATAGAATGGAATTTACAAAATTGTAAAATACATGGATTTCTCCTCTTGTAGCTATCCGGAAGAACCAATTGGAGTAGATGTTCGAATATGGAAGTTCAATGTCCAAAACTCACTTTACAATGGTTCTAAGTTCTAATTGATTTTAAATTTAATCAACTTAGGGCTAGCTGTATTTGATTTTGATTCCGTGAAGAAGGAATTAAGAATTTCCCTTTTTTCTAATCAGATTGGAATGTAAATCAAAATAAAATAAAATAAGCTAACAAAAGGAAATAGATTTATGCACAATATAACTTAAAAACAAACTCAGACTTATCTCAGAGTGGAGCCTTGAATTCACTTAATTTTCCATAAAACACTCTGAAATTCATGTGCTATTTATAGCTGAAGAAATTCGTCTTCGACTGGTCCTAGGGTCACTACGACTGGTCTTGAAATAAACTGATTTTTGAATTTTTGAGCGCGATCGCATCAAACCGTTGTACGCTGGTCGTAGGTAGTCCACGACTGGTCGAAGGCAGTCCACGACTGGAGGAGACCCCTCTACGACTGGTCATGCGACACCTGATTTAGACGCTGGAGTGTGAGTCGAAGCCTTACGACTGGTCGAAGGTCGAGTCGAGACCATCTCACAACCGGTCGAGTAGACTCCAGGACTAGTCGTAGCCGAACCAGAAAATCCGATAAATTGTAACAATTCTAGGACTGGTCTTGGAACTTCATAGACTGGTCGAGACAGTGCTAGGACTGGTCTTAGAAAAGACCAAAATCATGTAATAGAATTCTAATGAATTATGTATCCAAAGTGACCTACCCTAAGGTCAATCTAAGGTTTATCATACCTGGGACATGAGGTATGGACATTGAACACTTCATTTGTTTAGACTTTGATCATTACAAAGCTTAAGTCTTGAGCTTGAGTTCTTCTTCATGTAGCTTGACTTCTTCACAAGCTTTGAAGTTAATGTCACTTGCACTTAAGTCCCGTACTTATATATGAATCTTGAACTTCCACTTGCACTTGAACTTGACACTAAGCTCATCTTCAATATCTTCTACATTATAGCTTGAATTCTCATGAAGCTTGAAGAATTCTTTGAACTAGACTTCAAGTGTTGACGTGTGTCTCATACAGATTTATCAAGATATAAACACAAGACATACAAAGAAGTTTTGACACATAAAATTTGACAAATAAAGAGGAATCAAATCGTAGCACTTACAATCTTCCCCTTTGTCAAATTTGTGACAAAACACTTCTTGTGACAAAACACTTTCATCACATTGTACAATAACGAATCATGCACCAGTTGTCATATAAAATAAGCATAAGCATCAACCCCTTTAGACAATTCAACTCCCCCTGAGTAGACATATACTCCTTATCATATCAACCACAATTATAATCCATAAAATTCTTAGAATTTTCTCTCCCTTTTTGTCAAAATATGACAAAGGAAGAATCAAAGATAGGATATGAAAGACAGAAAATAGAGATAACAACTCAGAAAGAAAGAAAGAAAAAGTTCACCGTTAAGAACAAGACAAAAGAGGTAAACAAGGTGAGTCAGAGTACATGACAAAAGAGTGATTAAGTGAAGTTTAAAACAAGCAGTCCCACAACCAAAGAAGTTAAATTAGTAAAGTTATGAAAGACCAAAGATTTAACAATCTCAATCTGATCCAGAACAAGGAGCAGGTATATTAGGATCACTTTGATGAAGGCTCTTCTGTAAGCGCCTAAAATATTTGCGCATATTTTTAAATTGTTGATTGTGGCCAACATTCATCTGTTCAACCTTTTCCTCTAATGCACTTAGACGTGCATTGAAATCAGATGGTTCAAAGTCTGGATCATTTCCAGAATCAGAATCAATTTCATTAAAAATATCGTCCATGTCAATATCAGGAGGTAACTCGTCACCTTCAACACCAATCTCAGCTTCAGCAGCAGCTACACCCACATCAACATTAACTTGACCTGGGGCCAGTTCCAACTTCATTTTATTCAAGTTGGAATTGTTAAATATGAGGTGTTGAATAGGAGCCTCACTAATGGGCATAGCAACTAACATGTGAATGACTAACACATTCAACAGATATCCAAATGGAATATTACCATGACCAGGATGACTACGAATTTGAATGATAGAGGAACACATTAAGGAGGGCAAACAGATATTAGCACCAGTAATGATTGAGTACAAAATACAAACCATAAACAGAGTCAACTCAGTCTTGTTTCCAGAGCGGGGATACAGATTAGAAGTGAAGATACGATGCAAAACTCTGTATTTGGGTAACATGTATTTGGTTTTAAGGGCATTTCCATTTCTAGTCCAAGGTGCATTCATGTTACACAATGCTCTAGTAAAAATACATTTTTCCGATTCTACATTTTCTCAGTAAGTGCACTAGGATGAATACCATCATCATTTACTTGAATATCCATAAAGCCAGAAATTAAGTGTCGATCAACATGAAACGACCCTTCTCTAGTATCAATAGTAAAAGTCAGTTGCTCAGCAGAAAAGTCAGATATGCATGTAACCATGGCCTGTGCTATGGACTGATATGCCGGCCCGCCCCAACATAAAATGTTTTCCCAACCTACAGATTGAAGGAGAGGAAGGAGACTGAAAGGAGCGATATGGTTTAAATCGACAGCTTTTTCAACAATCACATTGCACATACGCAAATCACGTACATGCGGAGGATCATCTTCAGGATCCCTAAGATGACGTCTAGTGATTGCATTTGAACGAGAAGAAGATGCACCTCTATGAATTTTCTTTTTACCTCTAGATTCCATATTCTTGAAGAAATAAAAGAAAGTTCAAGAAAATAGAGATGGGTTTCTCTAGATTCAACAAAAAGGAAGAAAACCCAAAAAGTTGAAGATTTATATGAAATAGACAACAATAATCAAGAAATCTAAGAGAAAAGATTAAGATGCTTTAAGAAATCAAGGAAAATCACTCTAACCTGAAGGAATCGAACACTAGGGTCGACTAGTCGAAGCTCGGGTCGTTGGAGTGGAAGGTTAGAATGAAGAAGAAGAGAGTTTTTCTCAAATTAAAAAGATCACCGCGCACACGACCGGTCTTGGGACATACTCGACCGGTCGTAGCAAGACTGGTCGAGCACGTCCTCGACCGGTCTTAGACCAGAAAAAAAATGCAATTTTCACAGAATTTTAAAATTTAAACATATTAACATTATATACAATATGATACAAAAATGCATGATCAATCATTTAAAATTGCACATACCAAGATCAAATTTCAATTTGTTAAACCTGCTTTTGTCAAGCGGTTTAGTTAAAATGTCAGCAAGTTGAGTCTCGGTAGGAATATATTCTAAAGATACTATTTTTTCTTCCACTAATTCATGAATATAATGAAACCGAATGTCAATGTGCTTAGTACGTGAATGCTGGATTGGGTTTTTTGAAATGTTTATCGCACTGGAATTACCACAGTATAAAATCATCGAGTCTTGTGCGATTCCATAATCACTCAACATACGTTTCATCCAAACTAACTGAGTACATGCATTTCCGGCTGCAATATATTCGGCCTCAGCAGTTGAGAGTGATATGGAACTTTGCTTCTTGCTAAACCAAGAAACCAAACAGTTTCCAATGTAGAAACAACCACCACTGGTTGATTTTCTATCATCTATATTTCCTGCCCAATCAGCATCCGAATACCCAGCCAATTGAATACTAGTATCATAGGGATACCAAAGACCCAGATTAACTGAACTTGCGACATATCAAATAATTTGTTTGACAACAGTTAAGTGAGATTCTTTAGGATTAGATTGATATCTAGCACAAATTCCAACACTTAAAGCAATATCAGGTCTACTTGCAGTTAGGTAAAGTAAGCTACCTATCATACTACGATACAATTTAGGATCTACATCTTTACTTGTAGAGTCTTTTGAGAGTCTTAGAGTTGTACTCATAGGAGTATCAAAGTTCTTAGCATTTTCAAATCCGAACTTCTTAATCAAGTTCAATGCATACTTAATTTGTGAAATAAAAATTTCATTAGATTGCTGTTTTACTTGCAACCCTAGAAAATAATTTAATTCACCAACCATGCTCATTTCGAATTCAGATTTCATTAGATCTGCAAACTCAACAGTCATGTTAGTACAAGTTGATCCATAAATTATGTCATCAACATAGATTTGAACCATTAAGATATCATCGTTATATTTCTTAACAAAGAGCGTCTTATCGACACTACCCATCTGAAACTTGTGACTTAGTAAGAATTTAGTCAATTTTTCATACCATGCTCTGGGAGCTTGTTTCAGACCATTGAGAGCCTTTCTAAGGCGATATACATGATTGGTAAGCTTAGGGTCTTCAAACCCAGTCGGTTGTTCAACATATACCTCTTCATGTAAGTCGCCATTCAAAAAGGCGCTCTTCACATCCATTTGAAAAATTCTAAACTTTTTAAAACATGCAATAGATATGAAAAGTCTGATTGATTCAAGGCGAGCAACTGGGGCAAAAGTTTCATCATAATCAATCCCTTCAATTTGCGTGTACCCTTGCACAACCAGTCTTGCCTTGTTTCGATTGATATTTCCCAATTCATCAGACTTATTTTTGAAAATCCATTTTGTTCCAATAATGTGTTTATCTTTAGGTCTAGGAACAAGATACCAGACATCATTTCTAACAAATTGATTAAGTTCTTCCTGCATAGCTACTATCCAGTTTTCATCAGAAAGAGCTTCTTTTATGTTTACCGGTTCAATCTGAGATGTAAAGCACACGTAATTACATATGTCTTCTAGTTGTCTACGAGTGCGCACACCAGTGAGAGGGTTTCCAAGAATTTGATCAGTTGGATGATCTTTAACAGTTCTTAATTCAGAATTAGTTTCACTTGATGAAGTATCTGGTTTTTCATATATAAGAACTTCATCATTATCTGAACTAGGGGCAGGTGTATTCAAGTGATCGTCAATTACAACATTTATTAACTCTTGAATCACACCGGTCCTGTTGTTCAGAACACGATATGCACGACTATTTAAAGAGTATCTTAAAAAGATCCCTTCATCACTTTTAGTGTCGAACTTTCCCAGATTTTCACGGTCACGTAAAATATAGCACTTGCTGCCAAAAACTTGAAAGTATTTGACAGTAGGATTTTTCTCAAACCACATTTCATAAGCCATTTTATTATTAGATTTGCAAATATAAACACAGTTGACAATGTAGCAGGCGATATTCACTGCTTCAGCCCATAAATTTCTAGGGAGCTTCATGTTATTCAACATAACATTTTCCATTTCTTGAAGCACTCTATTTTTTCTTTCCACAATACCATTTTGTTGTGGAGTTTTGGGCGCAGAGAATTCATGTGATATTCCCTGATCGCTACAAAGTTTCTCAAAACCGCTATTTTCAAACTCGGATCCATGATCGCTTCGGATTTTACTGACTTGAGAACATTTTTCAGTTTGGATCCGTTTGATAATCTTTTTCACTTCATCAAGAGTTTCTGATTTGTCTCTTAAAAATGAAACCCAAGTGTATCTTGTATAATCATCTACGATGACCAAGATGTATTGTTTGCCACCTCGACTTTCCGTTCTGATTGGTCCTATAAGATCCATATGGAGAAGCTCGAGTGGTCTAGATGTGGTATTGGAGTTCACCTTTTGTGAGAGCTCCTAGTTTGTTTACTATACTGACATTCACCACATATTTTGTCTACTTTTTGCACTTTAGGTAGACCTCTAATTAGTTCTCCTTTGCTTAATCTGTACAAATTTCGGTAGCGTACATGTCTAAGGTGTTTATGCCATAATTCTGTCTCATCGGTATGGACCATGTAACACGTTTGATTAGATGAGCTAGCATTGCTTATTATATAACAGTTTTTAGAAGTTCTGCGACCAGTTAATATTACAGAACCCTTTTTATCTATAATCTCACAACCTTGATTAGAAAATTTAACACTATGGTTGTTGTCGCATATTTGAGATATGCTCAATAGGTTGTGTTTTAGTCCCTCAACATATAAAACATTCTTAAATAAGGGAAGATTATAAAGTTGAACCGTACCTTGGCTAATAATCTTACAGTTGCTACCATCACCAAATGTGACTGACCCATCAGTCACATCTTTTAGATTGGTGAATAAAGCCTTGTCGCCTGTCATGTGCCTGGAACATCCACTGTCTAGATACCATTTTGAATAGCTTGTAGCTTTGAATGCAGTGTGGGCAACCATGCAGGCAACTTTAGGAACCCATTTCATAACTGTTTTGGGTTTAGGAACATAGTTGGTCTTCTTTTGTCTGATGTTGTAAGAATGACCTACTGAGTTAGATTTTAAGAGCTCCTTAAGTAAATCAACTATTTTTTCAGCAAGAGGATTTCTGATCTGATTTTTAAAACAGCTGCTTTTAGGTTTTTGAAAAGTTTTTGTATTTTTAGAAAAACCTTGATAAGTACCTTTTCCTTTTGAGTTAGAAGCTTCTCCTTTCATAAAGTTGAGAGGAGTATTCTTCTGTTTAGAAGATATATTTTTATCATAGCCCAACCCGGATCGAGCGCCACATTTTCTTGATCCGGATAATAATTTCTCTAACTTTGGATCACCTTGGGCATATTTCCATGTATCCTTCAAACTCAGAAGAGAAGATACTTCATTTTTAAGTTTCTCATTTTCAGATTTCAAATCATCAGTCAGGGAGGTTTTGAATTCCAAATCACATTTTGATTTTTTGAAATAATCTGAAATTTGTGATTTTTCTAAAACAAGTGTTTCAAAACATTCTTTGAGTTTAGAAAACTTTTCTTTTTGAAGCTTAAGTTTGACAGCAATTTTACAACTTTCCTTATATAAGGCATTATAAGCATCTTGAAGATCTTCTTCATTTTCATAATCACTATTCAAATTTTCTTCACTTGTTGAATCATCGTGATCTGAAAAAGTAAACTTGGCTAGAGTCATGAGGGCCTTAACTTCATTGCCCAACTCGGTTTCAGAATTTTCTGATTCAGAAGAGGCTTCAGAATCAGACGATTCATCCCAAGTAGCCAACATACCCTTCCTTTTGGGTCTGTCCTTTTTAGGACATTTGTTTGCTAAATGCCCATATTCTTGGCAGTTGTAACACTGACTGTCTTTCAAAGACTTCCAAATTTTGGACTTAGGTTTAGATCGTTTCTTTTCATTTGACTTTTGAAAATCGACCATTTTCTTACTTTTGAAAATCTTGTAAATTTTTTTTGCTAAAAATGCCATATCATCTTCAGAATTTTCTAAATCTGAGTTTTCTTGAGAAATACCTTTAGACGATTTCAAAGCAATAGATTTGCCTTTAGGAGCTTTAAAATTTAAGTCATAGGTTTGTAATGAACCAACTAGTTCTTCTACCCTCATATTATCCGTATCACGAAGTTCCTGGATCGCAATTACTTTAGATTTGAACCGTTCAGGAAGAGAGCGCAGTATCTTTGCACACACTTTACTTTCTGGGATTTTATCACCAAGACCCCACATTGAGTTTACATTGTCATTTAATCTTGTGTAAAAGTCCATAAACATTTCATTTTCCTCCATATGAATTTCTTCAAATTTGGTTGTGAGGAGTTGGACTTCATATTTTTTAACAATTGATGTACCCTCGTGTGTCATTTCTAATATATCCCTGGCTTGCTTTGCAGTATCACAGGATATGATTCTTTTGAACTCATCCAGTGATAGTGCGCAAGTGATTGCATTTAGTGCTTTTGCATTGGCACTACTTTCACTTTTCTGAAGTGTGGACCAGGAAGTATACGGAGTTACTCTCATTGATTTTGATCCATTGATACCAGTTACTTCAATGGTAGGGGGGCTCCATTCAGTCACTATGACTTGCCACACACTCTCTTCCATTGATTTGAGGAAGATCCTCATTCGGGCTTTCCAATAAGCATAGTTGGAGCCATCAAAGGGTGGAGGCCTAGTGACTGATAGGCTATCAAAATTTGACATTTATATAGCTTAGATCGTTAGCTCAGGAAATAAAAAGCAATAAGAACGAGCTATTAGGCTTTGATACCACTTGAAATGGCCAAGCTATATGTTCTAGAGAGGGGGGGGGGGGGGGGGAATAGGACTATGCCAAATTAAAGTAAAATCAGCGGAATAAAATTAAATAGATAGCCTTACAATTATAGATCAATTCACAAAGCTGTAATCAATTCAATCTCAACAAATAAGTATTGAGAGGTTGATACAAATTCAGTTCTAAGGACAACCTTACACCATAATAAACAAGGGCTTATGGTAGGACAACTTTATTTCTAGAACGTCTTTTGAATCAATATCTCAATCTGAATAGAGATAACTAAATAGCAAGGAATTGAAATAAAGTGCAGAAATAAATATCTAAGTTATTACAACACTCCCTACACTTGCTTGAAATGTAAATTGTTACAACATTCACATCCACGAGTACATCCCACAAAATTGAATGATACATGATATGAAATTTAAGCAAGCATTCAATTCACAAGACAAAGTGTTATAGTAGTTCGCCTGTGTGTACACCAACTGTCTTTCAACAGCCACATAGAATGCTACTCCACTCCTAATATCCTCACATAGGGGATATTAGCTTTCACTATCAAATAGGTTTTCACAGGTTCACCCAAAACCTTTACAATTGTGTGTGTTTTTTTTTTTTTTTTTTTTTTTTTAAAAAACTTGGGTTTACACAATTCAAAAACCCACACTTCTGAGTTTTCTGGTTCTCCTCAGATAACCACACAAATTGAGATTTTTTTGGCGAATCCCAAACAAAAACCAAAATAGAATGAAATTTACAAAATTGTAAAATACATGGATTTCTCCTCTTGTAGTTGCCCGGAAGAACCAATTGGAGATGACGTTTGAATATGGAAGTTCAATGTCCAAAACTCACTTTACAATGGTTCTAAGTTCTAATTGATTTTAAGTTTAATCAACTTAGGGCTAGCTGTATTTGATTTTGATTCCATGAAGAAGGAATTAAGAATTTCCCCTTTTTCTAATCAGATTGAAATGTAAATCAAAATCAAATAAAATTAGCTAACAAAAGGAAATAGATTTATGCACAATATAGCTTAAAAACAAACACAGACTTATCTCAGAGTGGAGCCTTGAATTCACTTAATTTTCCAAAAAACACTCTGAAGTTCGTGTGCTATTTATAGCTGAAGAAATTCGTCTTCGACTGGTCCTAGGGTCACTACGACTGGTCTTTGAATAAACTGATTTTTGAATTTTTGAGCGCGATCGCATCAGACCGTTGTACGACCAGTTGTAGGTAGTCCACGACTGGTCGAAGGCAGTCCACGACTGGTCGAGACCCCTCTACGACTGGTCGTGCGACACCTGATTTAGTCGCTGGAGTTTGAGTCGAAGCCTTACGACTGGTCGAAGGTCGATTCGAGACCATCTCACGACCGGTCGAGTGTTTGCTTGCCTCCAAGTGCAGAGGTTCGTAAGTAGTATCCCGTGAATACGGGGTCGATCCCACAGGGAGATGAATTGTAAGAAGGAAAAATCAAATGCAAAATAAAACTAAGTAATAAAAAACTAAACTGGTGATTTGATTTTGGGATTTTTGAATGGATGTAATTCAATTGAATAAAATAACACCCAAGCTTCAAAGTTCCACACATAGGTAATGTTCCAAAATCATGATGACTTGGATAACACAACTAGGATCTGAGCACTATGGTCAGCCTAATCGGAAAATAAAATAGTTTAAATATTTTAATAAATGATATAAAAAATTAGAAAATAATGGATTTGCACCATTGACATATATTCTCAAGCGTCAGTGATTTTAAGTATTCAATATCTATAGGATAATGAATATCAAAGAAATATAACAGGTTGAGAACCTCTCCTATCTAGGAAATCTGATTGATCTAGGGTAAGCCTATCCATCAATGTGGATCTGATCTCACAAGAGGATTAAAAAAAAAACCTAAATAATAGATAACATGCATACACCATTTTTCTCATCATTAAAACAATCAATCATCATAATCTTAAAGAAACATTAAACCCATGTGCTTCCCTTCTAGCTTGGGATAGAAGGAACTTAGAAAAACATAATTAAATTGCAGAAATAAAAAGCAACAAGATATAAAGAAAGAAAATGCAAAAGAAAAGATCTAAAAAAAAACAACTTATAAAGCTTTAATAAAACTAAAAACTCTTTAAAAACCCTAAACTTTGCTCTTGAATGCCTTGAATAATGTTTTAGAATGCCCAAGGAAGCCCTATTTATAAGTAGGGACCTCCAATTTTCGTACAAATTTGAAAAACCCTAGAAACCGCATCAAATATACGTATTTTTCCAAAATAGACTTCTCGCTGCATAGTTCGTTTAAAACAGTCTTCCTGCTGCGCAGTTTCCTAAAATAAACTTCACAGCTTTAGAATACACTTTTTCAGGACGATTTCAGGATTCTTCACTTCAAATCTTCGATTTTTTTTTTTCTTCACTCGGTTTTCTTAGATCTTTGGCATGTGAATTCTTCAATCTTGATCTCCTAAGATCAATCCCTTGCCTTGGTAATTCTTGAGCATCAAAATCATACTTTTAACACCATTTTTCAATCCAAACACTTAAATTCACCTTGCAACACATACATGAGTAAAATAGAATATTAAGTGGATTCATGTTCATAAAATCAAGATATAAATGGAAAAAATTATGCAATATTTGAGTCTCAACACACACCCCAACCAGCATTTTGCTAGTCCCGAGCAAAATAAGCGAAAAAAAATAAAAACTAATTTTAGAAACAAAAAAAATCTAACTACACCACTTTCGCAGGTAATCTCGATTGCATTTAGCATATGCAGCAAGCCTTTAAACCCCTAGGTTTCCCCTAGTGGACGAGTTATAGTCTCGTGAGGGTTTTCAGAAATGTTACCCACAAACATTGAAAACATGAAAAATAGCTTAACACTCAAAAATTTATACAATTATGCCTCCATTCATCATATGAATTCCAAAACAAAACAATACTTACCCTAAGTCTGAAGTTAGTTAGAATCTCAATTTCCTAATCCATTACATCCTTGAGTTCAGAGACCTAATCAAAATTTAGAATAGTTACAATCCAATATCCTTAGGTGCTCGTGACACTAGTCTAACTTTGAAAAATATGTATGTTCTCTATCCTAATTCCTTTCAATTATTCCAAGAGTATGAAATCTCTAGTTATCTTATTTTTTTCATGTCATTTCTTCTTTATCATCATATCCTCATTATTATAGACCACCCTTAGATGAAGATTCCCACCGGGTTTGCTTCATAACCTAAGGTATCGTACTTGTAATGGTAACAGTAATGGATACTTGGGTATCCTTACTCCGGATTACTGACACGATTGTTATGGTCATTACATTTATGCTCTATAATAAAAATTTCTTTTTCCATCACTCTTTTCTTTTTCTTCAATATTCTATCTTTTAAGCATATATCAATGATACTAGTTCATTCAACCTTATTTGAATCAAAAGTTGTTATTATAGTTCACATATCATATTCCTCACTAAGTTAGCTAGGGTGTATTGTGAATTCAGTACATCAAATTATAACTCATTTTAAACTAGTGATTAGATAATTGAACTCAAGTATATAATTTTCAGTTGTCGGAATTTTGACTGCTATCAACCTAGAATAAATATTAACTTTGCCTTTGGAATTCGCATAATATCATGTTCACATTCTTGTATATAAAAATATTATTTTGAAAATGTTGATTTTTTTTTTTTCCATAAACCTAAAAAAATAAAATTAAACCTAAAAATAATAAAATAAACTGAAAATTTAAAAAAAAAATAAAAATCACATGGATGACTATCCACACCCCCAACTTAAAATCTACATTGTCCCCAATGTAATGATAATATAATGCAGAGAATAATAAAAATAAAAGAAAGGGTGGATAGTACCTGCCATGAAAAACTCACCTGCTAGGTGACACTAAAAGAAAATGAATATGATACAAATTCCACACAAATGCTCCATCAGACTAGGAGCATCAATCTGAATATTCTGGCTCATGAAGAGGGAATGACTCCTCTCCCAAATGAAAGTTTTCCACATAAGGCTTCAATCTCTGCCCATTAATCTTGTACACATTGCCATTACGTGGATTCTCAATTTCAACAGCCCCATGAGTATAAACATTCTTCACAATGAAAGGGCCTGTCCATCTTGATCTTAACTTTCCCGGAAAAAACTGGAGACGAGAATTGTACAATAGGACCTTTTGCTGAGGTTCAAAATTCTTCCTCAGAATATTTTTGTCATGAAAAGCTTTGGTCCTCTCTTTGTAGATTTTAGAATTTTCATAGGAGTCTCTCCTCAGCTCCTCTAATTCATTCAACTCTAATTTCCTTTGTCCACTTGCTTGATCCATATCAAAGTTTAATTTCTTTATTGCCCAGTAGGCTCTATGTTCCAATTCCACAGGCAAGTGGTAAGCCTTCCCATACACCAATCTGTATGGAGACATTCCAATCGGGGTCTTATAAGCAGTCCTATAAGCCCATAAAGCGTCGGATAGTCTAGGGACCAATCCTTCCTATCTGGCTTTATAGTTTTCTCTAAAATGTGTTTGATTTTCCGATTAGAAATCTCAGCTTGCCCACTCGTTTGTGGGTGGTATGGGGTACTCACTTTATGCTTGATGCCATATTTCTTCATCAAAGCCTCAAATGTCCTATTGCAAAAGTGAGACCCACCATCACTAATGATGGCCTTTGGAGTTCCAAATCTAGAAAAAATATTTTCCTTGAGGAATCGTATGACCACTTTGTTGTCATTGGTCCTACTTGGAACTACCTCAATCCACTTTAAAACATAGTCCACACCAACTAATATATAAAGAAATTCAAAAGAAGATGGAAATGGGCCCATAAAATCAATACCCCAACAATCAAAAATCTCCAATGGCAAAATTGGGGATAAAGGCATCATGTTGCGCCGGGACACTCTTCCCAACCTTTGACATCTATCACAAGCAACACAGAAAGCATGGGTGTCTTTAAACATGGTAGGCCAGTAAAAACCACACTGCAGGATTTTGCAGTGGTTTTCTTAGCAGAAAAATGGCCACCACATGCTTCCTTGTGGCAAAAAGAAATACCACTATGAATTTCATCCTCTGGGACACAACGTCTAAAAATTTGATCAGTCCTATATTTATATAAATACGGGTCATCCCAGAAGAAGTTCCTAACCTCGGTTTCAAAACGCTTCTTATCTTGTGACTTCCAATGATATGGCATTTTTCCTGTTACAAGATAGTTCACTATATCCGCATACCAAGGCAATTTGGAGATCGCAAATAATTGTTCATCAGGGAAATTGTCCTGGATATGCATCTCCTCAGTGGAATCATTTAACACCAATCTGGAAAGGTGATCGGCCACTATGTTTTCTACTCCTTTCTTATCTTTTATCTCTAAGTCAAATTCTTGGAGTAGGAGGATCCATCTCAAAAGTCTCGGCTTTGCATCCTTCTTAAACAGCAAATATTTCAAAGCCGAGTGGTCCGTGAAAATGACCACTTTAGATCCCAGCAAGTAGGACCTAAACTTATCCAAAGCAAAAACTACTGCAAGTAACTCTTTTTCAGTTGTTGAGTAGTTCACTTGGGCCGAGTTTAGAGTTCTACTCGCATAGTGAATAACGTAGGGCCGTTTATCTTTCCTTTGGCCCAAAGCAGCCCCTATGGCATAGTCACTTGCATCGCACATTAGTTCAAAAGGAAGTGTCCAATCTGGTGGACGCATGATAGGTGCAGTGGTAAGAGATGATTTAATTTTATTAAAGGCATTTGCACACTCATCTGTCCACTTAAATGGAACATCCTTTTGAAGAAGATTAGTCAAGGGTCTAGTAATGACACTAAAGTCCTTGATGAATCTTCTATAAAAACCAGCATGCCCTATAAGTGATCTAATATCTCTAACAGTTCGGGGGATAGGTAGATTAGCTATAATGTCGAGTTTTGAGCGATCTAACTCGATTCCATTTTTGGAGATAACATGGCCCAAAACAATTCCCTTTTGAACCATGAAATGACATATCTCCCAATTTAAGACAAGGTGTTTCTCTTCACACCTAGACAAGACGAGATAAATTGTTGAGGCATTCCTCAAAACTACTCCCAAATACAGAGAAGTCGTCCATGAAAACCTCAAGAAACTTCCCAACCATATTTGAAAAAATACTTAACATACACTGTTGGAAAGTTGCTGGAGCGTTACACAATTCAAATGGCATCCGTTTGAAAGCAAATGTGCCAAATGGACAAGTGAACGTGGTTTTCTCTTGGTCTTCCAGGGCTATCTCTATTTGGTTATATCCAGAATATCCATCAACAAAACTATAGAAGGAGTGACCTGCTACCCTCTTTAAAACTTGATTAATGAATGGTAGAGGGAAATTGTCTTTTTTATGACCTGGTTCAATTTTCTATAGTCAATGCAAACACGCCAACCAGTGGTGACACGTGTTGGTATGAGTTCATTATTAGAATTCTACACAATAGTTATTCCAGATTTCTTTGGGACTACTTGAGTTGGACTCACCCAAATACTATCGGATATTGGGTAGATGATTCTCACATCCAATAATTTGATCACCTCATTTTTTACAACTTCCATCATGTTTGGATTGAGACGCCTTTGAGGTTGTCTAATTGGTTTGGCGTCCTCATCGAGGTGTATCCGATGGATGCATATGGAAGGGCTTATACCCTTGATGTCAGAAATGGCCCAACCCAAGGCTCCTTTGTGGTCCCTTAGAACATTCAACAATTTAATCTCTTGATCCTTGTCTAAAAATGAAGAGATCACCACAGGATAAGTTTTATTTTCACCTAAGTATACATACTTAAGCTCATTTGGTAGTGGTTTTAAATCAAACTTTGGAACATTGGTTGGTGATGGTAGAGGTCGCGAGTCCTCTATAGATAGGATTTGAGTGCGCGGTCTCCATTGGTACATACCAATGTCCTGAGTGGTAGTGCTCTCATTATCATCACAAATTTCAGCAAGCACTTTTTCTAAATCAGAATTTTTCAAGTCCCCAAAGACTTGAATCAATTCCTCAGTCAGACTAGGTTCCAATTCCTCTTCTTCTGTCAAGCAGTCCATGAAATTCAGCTCATGGATATCATTATTATTAATGGGCTGCTTACATAGATTGAAAATATTTAGTTCTAGAGTCATGTTACCAAAAGACAAGTTCATCATTCCATTCCTGCAATTTATGATTGCATTTGAAGTTGCTAGGAATAGGCGACCTAAAATGATGGGAACTTGAGCGCTAGCATTTACACATGGTTCAGTGTCTAGTACAATAAAATCCACGGGGAAGTAGAATTTCTCCACTTGGACTAACACGTCCTCTAAAATTTCCCTTGGTACCTTAATGGAGCGGTCAGCAATTGGAGTGTAATTGTGGTTGGTTTAAGCTCGCCTAACCCCATTTGTTTGTAAACCGAATAAGGTACTAAGTTGACACTTGCACCCAAATCTAGCAAAGCATGCTCAATTTGGAAATTCCCAATAATACAAGGAATAGTGGGACTTCCTGGGTCTTTGTATTTGGGTACAACCCTTTGTTGAATGATAGCGCTCACTTTCTCAGTAAGGAAGGCCTTTTTGTGCACATTTAAATTCCTCTTTACAGTGCACAAGTCCTTGAGATATTTAGCATATGATAGAATTTGTCTAATGGCATCAAGCAGAGGAATATTGACAGTAACCTTTTGGAGCACATCCAACACCTCTTGATATTTCATGGGGACAGTTGGATTCCGAAGTCTAGATGGGAATGGAACTGGAGGCTCATATGACTTTGTCTCTTTATCCTTTTGTTGTTGTGGCTTTTGAAGTAAAGCTGGTTCATCATTTTCTTGAGACAGTGGCTCATCCTCCGGTATTTCTACCGGTTGCATTATCTTATTATCGATCTCTTTTCCACTTCTCAAGGTAATGATGGCCTTAGCTTGTTCATGATGTAACTCATTTGGATTTGAGTCTCCAATGAAATGTGTGTTTCTAGGGTTTGGCACAGGTTGAGAAGGAAGTGTGCCCTTTTCCCTAGCATTTAGTTGAGTCTTAATCCTAGCCACAGCTGTCTTTAATTCCTGATTTGATTGGATTAGAGACTGATTCATTTGAGCTTGAGAGTTCATGAATGCGGTCAATGCATCCTCCATAGATGATCGCTTTGGCGGGGGCACATATGGTGCATTGTTAGGTGCCCTAAAGAAGTTATTTTGTGGAGGCATTTAAGGTGCATTGGGCACATTAATTTGTGGTCCATTCCTCCAACTAAGATTAGGATGGTTACGCCAATTTGGATTATATGTGTTTCCCATTGGTTGCATAACTGACGTTTGGTAGTTATTTATAGCATTCGCTTGATCATGCTCATGCGTGATATTTTGTACAACTGAGATCATTGGACAATCCTTTGTGTCATGATCTATACCACCACAAATGCTACAAAAATTACCTAAGAAAGTGTTTGCTTTAACCATATCAACCTTCCTAATTTCTAAGGCTTCGACCTTTCTAGCCAATGCAGCGAATTTTGCATTAAGGTCATCTTCCTCTCTTAGGACATACATCCCCGCTTTCTCTCTAGGACTGGGTCTAGTTTGGTCTGATTTAGCAGAGACATCCCATGTCTGCGTATTCTCTGCTAACATATTTAGAAAATCCCAAGCCTCATTATGATCTTTGTCAAGAAAGGTTCCACCACACATCATCTCTATGAACTGACGGGTATCCATGGTGAGCCCCTTTCGGAAAGCATCAATCACGTGCCATGGTTCATAACCATGATGTGGACAAGTAATTAGAAGGTCTTTGAAGCGCTCCCAAGCTTGAAAAAACAGTTCATTCCCCTTTTGGGAGAATGACATGATTTCTTGTTTTAGTGCATTTGTTTTGTGCTCGGGAAAGAACTTTTTCAAAAACTCTCTACTTAAGGCTTGCCATGAAGTGATGGTATTAGGCCTTAGAGAGTTGAGCCATGCTTTGGCCCGATCCTTTAGAGAAAATGAGAATAGCCTAAGATTAAGTATATCCCTATTGCCATTGTTTACTTGTAATGTTGCAATTACTTCCTCAAAGTCCTTGAGGTGCAAGTAGGGGCTTTCAGAATCCAAGCCATGAAATTTAGGAATCAATTGAATTACACCTGGTTTAAAATCAATGTTCCCTGTGTGAGCAGGGAACACTATGCAAGATGGTAAAGTTGATCTCTCAGGGTGTAAATGTTCACGTAAAGTCTGTGGTTGGTTTAACACATTCCTATGAACTTTATTTTCATCCTCAAGAGGAGGATTAAATTGATTTTCTCTATTTTGATTTATAGTTGGATCTGGCAGATTTGAATTATCAACTGGGTCTGCCATAGAATCCAAGTGATGTTGAGTGCCTCTTTAAGTGAATGAATAAGGCCTGGAACTAGTCCCCCTTCAGAGGAGAGTCGATTGTTTTGATCCCTACTCCAACGAGACATAAACCATCCACACCACACAACAAATACCACTAATTAAACTAGCAAGTATGATACTTAAAATAAAAATAAAAACTTAAATCAACAACCTAGGTGGCAGGGCCGACCATGAGGGTTCAGTTCACAAAGCAAAAATAAAAAAATAAAAAAAAATTAACAACCCAGGCGGCAGGGCCGACCATGGGGGTTCAGTCCACAAAGCAAAAAAAAAATAAATAAACAAATAAATAAAATAAAAGTAAAACTAATGCAGAAATTAAACTATGCTAATCTGGAAAATAGATTCAGGGGATGATCTTTATGATCAAACAACAACTGTAGGACAACCATAGCACTTGAGTGATGAAATCCCAAGCAGGGCAACCTTATGTCACAGTTAGTGCTTGAAAGACACAACTGAATTTATTTTCAAAGAAAAAATAAAATAAAATAAAATCTACAAAAAATTTGGAGGGTTTAGAAGAGAACTTACCTTAGGAAAAAAAACTTACCTTAACTATATTACACAGATCTGATCTCTCTCAGTCTCTCCCCGGCAACGGCGCCACAAACTTGTTTGCTTGCCTCCAAGTGCAGAGGTTCGTAAGTAGTATCCCGTGAATACGGGGTCGATCCCACAGGGAGATGAATTGTAAGAAGGAAAAAATCAAATGCAAAATAAAACTAAGTAATAAAAAACTAAACTGGTGATTTGATTTTGGGATTTTTGAATGGATGTAATTCAATTGAATAAAATAACACCCAAGCTTCAAAGTTTCACACATAGGTAATGTTCCAAAATCATGATGACTTGGATAACACAACTAGGATCTGAGCACTATGGTCAGCCTAATCGGAAAATAAAATAGTTTAAATATTTTAATAAATGATATAAAAAATTAGAAAATAATGGATTTGCACCATTGACATATATTCTCAAGCGTAAGTGATTTTAAGTATTCAATATCTATAGGATAATGAATATCAAAGAAATATAACAGGTTGAGAACCTCTCTTATCTAGGAAATCTGATTGATCTAGGGTAAGCCTATCCATCAATGTGGATCTCATATGATGGAAACATATGGATCTCACAAGAGGATAAAAAAAACAAAACCTAAATAATAGATAACATGCATACACCATTTTTCTCATCATTAAAACAATCAATCATCATAATCTTAAAGAAACATTAAACCCATGTGCTTCCCTTCTAGCTTGGGATAGAAGGAACTTAGAAAAACATAATTAAATTGCAGAAATAAAAAGCAACAAGATATAAAGAAAGAAAATGCAAAAAGAAAAGATCTAAAAAAAAAAACAACTTATAAAGCTTTAATAAAACTAAAAACTCTTTAAAAACCCTAAACTTTGCTCTTGAATGCCTTGAATAATGTTTTAGAATGCCCTAGGAAG
This sequence comes from Magnolia officinalis, assembly GCA_021015155.1. Classification (NCBI taxonomy): domain Eukaryota; kingdom Viridiplantae; phylum Streptophyta; class Magnoliopsida; order Magnoliales; family Magnoliaceae; genus Magnolia; species Magnolia officinalis. The sequence continues at coordinate 22,810,855 of JAJHSJ010000016.1, read as the reverse complement.
CCCTATTTATAAGTAGGGACCTCCAATTTTCGTACAAATTTGAAAAACCCTAGAAACCGCATCAAATATACGTATTTTTCCAAAATAGACTTCTCGCTGCATAGTTCGTTTAAAACAGTCTTCCTGCTGCGCAGTTTTCCAAAATAAACTTCACAGCTTCAGAATACACTTTTTCAGGACCATTTCAGTATTCTTCACTTCAAATCTTCGATTTTTTTTTTCTTCACTCGATTTTCTTAGATCTTTGGCATGTGAATTCTTCAATCTTGATCTCCTAAGATCAATCCCTTGCCTTGGTAATTCTTGAGCATCAAAATCATGCTTTTAACACCATTTTTCAATCCAAACACTTAAATTCACCTTGCAACACATACATGAGTAAAATAAAATATTAAGTGGATTCATGTTTATAAAATCAAGATATAAATGGAAAAAATTATGCAATATTTGAGTCTCAACATCGAGCAGACTCCAGGACTAGTCGTAGCCGAACCAGAAAATCCGATAAATTGCAACAATTCTAGGACTGGTCTTGGAACTTCTTAGACTGGTCGAGACAGTGCTAGGATTGGTCGAACAAGGTCTAGGACTGGTCTTAGAAAAGACTAAAATCATGTAATAGAATTCTAATGAATTATGTATCCAAAGTGACCTACCCTAAGGTCAATCTAAGGTTTATCATACCTGGGACATGAGGTATGGACATTAAACACTTCATTTGTTTAGACTTTGATCATTACAAAGCTTGAGTCTTGAGCTTGAGTTCTTCTTCATGTAGCTTGACTTCTTCACAAGCTTTGAAGTTAATGTCACTTGCACTTAAGTCCCCTACTTATATATGAATCTTGAACTTCCACTTGCACTTGAACTTGACACTGAGCTCATCTTCAATATCTTCTACATTGTAGCTTGAATTCTCATTAAGCTTGAAGAATTCTTTGAACCAGACTTCAAGTGTTGACGTGGTGTCTCATACAGATTTATCAAGATATAAACACAAGACATACAAAGAAGTTTTGACACATAAAATTTGACAAACAAAGAGGAATCAAATCATAGCACTTACACAAGTACCGCCTCTGGTTAGAGCAACATCACGTCGACCGAAATTCGCGGGTAGGAAGCTCATCCTTGAGAGAAAAGTAGACAGGGATTGTCTAAAGCTGTACAATCTTGAATCTCTATTTGCTGCGATTGATTGGTTACCTGTCATCGATTTCGGTGGGCCACGCCAACTCGAACGAACACGCAACTGCCTTGCCGCATGTCACTCACCTGTGTTTGATCCTCCTTCGATCATGGTTGATATGGATGGTGATGATGTACTGATCACTCCTGCTACAATGGCAAATATCCTTGGGCTGAAAATGACATCAGAAGGTCTCCCTGAAATGGATCTTGAAAATATGGAAGTTCGGTCCATGGTTACTAAGTTTCTATGCAAGGGTTGGGACATCCCGTGGTATCAAGGGAATGCCTTGAAATCTAAGTACATAGAACCAAGATTTCAGATTTTGCACGGTATCTTCACCACAAATATATATCACAAAAGTACCAACCGGTCTGATCTCACCGGTTTTATGACCATGATAGTGTACTCAATCGCCAGGGGGATAAAGATTTGCCTTCCAACTCTGCTTGTCTCTCAGTTAGTAAATGCTGTCCATACAACCAGGGATCTTCATCTACCCTATCCCTGGATCATACACATGGTTTGTAATACCATTGGCTTCCCAACAACTAGTGATCCCGTTCTTCCTCTCTAATCCTTCACCAAAAACAATATATGAAGGATGGACTTGAAGTTTCATGAGTATTCTAAGGAACCAGAAGAATACATTCACGAAGTTGCTGCTGGAAGAGATGGTGGTGCAGGAGATGCTCCCATAGAAGGGACTGAGGGGGCTGGGCATGAACTGTCTGTGCTACATCAAGCACCATCCAAATCAGGAGCTGGGCATGCGAAGAGATTTAAGCTCCATCAAGACAAGCTTGGCGCCATTCAGCATAATGTCTCTCAACTCAGGGAGTCAATGAACGAGAGACTTATTATCCTGGAACGACTGGTTCAGGGTGTGCAACAGACCGTCTAACAGTTGGTGGAGCTGATGATTTGCCGCCGGGATGACATGACACCATTCCACTCGGCTCCATAATGCTGATCACTGAGTGCTATCACATACACCCCTCTTATTTCTGTGTATGAATATTAGTATCTTTTTGAATGTTCTACGCCTTCATGGGAGTATGTGATAACTAACTAATCTGGAGAATCTGACATTTTTTTCTGGTATGGTAATTGTATATGCCCATGGTTGGGCTGATTTTTTTTTTTTTTTTAAGTTTAATTCTGTTGGGATAAACTGTTAACTCTACTGCTGATTGTGGCAGTATGTGCTTTCGATATTTGCATATTTTGGTAATGGCTGAGTATCATTCTTATGTTTACTACCATGATTATGATTTAAGATCCCTTGGTTTGTCTGATGTGGAATGCATGTGATGCTTGTAATGGATATTCTAACTGCTATATCACTGCATATATCTGATCTGCCATGCATATATATTCACTGCAAATGATGTCTGATTCAATAACTGCTTGACCATTATACATCTATCTATTATATGCATATTCCTTATCTATTATATGCATATTCCTCTGAATGATGGTTCTCCCAAATACGTCAAAGCTTCAGTCAATATCAACCGCTATATCTTTGTCATTGACTGACAAAAAGGGGGAGAACAGTTCAAACACCCCAAACGAAAAATTGTATATCTGCTTGGATGATGTTGCAGGTGTTAGGGGGAGTAGCTGCATCAAACGAGGGGGAGTTTACAATTAGGGGCACAAGATACTGGGCTGTGTACATGGGTTCAATAGAAATTGTAAAATTGTGTAAAATGCATGTACACATAATTTAGGATGTGTTTGTCCAGTACTTTAGGGTATTTTGGGATTTTGTCACATAATTGACAAAGGGAGAGATTGAAAGTGCCCTGGTTTGTCAATTAGAGTGAGTGTTGAATCAGTTAGACTACAGAGCCTGATGGGAAGATCAATTCAAGCGTCTGCCTCAACCGGATGTGTGCAAGCTCGCCACAGGTGAATTTGAGTCTCACATCCCTTGTCCCAAATCACCAGGTATAGTAAAACTCTTAAAAAATGTTAGAATATCATAGGGTTTTTAGGGTAAGAAAATATTTTTAAAATAGAAAAATTCTCTAAGTTTTCTTGCCTTGTCGATTTTATCGATACACATCTCGATATGATCGACCTGCGCTGTCGAGTCCTCGATGCTTCATCGATACCATCGAAAAGAGGACCAAATATGTCCAGCAACCTTATACACATCTGGACAGAATTATCGATGTATCGGTACACCTATCGATATCATCGATATTCAAATCTTGAGTCTATCGAAGTTGACTCGATTATATCGACAGGCAGATTCTGACGCCCCTGTTTTTTCTTAAGAATATCATATAAGCATCGATATATCGAAGCCTCCTCGATACCATCAAAATTCAAACCTCGATGATATCGGAAGGCCTTCAATGATATCGGTCTTGGGCGCCAAGTTATCTAGCAAAATATTTCAGTGTGATTTATATATGATCGGGGGGTCACTCGATAGAATTGATATTCAAATATCGATGCCGTATCGATTGCATCGAACATGGACATAAACTGTCCAACAAGCTTTATGAAAAATCCTTATGATTTATCGATGCATCGGCACAACTATCGATGTCATTGACATTCAAATTCAGATGACTCGAAGGTCCCTAGATCACTCATGAAAACCTGAAATATTTCAAGTCAAGTCTCTCTCATCTTTTAAGTGTCGATGAATTGAACCTCTCATCGATGGAATCAGAGTTTGAAATCCGATGACATCGACAATCGTTTCGATTCATCGACCAACTAGCAAAAGGTTTCAAAAGCGTATGACATTGAGTTCGAGTCATTGATGCTATCGAGAGTTTACGCTCGATGATATCGAACTCTGTCATAAATGTGACCGTTTTATATCCGTTGGAACCTTTTGCCTATATAAAGAGGACTTGTCTAGTGTTGCTGTGAGAGAAAGTAGAGAGAGCTTTTGAGTGTTTAACCTTAGATCTTATACCCAAAGCCCTCTCTCAAGGGAGTTCATCCTCCAATCCGCCCTCACCATTGATATTCAATAGAGTGGGCTTCACCTTCAAGTGGGTTGTTAGTAGGTTGGATTTGCAAATAATTATCATAGTAGTTCTACAGTGGTTTGGAAGGCACAGGTAAACCTTATAAGATACAGTGAGCCCTAAGTTGAACGACTTGGGTATATAATATACACATAAGAGTTAGTCACGGTTGGATGATGTGGGTTTGTCTCATACAACGTAGTGGGTCATACTTCCAAGTGGTACTACAAGCAGATGGGTCCACATGCAATTATTACAGTGGGTCCCAACAAGTAGATAGTATAGGTAACTCACTTACATTAAGGTAGTACAAGGAAGAACAGTTCAGATGTACAAGGCACATGTCAGCAGGCTCCATGATTGAACTATTTGGTTAGTAAAACAATTGAACAGTGCGGATAAAATACGTACATTGAGTGGGTTCACAAGTGTTCAAAAGTTATACGTTCAATTAACACTATTTCATATTGTCTCACTTATTTAGGAATTAGATCAAGGTCGTTTTGGAATCATGTTCTAGAATTAGCTAGCCTAATGGATAAATGGTGAAATATGCAATACTTACATCATGGTAGGGTCCATAATCAATCTGACACACATCCTAAGTTCACATACCCGAGATGTTACACCATCAGCATAGTCCAAGAGTCTGAGTAATCACATAATTCTCATGTGCCCACATGGTCTTATGGCCACTTCATTATCAGAAGTCCATATGGTTGAGTGGCCACACAAATGTCACTCTACTTGCCATAATAAAGGACTTAAGGTCACATGGTTACTTATTGTTACTATACCATAACTCATACATCTATGGGCAACCACTTTATAAGCTCCCACATGGTCAGGTTCTCGATGCCATAATTTCACTTAGTTGAGTGGACATACAATTAGTATCATGGTCTAGTGACCGCATCTTAAAGCATCTAAGGCACAATTACAAGCATACCCACCATACCCGGTTACACTACGTTACACTAACTCTTAAACTATGACCGCCCAATACTTCATATCGAGAATGACTCAAATTCGGTGTCACATGATCAAGAGGCCAAGAACTAGCTTCCATCACATCAGATATAGTTTAGTGGTCCCCGCATTTGCCTCACCTATGAGCATAATGTAAGGGTTGTACTTATGTCGCATGACACCGAATTGAGGGCCACTTCATTGTCAAGTTGTATAATCTAACCCATATCATAATTCTCATGACTAAGAAAATCTGCACGTACAACTCGATTGTTCATGGTTTAGGTGACTATGGCTATGCCCATAAGTACATGGTCATATCATTGGGTGGTCACCAATGCCACCTGATTTCATGTAGTTGGTTGGCCTTGTGTGGATTTCACAATCATACGGTTAGACGACCACATATACTCCACAATCGCATTTGATTAGGTGGCCATACATACATCACATGCCCACATGATTAAGGGGCCAAACACATATATCGCATCCTTACACTGGATTAAGCGGTCATTCACACATCTTACAAACATAAGATTAGAAGCTAAAAATCACCATTTTTGTACAGGCGAGTGGGCCATACAAGATCACAAGGTTGCATAGGTAAGAGGGCTGCACAAAATCACTAGTTCATTGGTTTAAGTGGGCCAGGGAATTTTAGCTCGAGCGATGTCTTCATGTTTTCAGTTTATTTAATAGGGATGACTTTTGTATGGCTTGGATGGTATATAAACATAACAGTGGGGCACACAACAGCCCCCAACAAACTTCAATGGAAAATAAACTTTATAGTGGGTCCCACATGGTGGGCCCACTCAATTTTGGGTGACAAATAAACATTAAAGTGACCCTAAGGAGGTTGGCCACGTTGGAGGGTCACAATCTGTGCAACACAAATGGGCAGGTTGGATCTCTCTTAAACATCAAAGTGGACACTCGAAGGTTTCAACTATGGGCAATTTGGGCTCATCCAAGTGGGTGGGTCCCACTGATGTGGCAAGGCCACATTTATAAGGTCTGCAAAAGCCGATAGATGGTGTGGATCTAATACACATATTATGGTGAAATTCTAGGCGGTTTTAATGGTAGACATTAAAACAGCACTGTTTCTTGAGCCGCTAAAATAGACAGATGGTTTGGATGTAGCCTATACATCATAGTGGGCACCATGGTCTGGTGGGCCCTACATGGGTATCAAAAGAAGCACCTACTTACCCACCTTAAAACATTCATAATCATTTGTTGGGCCATTGAGGCATGGTTCACAAATCTAGCCTATCCATTATGTGTGTCCCACTTGGTTAGGTGGTCAGTCTAAGTTTCAGATGCATCTAAATTTCAGGTGGACCCCAACAAGTGATTTTATATCCTCGAGTTCCGAGTGGTACGAACAGTTTAAGGAGATCAAAGTTACATGGGTCCCAAAGTGATGTATTTATTATAGCATTATCCAAAAAAAAAGAATCATATCCAAAGATTATCTGGACCGCACCACAAATAGTAGTGGAGATAATGATTTCACCGTTAAACAATTCACAGGGCCAGCATAACGTTTATGTTCCATCTAATCTATTCATAAGGTCACAAGGACCTGAATTAAGAGGAAAAACAAATTTCATATTGGTCCAAAACTTCTGTTACCCAAAAAGGGTTTCAATGGTAGATGTTCAATCCCCTGCTGCTTTTTGTAGTGTGGACCACTTGATAGTTAGATCTGTCTTATTTTTCTTCTCAAGCCTTAAGACGAGTTCGCCAAATGGATGGACGGTTTGGATATAAGACATACCTCAAGATCAGACCCACAATTCTTGTTGATTTATCTGGCTTCATATGTTTTTAGATGGTGTGGGCCACCTGAGTTCTGTGTACGGCTGATTTTTTGGGGGCGACCCATTCTTTAAAGGGGACCCATTAAATGCATGGTGTAGCTGTTCGAAATACATCACGGTGGGACCTGTGGTAGGCCCACCGTCCCTGCCTGTCGGGGCGTTGGGACGCTACTTGCTGTAGCATCCTTTGGACGCTGGCAGCAATAACGTTATCCCCCCTTGCTTATTTTTTATTTTTTTTGTCTATTGATGGTTTTTCATAGGTGGGGCCCACATCAGAACGATCCACTCCATTTGCTGGGTTCCCTGACTCGTGACTAGTCCAATGAGCCCAATATTTAATATGTTTTGACGCACAAAAACATCACAGCGGGCCCTAACAGTTTATCACTATTAAAAATAATCTTTTTAATGGTGTGGCCTACCAGAGATTTGGATTGACTTCATTTTTTGGCTCAATGCCTAAAATGAGCTCGAGAATTGGATGGAGGGCGTGGATTAAATATATACATCATGGGTGGCGCCTGTTGAAGTCCTACAGCCCTGCCCCTTGAAAGCAACTGGGACGCTGGTTGCTGCAGCGTCCTCTAGACGCTGGCAGAAACAGCGTCCACCAATTTATATATATATATATATATTATTTTGTTGGGGCCCACTATCAATGGGTCCCACGTAAAGTCTATAACAATTTTTTTTTTTTTTTTTTGTATATTCCCTCCTATACATCCACACCATTAATCATATCATTATCATCATATCATCACCACTATTAATCATCCAAATAATCAAGAAAGAAAATAAGCCATAAGAGTAGAGGGGGTGTACTCACCTTGATAGACTAGATGGATGGTTGAGATGGATGGAAGGGATGAGATTGATGAAGTTGATGGCCCACTAAGATCACTCACTCTCTCTCTCTCTCTCTCTCTCTCTCTCCCCTTATTGTAGAAAATGGTGAAAATGCTAAGGGATGGAGGGGTATTTGTAGAGAAATGGATAAATATTTGGTTTGGTTAGGCTAATGTGATTAATGTTAGCTTAGGCTAGGATTATGAGAATTTATGCATGATTAGGAATTAATGGTGCACTAAAGGGGCATGGGATGACATGGTGTGATGATGTCATACATAGGGTATGTTATGGAGAAAAGTTGACTTTGGGGAGTACATGAGAGAGGGATGACATGGGAGGGTGACATCACACACATGGGTAGGGATTCTCTCACCCATGTGTGGCATGTGCATGTGTGATGGTATGTGTTGTGCACATGTGTGGAATGAAGTATATGGCACCATGCGCACATGATACACTAACAGTTCTTCGTGGCATATCTCACTAATGAAGCGTCGTACAGACACACGGGTGGTACCTATGCGATTGCGGCAATGGGTCTGTCGATATGAAATCAGTTTCGAAGCCTTAGGGTTCTAGTCAGTCGAGTATGCACTATGCACAACTAGTCCAGGTTTGGCTAAGGGCGTCGATCATCATGCACATAGGCATAGAAAATGGTATGGAATAGACGGGGTCTTACGGAAAGGGACACTTCCAACCCAACCTCTACATAACCTAAAATAACAATGTAAATTAAGTGGCCCTAACTCTTCGAACCACCAAGTGGAACAAGCGAAGTCTATCACCACTCTCAGAAGTGGCAAAATAATTGACAAAAACACCCGTTGAGGGTTAAAAAGCCTAAGGATGCGGAAGAATCTGAGAAGCATGATGGGCCAAGCAATGTTTCACATGAGAAAGAACCGGAAAAATAGTATATGCTCGTTGCTTCGTTCCCTCAAAGGTTGATTTCGCTGAAATTTCTGTCTAACACTCTGAATATCTTGGAGGTATCTGATTCTAGGTTATGTTTCGGGGAGGGCTTAAATATGTGAACATCAATATTCCTCTATTGGATGTCATAAAACAAATCCCATCATGTGGCAAGTTTCTAAAAGATCTTTGTACGACTAAGAGACGACAAAACATTCAAAAGAAAAATTTTTAAATAGAGAAAGTGAATGACATCCTCAAGCAAGATGTGCCCCCAAAAAGATAAAGATCCTGGTAGCCAACCATCTCTAGTGTCATTGGGAATCATCGGATTGAGCATGCACTACTTGACTTGGGGGCAATAGTGAATTTAATTCCATACTCGGTTATGAGCAACTTGGTCTCGGTGAATTAAAACCCACTAGAACCACACTTCAACTTGCTGATCGTTCGGTTTGTATAGATGATCGGGGATGTTCTTGTCCAAGTCGATAAATTTTACTATCCGTTATATTTTATTGTCTTGAACTCATAGCCCATCATTCGGACAAGCACTCAAATTCCTGTCATCCTTGACTGACCATTCCTAGCTACATCAAATGTCATCATTAATTATAGGAATGGGATAACGAAACTAACTTTTAGAGACATGACATTAGAGCTTAACCTGTTCAATATGTGAAAACAATCCAAGGATGTTGATGATGCCCACGAAGTAAATATGATTGATGCATTTGTGGAAGATAGGTTACTTTTGACCCTATACTTTGAGACCCTAGAGATGTGCTTGGCCCACTCTAGTGATGTATATGATGACATGATTAGGGAGATGGATGACTTGCTTGATGCAATAACAATACTTGTTAATCGATGGAGGTCGGAATTTGAAAGATTACCCTATACCAACATACTACCTCTACCGTCTAGCTTCAAGGCACCGAAGCTTGACCTAAAACCATTACCTGCTGATCTTAAATATACTTATTTGGGTCAAGATGAAACATATCTGATGGTGATTTCTTCCCACCTGGATGAAGAACAAGAGAGTATGCTTATTTATATTCTCAAGGAACACAAAGGAGCCCTTGGATGGACAATCACGGACCTTAAGGGAATTAATCCATTGATTTGTACTCATCACATTCACCTCGAGGATATCGAGACAACGACAATGTCGGTTAGATCCAAACATGAAAGAAGTGGTTAAAACTGAGGTGTTAAAGTTGTTGGATGTGGGTATCATATACCCTACATTCGATAGCCACTGGGTGTGTCCAACTCAGGTGGTACCCAAGAAGTCTGGGATCACCATCGTAGCCAATGTGAGAAATGAACTCATGCCAACTAGAGTCATGACTAGTTGGAGAATGTGCATTGACTACAGAAAATTGAATATCATCACAATGAAAGACCACTTTCCTTTGCCCTTTGTTGATAAGATTTTAGAAAGATTAGTCGGTCATTCCTATTACTGTTTTCTAGATGGATATCCGGGCTATAATCAAATAGAGATATCCCTTGAAGCCAATAGAAGATAATATTTACATGTTCTTTTGGCACTTTCGCATACAGAAGGATGTCATTCAAACTATGTAATGCTCTTGCCACTTTCCAGCAATGCATGTAGAGTATTTTCTCTGACATGGTGAGGTAATTCTTAGAGGTTTTCATGGACAATTTCTTTGTCTTTGGTACATCTTTCAGCAAATGCCTTGACAATCTAAAAGTTGTGTTAAAAAGATGTGAAGAAAAGAACCTTGTGCTGAATTGAAAAAAATGTCATTCCATGGTTAAAGAGAGAATAGTACTTAGACACATCATATTGTCCAATGGAATTGAGGTAGACAAAGCCAAAATTGATTTAATCTCCAACCTAACTCCACCTATGAGAACACGCGAGGTGTAATCCTTCTTAGAACACGCCAGATTTTATAGAAGGTTCATAAAGGACTTTAGTATTATCTCTCATCCTTTATATAATCTTCTTTAAAAGGACACTCCCCTTGAGTGGAATGAGAAATGCCAGAAAGCTTTCACCAATCTTAAAGGTATGTTGACCAGCGCACCTATTATGCCACCACTCGATTAGAGTTTACCTCATGAGATTATGTGTGATACGAGTGATTATGCTATTGGGATGGTATTAGGCCAAAGAAAAGAGAAAAGGTGTTACATTATTTACTATACGAGTAGAGCTCTAAACTCTGCCCAAGTGAACTATTTTAGTATGGAAAAGGAACTCCTAGCCATAGTGTTTGCTTTAGATAAGTTTAGGTCCTGGTTGATAGGATCCAAGATCATTGTGTTTACTGACTATGTGGCGCTAAAATATATTCTTTCTATGAAGGATGCTAAGCCCCATTTGTTAAGATGGATCATTCTTCTCTAAGAGTTCAACATGAAAATATGAGAAAAGAAAGGAGTGGAGAACGTAGTGGCCGATCATCTCTTGTGGCTTGTTTTATCGGATTCCATGAAGATGACTCACATAAATGACATGTTCCCTGATGAACAACTATTCAAAGTCTCCCAATTACCTTGGTATGTTGATATTGCCAATTGTCTTGGCATAGGTACAATTCCCACCTATTAGATTGTGTAAGATAAAAAGAAGTTTTCACAGAGGTTCGCAAGTTTATCTGGGATGATGCATATTTGTTTAAATATTGCCCAGATCAAATTATTAGGATATGTGTTCCTCATAATGAACATCATAGTGTCATTTCCTTTTGCCATTCTCACGCTTATGGTGGCTACTTCTCGGTTAAGAAGACTGTAAGTGCTATCATGTTAAGCACACATAGATTGTCAAATTTCATAAGACAAAACCACTTCAAGGTAGAACCCGAAGATCACCTAAAGATCAGCTTATGATCAAGACAGGATTGGCATATCTTCTCGAAGAAATCATCGCCCGTATTCAAGTCAAAGTTCAAGACTAAATTCGAGACGAGGTGACTTAGATATTTGCAATATCAGGTGGTATAACCCTAAAAAGACCTTAGGAATAGGTGCTTTAAAAAATTCTTCATCATGGGTTTTTATAAGTGTTTTTCTTATGGAATTCGGCCAGCCTAACTTCCTCGGCCAGCCCAACTTCAAGCTCAAACTAAATAACAACTTCTGTTGAAAATTCGGCTAACCTAAGTTCTGGTTCGTCTAGCCTTTTTTTTTTAAAACACGCACACACACCCCTACACACTCAAGCCATAGTGGGATTTCACCACCTATGGGTACTCGAACCCTTGACCAGGTGTTGAAACTATTGAGAGTCTACCACCGGAGCAAGAGTAAGGACCCGGTTCGGCTAGCCTAAGCTTGAAATTCAGCTAACACGAGAAAGTTCGGGTGAAATTCCAGCAATGCAATCTTTTGGAATTCGCGGGAATTAGGCTAGCCGAATTGTGAATTTTGGCCAACCAAATTTGTAAGTGCTAAGTTGTATATCTAGCACCCTAAGTTGTCAAATTTTGTTGTGCCAAAACACTTCAGTATGGTTAACTTGTTTTGATAGATGGAAAGTTCACCTTCAAGTTCAAATTGGTGGGAAGTTCACCTTCATTCGAAGATGAGCGTGGTGTTATCTACATCGACGTTATATGTGCTACAAGTACTCATGTTCAACTACAACAAAATAAGTTGAAGATCATCAAGTCGAGGTACTCAAGCTCAAGTGCATCATTACTTCAATCTTCAAGCTTAAAGTTCAAGCTTATGTTAAAGCTTAAGATCAAGTCTTAAATTCAAGCTCAAGTACACTACTTCAAGCTCAAGTCACAAGAACAAGTTCAAGTACATTTGCTCAAGTCTCAAGACACAAGTTCGAGACAAGTTCAAGAATTTAAGGTCAAGCTTCATGTGCTTCACAGTGTCCTATCTACTGAAGCGACTGATGGTTCAATTTTATTACTCACATTTAAGGTATACATTGTAAGACCCTTATCCTAATCCGTACCGTTTCGTATGCTTCCGCGGTCCTCCTGGTTGAATTCCGGCAACCCTCTACCTGTATCCGACGTTTGCGCGCGATCCTAAGTAGGGTCCTGCACACCGACGTCGGCTCGATCTGAAACTTGTATCATAGCGACCGCGCCATCGCCGCGGTTCCAACGACGCGACTCGCGCACCGAACCAATACTTAGGCTAGAAGATGTGGGCCTGCGTTCTTTCCGAAGAAACGCCACACGTTGCAAATTTTGAGGGAAGCTCTACGATGTCCCATCGATCAATCAATCACTCATGTCAAGTACAAGCCATACCGCTAAGTACATCAACCCATCCCTCCTTTCCCATAAGTCAACTCTCTCTCTCCCCTCACCATTCCCCTTTACAAAATTTCAACGACAACCATACCTCTTTTACAAAAAATCAAACTAAACTATACCCTCCCATCTCCTTCCTTACATCATCCCATCCATATGATTCCCATCACCTCACTCTCTCTCTCTCATTTCTCAAATCTCCCAAGCAACCCAAAATTTCCAACGTCCAACACTCTCTCCGAAGCCAAGTGTGGCTCACCCTCTCATCTCTCATCCCCACCATCAACCTCCATCAAACTTGAAGGTAGGGAGCTTACAAGCCTTAGGGAGTAAGGAGAAGGCCTAGAGGTGGGTGATCTACTGCTGTTTTCGATTTTAAGGGCCACTTGTTGTGGGACCCACATGATGTATGCATTATACAAGGGAGGGCCCATTAGTGGCGGGGTCCCTCCCTCTTCACGTCTCTCTCTCTCTCTCTAACTATTATGATTGGAGTGGGCCCCACAACTGTGTGTTATATAGATGTCCATCAAATGGTGTGGCCCATCCTATTACAGGTGGTGGTCCACAACATCCATTATTTGGGAATCTAGAGATCCCCACACTAGACTAAGGGTATATGTTATATTATATATATATATATATATATATATATATATATATATATATATATACATATATGCTTGCATAGTGGGCCACGTCCAAGTGGGACCCACCACGATGCTTGTGCTATATGCAGACCATCCAGCGTCTCTGGACGCTGGATGTGGTGTGGCAAACAGAGAAGTGTGATCGGACGCTGGTGTACTAGCCAGCTTTCAAAAAATAAATAAATATATTTTTTGGGCTGCTCATGTAGGCCCCACCTGGATGTATGTATAAAATCCAAGCCATCCGTCCTTTGCCTCGGATCATTTTAGGCATTGGGCCAAAAAATGAACCCAATCTGGCTATTTGGCGGGCCATAGCATAAGAAATAGTGTTTTCTATCGTTAAAACCCACCTGATGATTCTACACACCGAAACATACCCATTATTGGGCTCGATAGGTTTGTATCGAGCCACAGGGACCAATGGCCAGGTCTGATTTCCCCGATGCGGGCCCCACCTAAGAGATTCCTCAGAAAAACTTAAAAAAAGAAGAAGAAGCAGAGACGCTGTAGCCAATCCGCGTCCGCCATAGCCCCCTGTGGGCTGGACAGTGGGCCCCATCTTAGGCTCCACCATGATGTGAGTCCAACATCTGCACCGTGCATGTGGTGGGCCTCCCTCCTAGCAGTGGGCCACCCAAAAGTCGGCCGTACCTGAAATTCAGGTGGCCGACGCCAAAGGAAACAGTCGGGTGGAACGTCTGCCATTGACCCCTTTTGGGTCAGAAGTTTTGGACCATATGAAATTTGTTTTTCTTCTTCATACATGTCCACGTGACCTTATGAACGGTTTGGGAGGCAAATAAACATCACCGTGGGCCCCAGGTCCATGTGACCTTATGAACAGTTTGGGTGGCAATGAAACATTTCGGTGGGTCACAGGCCCACCCCAGGTCCACATGACCTTATCAACTGGTTGGGTGGAAAACAAACATTATGGTGGGCCCCAGGTACGTGTGGCCTTATCAATAGATTGGGTGGAAAATAAACATTTCGGTGGGCTCCCATGTCTGTGTGATCTTATCCACAGTTTGGGTGGAAAATAGACATTGTGGTGGGCCCCACATGGGACCCACTAATGTATGTACTGTACCCACACCTCTCATCAATGGGTACCCCCCACCATGAGGTATGTGATTTATCTATGCCGTCCATCCCCATGGGACCTACCATGATGCATGTGTTGCATCCCAACCGACCAACCATTTTGAAAGCCCGTCTCACGGCTTGAGACTAAAAATGAGACAGATATAGGATCAAGTGGACCACCCAATACAAAGGCAGTGGGGATTGAGCTTCTACCATTGAAATACTTTTGTAGTCACAAAAGTTTGGATTGTTAGGAAATTGTTTTTCCCTTAATCCAAGTTTGTGTGGCCCCATGACCAGATTGGATAGAAAATAAATGCTATGGTGGGCCTTAAGAATTTTAATGGTGGAAATCATTATCACCACTGTTATTTGGAGCGTGGTCCGGTTAATCTTTTGATATGATTCATGATATATAAGGCCCATGTGACTAGGCCCATCTTGATGTAATTGTGGCCCATTGTCGAGGCCCACTTTGATATATATGAGGCTCATGGGTCGGGGCCCAATAGGATGTACATAAGGCCCATTGTAGTGTGATTCCCCATGGTTTATGGGTTAACCTTTATAGCAGGCTATGCCTTGGGAGCAATGATGCTTTAATGTCCACATTGTAAGGATGATGTTGGTTAAATGTCCGCATTGTCACTCTCTCTAGGGCCCATTGATAGGCCCATACCTGTAGTGCGTAGGCCACTAGGCCCATCTTTGTTTTGAGAAGAGCCCATCACCACATAACATGCTCAGTATAGATCCATAATTCATAATCATACGCATCATATGTATGCCTGATATGAGAAGTGATTGATCATAACATATGCTTTCGGACAGATCTTTTATGGGCTCCCTAATAGGCAGAGTTGTCCTACATGAGTGCACTGTACGCGCAGGATTGTTGCATGTCTGGTAGTATGATTCATTCACTTGCATTGTGTGATTGTGATTATTGTATGCCCTAGCGACATCAGGGCCAAAGCCACCACAGACACATTGTGGATGGCTGGATTGGATACCGGAAATACTGTTTCTAAGCATCGGGGCGCCATAAATGTCCTTGGGTGAAAATTCCTAAACCCGATGGTATCAGAGGATGACTCCAATGTCGAGACTGAGTGGATATATGAGCGCACGAGGGTCAAATACCAGGAAGCCGCGTCTCCCACTGTGTCATGGTCGGTTGGAAAGGGGTGTGACCTTACTCGCCCGAGGGTACGGGGCAATAATAGGTTGAGTTTGACCAGCTCGTGAATGAGTCCACTATCGATGTGCCGGATAGGTATTGGCAGACTATTGACCAGGCGGATAGTGAGGTTTCTTACGCTCACTTGGACTGTGTGGCTGAGAGAGCGGCAGTGCCATTTGGAGTGTGCTAAACCCCGGTGATTATCCAGAATGAGAACTGTACTGATATATGATGAGGATTGGCATGCTTGAATCGCATCTCACATCGCATGGCCTTGTTATGGCCGATAACATTCATATCCTGCACCGCATAGCCTTGGTACGGCTGCTTGCATTCATGTACTCATCAGCATTATTCCACATTACTCTGACCTTACATTCTGAACACTCTCGCATTGTACACACACACTTACACCACCCTCTAAGCTTTCTATAAGCTTATGCACGATTGATGCGTACAGGTGACGCAAGGATGCAGCCATAGTCTCGCCGCGGTTGGAGCGTGTAGCCGAGCTTCTGGAGTTTGTATTACTTTCATTATATTGTATTTCCCTTTCATACGCCTTGTACTCAAAAGTTTTTAATCATAGTAGATTTTGTGATGGTGTTCTTGTGGTTATTGTTGGTGGGTTATGCTTATGGTTATGCTCATTATGAATCAAATCATATTTGAAATCTCCTTGTACGATCCCAGGATCGGAACCTGGTGTATGGGTGCTGGGATCCGAAAATGGGGTACTACGGAGGCTGTCGACGCCGGATTCGACTATCAGGAATTTTGTGAGCCTGGTTTCCGAGTTCGGGGCGTGACATACATGACCCTAGAAAGACCTTAGGATTAGGTCATTAGTATTGCATATTTAATTTGGCTCATTGTACTTAATTTAGGCTTTGCTTCGACGAGTCCTAGTCTTGGTTCGACTAGTACAAGGTTTTTCTTGACCAGTCCAGATTTAGATTCAAATTTTTGAAATTTTTTGGTAGGTCCTCGACCAGTCGAGTACCTTGCTCGACTGGTCGTGAAGACTGGTTCGACCAGTCGAGTGTGACTCGACTCGAACTCCAGCAACGTGATTTTTATTCACTTGACCAGTCGAGTGCTTTGCTCGACTAGTTGAGTTGGCCACTCGTCCAGTCGAGTGAGACACTCGACTAGTCGATGGTCTGTTTTATCCGATCGTGCCAGAAAATTTGAAATTTCGTTCGGCTAGGACCAGTCGATCCGAACCTAGGACCAGTTGAGTGAACCAAATTGCAGCCTATAAATAGTGGACATTTCTCAGAATTTATCATTCAATTGCAAGCCTATTCCAACCACCACTTTGACAGATAAGTCCCCACTATTGAGAAGCTATTGTGAGGTATTTAAAATTTATTTTAATAGCTTTTTGGTTATTTAATTTCTTGATCTCTTGATTCCATTCTATTTGATTTAAAAACGGGATTTTGATTTAACCCTTGTGAGATCTAAGAAATTGAATCCAAGTAGCCAAAGGTTGGATTTAATTTAAAATTCATTTAGACCTAGAACCCCTTCTTTTGTGAGATTGAACATTGAACATTATCATCTACAAAGAAGCAGTTCTATCGGCTACATCGAAGATCTTTCTTCAGATAAGTATATTTCATTTATTACTTTGTGGTTTGTAAGATTGCCGAAAAATCTTTCATTTTGGTTTTGATTGAGATAGCCAGAAAATCTTGGTGTGTGGGGTTTTTAATTGTGATAGCTCATTGAAAAAAAATTGTAAAGGTTTTAAGGTGAACCTTGGAAAACCTTCTTTCTTAGTGAAAGCCAATATCCCGTGGGTGTGGATATTGGAAGTGGATTAGTTGTGTGGCTGTTTGCGTACAGTTGATGTACACACACGAACCACTATAATTCTTGGAGTTGTGGTGGATGATTGTATTTGTTTATGTGTGCGAATGGTGTAATCTATTTTATGCTTTTATGGTGAATGTTATAATAGTTAGGTTTATTTCTTTTGCCTCTGTATCAGTTTGAGTTTTTGATACTCACAGATGTTCTAGAAATCAGGTTGTCCTACCATAAGCCATTGGTTTTTAGTGTAAGGTTGTCCTTAGAACAACGTTTGTATTAACCTCTTAATACTTGTGCATTTGAGGTTGCTTTTAATTTCTGCTCTTTGTGTTATCTTTTCGCATTTTGTTTTTATTTGGCATAGTCCTATTCACCCCCCCTCTCGGACTTGGAGCTTGCCCTTTTCAAAATTTGTCTTTGGGCCAGCCAAATTTTGGATAAATCTTGTCATGTGCAATTCGAAATCCTTTGAATAGAATCTAGTGAACTCGGGTTAGTCGAATCCTATCTTAGGCTATCCGAAGTTCTAACTTATTTGCCTATAAATTGAGTCTTTCTCTTTCTCTCATTCCAAATTATAATGAAAATTTACTTTAATCCTTCTGGAAGAGAGAGTGTAACACCCTGGATTTCGAGGGTCGAGCAAAGCTCTACTCTCGAGATCCAGTACATCACTTATGCAACATGGATAATGATCTCCAGATTTCATCCATATTAATGAGTTAAACATGAGTGAGATTATACCAAAACAGTATATCGTATTCCAGATATAATTAAATTAAGCAAGCGAAAGACTGAAACATATATATATATATATATATATTTAAGTATGTAAGTGTTTCACAACCTCTAGAGTATGAGTATGTTACCGGGCTGAATATATATACATGTATTGTTCAAAAATTGACAAAATATCAAAATGTAAAGTTTCCAACTAATCCTTATGTCCTTGTAATCCCGTCGAAACAGCACGGGGTCTACATAGACCCGCCTGAGAGATGAACGTAGGAGAATTCTTCCTCCTCGTCCATGAAGTCCAACTCTGCTACATAGGCTTCCCCATTACCTGCATCTAAACCAGACTTTGGTTGGTGTTTTAAAACAATGTCCCAGGGTGGGAGTGAGTGATCAACTCAGTGGTACTATAAGGCAAAGGTTAACATGTTATCAAGTCAATCAAACAGTAATGATAAAGCAATACAACAATTACTTTCTAATTACTCTTGTTAATGCAAGAATGAAGTGCAAGTAATGATGAATGACCTCGCACAAATCTCCCTCACAAGCGACTCCGACAACCAATTTCGCATATGACAACCTCCTTAAACTGCACCTTCCTCGCCAAAAGCACGTCCTAGCTAATGCAATGCGATGCATAGCCGTGTTAGCCGAGTACTTAATTAAGCTTATTTATCCAGCAGGTTCAGGAAGCTAAGGTACCTCCCTTTATATCATTAACCGAAATGAAGGATCCATCTAGGGTTATCAGTCCTAGTTAACCACATACGATAGGCAAGTTGTAGGGCATCACCCCTAATGAAAAGCAGTCGATAGGCAAATTCAAACGTTTATACTCGCGGTCACTACGGGGAGGCTCGTCACCTCAGTGTAGGCCGATAACTCGAACACGGTGTCCCATACCACCATGCCCGGCTCATAAGTATGGGTTGCTCACTGGTCACTATGGGGAGGCCCGTCACCCCAGCGTAGGCCGACAACTCGACCACGGTGTCCCATACCACCATGCCCAACTCATGAGTCTTAGCGGATCGTGGTACCATGGTTAAAATGGGCTTTTACATTGGTAAGTTGTACCTTAGATTCAAGCAGTGATGTCCATATATGGTAAATACACAATAGGCCAATCGGTTTGTTTGGCAAGTTTGATTGGTACGAGCACACGTTGACTTATTCGACATGGAGCGCATAAGCACCCCTTGTGGCCTAACCACTGTCGACAATCGTCGTGCGACCCAGATTCGTCGAGTTACCCAATGTAGCGAGACTAATTCGGCCACCTGTATATGGACTGTTACCGATTGCATGAGCTACGTTGTAGCCCCGACCTTACTCAGATGCAATAGGTAGATACATGTGATAATCATATCAGCATTTAACAAACAATTCAAATCAATTCCTCATTTGAGCATTTCATCAAAAACATGGATCATATTACATAACACTTGCATTTTATCCATAAATTTCGTAGTGGCAAATATGATTACATGAAAGAAACTATACATATAATTAAGGTAACTGAGAAACCTATCCTAATACTCTTAATAAATACAAATCATTAGCATTTTCTCATTTAGACAATTTATCAAACACTTAGGCTATGCCTCACTAAATATATAGACTAGGTTAGTTACAACATATATCTTAGCAAATCCTTATACAAAGAGGTCATCATGCATATGACAAACATGAATCCTAGATTAATAGTCAAATCATGTTTACATGTTCATTCAAACATTTCAACAAACACATAGGATGCATATTTGTTTAACATAGTTCATAAATGTATAATACATCGAAATCGACGTGTATAAGACGATATGGTAGTAATCAAGTCAAACATAAATGATTAGTTGACATTGAAAGCATTGAAAACCATAACCTAAACGTTTATTGTCCGTACCTTTCATCGGAATACTCGATTCGGACTCGGTTCAAATATACGTTTCTGAAAACGGAATGTCGAGTACCTAAATGGTGAAACCGGTTAGTTGGTTGACAAACAACCATTTTAAATCTCAACTACGGTATTAGGGTTAGGATTTCTTATCCAAATCGTAGCCAAAACAGATCGTGTAGCGAAATGGGAGAGTGATTCGAGGCGTGGAGTTGTGGGAGAGAATCACAGCAACGATCTCCCGGGTTTTCTCTTCTCTCCTTACTCTTTTCTCTTCTTTTCTCTCTTCTCTCTCCTAGGGCTTGGAGACATTCGTATGAGAGAGAGGTGGGGTGGTATAAGGGCTATATATAGGCCCAGAATTGATGCAAATGGCCTCAGGGCTGTGGTATACTTAGGTTATAACCAAAGGGCGTCTATTTTTGACAAACGGGGCACATAAGAAGGTTCATAACTCACATAAATCATACGGTAAGCTCTCTGACCACGGATCTATGCCAGGATGTGATTTCTGTGCGATCGGATTAGCTGATCAACCGTGGAGGACCCGTGTCAGATCAACAGTCATATTTATTCGATCGGGGCCACAGTTATACAGATATGTGCAAGAAAATTTCCTTTTCCCATGGGTGAAGTTTGGTCAGAAACAGACGGTCCGAAATCCTCAATTTCGTCTGTGAGCGAATGGCCCGATTCACTTAAGTTTTAATACATTTTCTAAAGGTATTCGTGTTTCTCTCACACTTTACTCAGGGCTCAAATTGTGCATTTCTGGACACTATTTGGGCTCGATTCCCGTAATTGTTGTCATGCCCAGTAGGACGGACATAACCCTATAGTTTCGCGGTCATCTGACTTTCGACGTGTGGTCCAGGTCCGATACGAGGTTTCAATGTACTCCCGAGAGCGACAGGATCTTGGGATTTCTCTTGGGTCTTTATATAGTGTTAAGTCAGTGTATTAATGGTTTTAAGTCTCCTAATTTATGGAAATGGTGGCCCAAGCTTAATCCACCGCTTATTCAGTTTAGTACTTGACTAAATTCTGCCTTAATTACGACTAGATATGGTCCTTAAGAATTTCTAGCTGAGGTGGCACTCGGGTCTTTTTACGTATTTTTTCGAAACGTTACAGAGAGAGAAGCTCAAGTCCTCGGCAAGCTATCTACTGGTATTTATACATTTTATTTTAATAGCTTATTCAATTCCCCTTTTCTCTGTTGGGTGTCAAATATTTCATATTTTACCCGATTTATATCTTGGTTTTACAAATATGATAATGATTAATGGTATATTTTATGCATGTTTGCATTACCAGGTGAGTTTAAGAGCTTGGATTCAAAAGAATGCTAAAAGCATGGATTTGATGCTCAAGAAACACCAAGAAAAAGAACGGATCTTTGGAGACCATGATTGAAGATTTAAGACCCCAAGACTCAAGAAAACCAAGTGGAGAAGGAAGGAAGTTGAAAGAACAAAGTGCTGAAATTCACTTCATTGTCTGTGTTATCGACCACTATTCAATGACATTGAAGCCATAATTTGACATCGAACACAGCTAGATGACATCGAATTTTTACACAAAAATCAAGTTGGTTGGTAGACATATTGGATGCAATTCTCGATGAATCGAAGTCCTGTTCGATAACTCGAAGAGATGCTCGATGACATAGGTTAGATTAAAAACTGAGGGTTGTGAGTATTTGATGCCCAAGTGGGTCTGTGATTACACTCAACGTCTCTTGAGTGAAGGAGGACTAGTTGAAGGATTGCCTATTCATCACAAGATTTGACATCCCTTAAGATCCTCTGAGTCAGTAGAAGTTATGGCTACAAATCCACCTCAACTTCGAGTTGAGGAAGCTCAGGATGACAATGAGGTGCATCATGCACCCCCGCCTCATACTCTACGAGATTATTTACAACCAGCGGGGGTGATCACACCATCCTGCATGATTTTTTCAAAGAATGCAGGACATATGAATATCAAGCCGGGAATGATCCAACTCTTTCCAAAATTCCATGGACTTGAATCTGAAAATCCATATCTGTACTTGAAAGAGTTTGATGAGATAATAGCCACTCTATACTTTCCTAATGTGTATGAGGACACGGTCAGGCGAAAACTCTTTCCCTTCTCCTTAAAAGAAAAGGCTAAGGCGTGGTTGCACTCCCTACTTCCACGATCGATTGGTAGATGGAACGACATGACAAGGGAGTTCACTAAGAAAATTTTCCCATTATCATAAAATGAACCCCCTCAGAAAGTCAATCATGAACTTTGCCCAAATGGAAGATGAAACATTCTTCCAATGTTGGGCGCGGTTCAAGGATCTTGTCAGTTCATGCCCACAACAACGGTTTGAAATGTGGCGCATCACAAATTTCTTCTGCGATGGATTGACATATTCCATGCACCAATTGGTCGAGACGATGTGCAATGGGGAATTCATGAACAAAGATGTCAATGATGTGTGGGATTATTTAGACAGACTTGCTGAAAACGTATAATCATGGAACATCTCTCCAAACCCCACCACTTATAAGCCTACTCAATCAAAGGAAATGGGAGGAATGTATGCTTTAAAAGAAGAAGATGACTTGAGTGCAAGGGTGGCCAATCTCACAAGAAGAGTCGAGGTCATGAAAGTTCAAAAGGATAACGCTAAGGAAGAAGTTTGCGGTATTTACGCTTGTAACATACATACAACTAAAAATTGTCCAACAATACTTGCATTCCAAGAAATTCTGAGTGAGTAGTCAAATGCCGTGAACAACTACTAAAGACCTTTTAGTGGACCCACCTCAAATACATATAACTCTAGTTGGAGCAATGGATAAACTGCTACTCCTCAAGGATTCCCTAACCAATTCCTAAATCAAGGGAACCTTCAAGAGGACCCGGTCTTAAAACACCTTCAAAATCAAGAGCTTTTCAATCAGAGTATATTGCAAGCCATTCAAGACCTTTCAAAGGCTATACAAGGGTGTGAGATAAAAATTTCGATTGGGGAGAAAGGGATCTTTCCGGCCCAACCTCTCCCCAACCCTAAACCGCAATATGAAATTAGTGATCCAATCTCTTCAAATCAATATGTGGAATAATCTAAGTATATCATCACTCTTAGGAGTGATAAAACAATTGACAAATCTATTCCGGTAAAGACTGAAAATTCTAAGGACCTGGAAGAAGACACAGATGATAGACCTAGCATTGCGCCACATGGGTTAGAATCAGATCCTTAAGGTAGGCCAATTGCTCCATTCCCTCAGCGGTTGATTGCATTAAAACCTCTATCAAACTCTCAGGATATTCTAGAGGTGCTTAAACAAGTGAAGTCAACATCCCTCTACTAGATACCATTAAACAAATCCCTTCGTATGCCAAATTTCTGAAAGATCTATGTGCTACCAAGAGATGACAAACTATTCAACAGAGATTTTTTTTACAGACTAAGTGCGTGCCATCCTTAATCAAGATGTGCCACAAAAGTACAAAGACCTCGGTAGCCCAACCATCACTTGTGTAATTGGGAACTACTGAATCGAGCATGCACTTCTTGACTTGGGGGCGAGTGTTAATCTGATTCCTTACTCGGTTTACGAACAACTGGGCCTAAGTGAATTAAAACCCACCTGGACTATATTACAACTTGCCGATCGATCAATTCATATACCGAGAGGGATCACTGAGGATGTGTTGGTCCATGTTGAAAAATTCTACTATCTAGTAGATTTTATTGTCCTAGATACTCAAGCCATCATGGACATGAGCACTCAGATTCCTATCATTCTTGGACGCCCATTCCTTGTTACATTAAAGGCAATCATTAGTTATAGGAATGGAGTTATGAGTTTATCTTTCAGAAATATGACATTGGAGCTTAATATCTTTTTCAATATGAGCAAACAGGCAGAGGATGGTTACGAGGCCCACGACATTAACATGATTGACTCGTTCGTGGAAGATAGAGCGCTCCTGACTCTATACTCCGACCCTCTTGAGACTTGTTTGGCTCACTCCCCTGATTTGGATGATGACACGATTAAGGAGATGGATATCATGCTTGAAACTGCGCCGGTACTTGAAGTTAACCAGTGGAGGCCACAATTTGAAGATTTACCCCAAACTGATGTAATGCCTCTACCGTTTAGGTTCAAGATACCGAAGCTTGATGTAAAGCCTTTGCCCGCTGATCTTGAACAAGTTTATTTAGGTCAAAAAGAGACATACCCGGTGGTAATTTCATCCCACCTTGAGAAAAAATAGGAGAGTATGCTCATTTCTACTCTCGAAAAAGATAAAGGAGTCATTGGGCATATCATCACAGATCTCGATGTGGTGAATGAACTCCTTTCAACTGAATATTTCATTTCTCTGGAAGATTGCTTGACACACTTTGAAGATTCAAATGATCCCATGATACAGAATATGGTGAATGCCTTGTGAGACAATACCTCGGTAGTTGATCTTGACCGAGAGAACCCTTACTCTGAAGAACCTCCTTCCACAGATCCTGAATGTTTACCATCAAAGGAGGAGCTGAAAATTGAACATAAGTCTGAAACTTCGAAAAGTGTTGAGGTTACATCACCTACTGAGAATTTTTCTGAATTTCACTTGTAGTATCTGATTCACCATATTGCTCTAACTTTGAAAATTTGTCTGTCACAGGTGAATCATATATACTTTAGATACCTCACGTGATTCATTGACAATTTTTTGTTGAGGCCTATAAATTTCTCTGGAAAATCATGCTCCAAGGCATCTAAGTCTATTGCAAAAAGGGCTTTTGGGTGATCTTGTTGAGAAACCTACTGAGAAATTTATCAAGATACTGGCCGGATGAGGAACCTTATGGCATGACTGAGTAGCTTTCCTTGCTTTCCTAGTTTGGGATTTAATGCTTTCATATACTTTAGGATTAGGATAGTTTTCTTTTCACTGTTTAGGATAGTTTGCTTTTCGTTGTTTAGGATAATTTGCTTTCTGTTGGTTTAAATTCTTGTGCTAACCCATCTTCACATTGAGATCCTTGTGAAAAAGCCTTAAAATTCCTTCTTCAGGTACTACCTTTCCCTCAGTTATCCTTTATTTTCGTTACCTCATTCGTATTGAATGCTTATCTCTTTTCCATTGAGGAAAATGTAGATTTTAGGTTGGGAGTGTGGATTAGGCATGCTAATTAGTTGTTTTTTTTTATTCTTTATGCGAAATTGTGAAAATTTTAGAATTTTTTTTTGAAATTTCTGCAAATTTCAGTGATCTTGAAGTTAATCCATGAATTAGAATTGCAAGATACTTAATGTTGATGCCTTATGTCTCTTGGATTTTAGTCACTTGGGAGATTTCAAAATTAAGTTAAGTCATTGATCCTCAATTAGAAGTTTTAAACATTCATTGAGTTATGATTTCACATGTCACATCCAGCTTACACATTAAAGTGTCAGTTTGATATTGAATTGTTAACTTGATGATTATTAAGTATGGAAGGAATCAACCTGAGGAATTTGTCTATCATATTCAATGGGAAGAATTGAAAAGAAAGAAAAAGAAAATACCCAGTTAAAAAAATAATTGTCGTTGAAAAGGGCTACCTATTAAAGATCTTTAAAAAAGGTTGACATAACGTGAAAGCCATCGATGGAAAAATCAAAAGCTGGAGGAATAAAAGAAAGAACTAAAAGATGAACTGTAAGGCAAGTTTCGGTTTAGGTTTTGGTTATCCTGAATGCTATTTTAATTATCAATGTTATCATGAAAGTGACGAATTGAACCTTTAATTGTGATAAGTCTCGACTTCATTATACACCCATGGAATTCAATGTTTGGAATTGTTCTAATTAGAGGATTAATGCTTTGAACTTGATTATGAAACTTACCGAGTGCTAGAGTTTAGGAGAAGGTAATGCACAACATTGATGTATTTTAGAATTCTATTATCTGTATTATTTTTTTTAAACCACTTGAGCTTATAGAAATTATCCTGTGGTTCTTGAAATATTTTTCACATACTTTGTTCGGGACTAGCAAAATGCTTGTTGGGGATTGTTTTGAGGGTCAAATATTGTATATTATCCCCCATTTATATCTTGGTTTTATGAGCATGATAATACTTAATGTTCTATTTTACTCATGTTTGTGTTGCAAGGTGAATTTAAGAGCTTAGATTGAAAAGGGTGCTAAAAAGCATGGATTTGATGCTCACGAATCACCAAGGCAAGGAATAGATCTTAGGAGACCAAGATTGAAGAATTCACATGCCAAAGATTTAAGAAAACCAAGTGAGGAATGAAGAGAATCAAAGATTTGAAGTGAAGAAAAAGAATCGTGAAATCGTCCTGAAAAAGCATATTCTGAAAATCTGGGTCATTTTGTGAAATTGCACAGAGTGAAGTCTATTTTGAGAAACTACGCAGAGTAAAGTCTATTTTAGCAAACTGTAAATTTGAGGCAGTTTCTAGAGTTTTTCAACTAGGTGCGAAAGTTGGAGTTCCACAACTATAAATAGGACTCCTTAGAATGTTCTTAGGCATCTTCTAGGGTATAAGGAGTGGAGCAAAAGGGTGGAGAAGCCGTCGCCAAGAGTTTTTTTTTTTCTTCCTTAGTTGTTTTCATATTTTTCTTAAGAGACTTTGGTCCAATCATGTTTATGGTTGGCTAAACCTCTTAGCTAGGCTAAGAGGTGAAGCTCGTAGTATGATGGGATGTTTCTATTGCTTTGATTCATGTTTATGTTGAACTCCATGGATGCTAATTTGATATTTAAGGAATACTTTCAGTTTTTAGTGGTTTATTGTGACTCAAATTACAATAGATTGTAATAGCTTTGAGTATCTTCTTTTTTGATTTGAGATTGTGAAATTAGTAAGTCCTATTGTTCACCATCGTCCCTTGGGCATGGTAGGGTGATGGAATCCTTCCTAATCTTCAAGATTCTCTTGCTTTGAGATTATGAGATTGGTAAATCCTGTTGTTTGCCATTGTCTCCAGGGCATGGTTTGGTGATGAAATTCCTGCCAATTATCATAGTTCTCCTTCATTGAGAATTAGGTCAATGGAAGTTTAGATTTGGTTTTATTGATGTATTTTCCAATTGGATAGGATAGGACTCCAATTTTAATTGTATTACTTGAATCAAGTAAGAGGGCTCCCTGATCACTACAAGTGGATCCTTGGCACCCTAGTTCCCACCTTTGAATTTTTTAGTTTTAATCACTTTAATCACAATTACTCTCTCAATTAATTTAGATTTAGATTCACATGTTCTTCTAGTTCTAGTTCTAGTTACTTTAAGAAATGTACAAGATTAGTCCTTGTGGATTCGACCTCGGTCTTACCAAGATTATTACTACATCGCAACCCTACACTTGGGGTTGTTGTTCATAAAGAAACTTCTAATTTGGTAACTTCTTTCTAATTCTCTCTCTTTCTATTTCTAGATTTCTATTTCACTTTTTCTTTTTAAGTTTAGGTTAGATTTTGAAATTGAGGGCTGAGAGTGTTGAAATGGCGGTAAAGATCGCACTAGTTGAAGAAGGAATATGCCAATATGTCCTAGAGGGGGGGGGGGGTGTGAATAGGACTTTTTAAAGTTTTTATGTTTTATTTAAAAATCCTACTTCACTAATCCTGTGATTATGCAAATATCAGGATTACTCAAATGTAATTCTACTAGCTTCCAAGCTTGGTAGAGGATCCAATCACATACTATCTTAGAAGTAAGTAGTATGCAAGCTAGCTTATGATGGATATGACTGTGTGGGTGTGTGTGGTGTGATCAAATATTCAGATGAGGAAGTATTAAAGTAAATCACACAATCACAAAAATAACAATCTCAAATACAATCATTTTATAGTGGTTCGACGATGAGTCTACTCCACTCCCAGTAACCGCATTCAACCCTTGAGTGTACCGGATTTCACTAAGGAGGTTTCACAATGGTTCACCTCTAACCTAAGGTTTTAAATCAGGTTCACCTTCAACCTTTACAACCTACATTGAGGTTGACTATTTATGCTCTCACGAGCAAGGGTTAACACAACGCACCCACTTTTATGCACACTGGCCAAGGATCTTCCATAAGACCCTACTGGAGGTTTCTACACGGTTGACCTCAAATCCTAGGGTTTTACCCGGTTCACCTAAAACCCGGAGTTTTACTGGTTCACTCCTAACCAGATGTTCATGCTCTCCACAGAGCAAGGGTCTACACAACACACCCACCACGTATACTCCTGCCGAAGGCCTCCTTGAGGACTTCAAAGGGTGAGAACCACTTAAGACCCAATCCTAGAAAGGAATGACCACAAGTGTCCTCTTGGACTCTGGATACTTACAAATAAGCTGATGAGTCCTGTTTTAGCACAGTGCTGAAGATCTTCTCCTCCTTGTTGACGAAGAGTCTTCTGCTCCCTTGATCCGCAACGCAAAATGATGTACCAATACTCAGCTTCGGGTTGGGTCAAGGTGAAGATGGAATCCTACTCTCAAAATATTTTCCTATCAGGAATATAGAGCGATTCCAATCTTATGCATTCAAGGCATCCTAGCTTAATGATTTGCCATTAAGGTAGTAGCTGGAGGATCCCTAAATGTGAAAATTCATTCCCCAATCCACTCTATTGAATGTCAATGGTGAGGGTGGATTGGAGGATGAACTCCCTTGAGAGAAAGGGCTTTGGATATAAGATGTAAGTTGAAACACACAAAAGCTCTCTCTACTTTCTCTCACAACAACAAAAGACAAGTCCTCTATATATAGGCAAAAGTTCCAACGGATATAAAACGGTCACATTTATGACAGAGTTCGATATCATCGAGCGTATACTCTCGATAACATCAATGGTCTGCTCGATGACTCGAACTCAATGTTATACGATTTTGAAACTCTTTGCCAATTGGTCGATGAATCGAAACTATTTTCGATGTCATCGGATTTTGAACTCTGATTCCATCGATGATAGGTTCGATCCATCAACACTTGAAAAATGAGAGAGACTTAACTTTGAAATATTTCAGGTTTTCATGAATGATCAGGGAACCATCGAGATCATCGGAATTTGAATGTCGATGATATCGAGATCAGAGTCGAGGCATCGATAAATCCAGCTAATTTATCTTTAAGCTTGCTGGACAGTTTATGGCCTTGTTCGATGCAATCGACCTGGTGCCGATATCATCGATATTTGAATATCGATTCTATCGAAGGGCCCCCGATCATAGTTAAAAATGACCTGAAATATCTACTGTAAGAAATGCATGCCCTCGATCGATATCATTGATAGACTTCAGATGTTATCGATATTTGATTTCAGATCATATCAGAAGAGCATCGATATATCGAAGGAATTTGAGATTTTCATTAAAAAATAGGGGCGCCAAAAATCTGCCTGTTGATCTTATCGAGCCACTTTCAATGGACTCGAGATTTGAATATCGATGATATTGATAGGGGAATCGATATATCGATAAATCAGTCTAGATGAGTATTTCGTTGCTGGACATTTTCAGTTCTTATATCGATGATATCGATAGGTGTATCGATACATCGATAAATCCGTCCAGATGAATATTTAATTGCTGGACACTTTTGGTCCTCACATTGATAAAATCGTTAAGGTATCGAGGACATTGACAGAGCAGGTCGATCATATCGAGGGTGTTTCGATAAAATCGACAAGGCGAGAAAAACTACGAGATTTTCCTATTTAAAAAAAAGTTTTTTCACCTTAAAACCCTATGATTTTTAACTTGTTTTTAAGGGTTTTCTTTACCTAGTGTTTTGGGTCATGGGATGTGAGGCTTTAGTTTTACCTGTGACGAGCTTGCACACATCCGGTTGAGGCAGATGCTTGAATTGATCTTCCTATCAGGCTCTGTAGACACTCTGACTCAACATTCATGTAACTTGACAAACTAGGGTACTTTCAAGTGTTTCATGCCCAAGTGGGTCCGTGACAACACTCGACGTCCCTTGAGTGAAGGAGGATTAGTTGAGGGGTTATCTATCCATCACATGAATAGACACCACTCGAGATTCACAGAGTTAACCGAAGTTATAGCTGCAAATCAATTGGCTAATCAACCTCCAAATCCACCCCAACCTAGGGTGGAGGAAATCCAGGATGAGAACGAGGTGCATCGAGCACCCCCGCCTTGTACTTTGTGAGACTATTTACAACTGGCGGGGGTAAGCACCCCTTCTTATATGGTTTTTCCAAAAAATACAGGGAACATAGACATCAAGCTAAGAGTGATCTAACTCTTTTCAAAGTTCCTTAGGCTTGAATATGAAAATCTATATTTACACTTGAAAGAGTTTGATGAGATCATAGCCACTTTATACTTTCCTAATGTGTCTAAGGACACAATCCGGCTGAAACTCTTCCCTTTCTCCTTGAAAGAAAAGGCTAAGACGTGGTTACATTCACTACGTTCCCATATCATAAAACGAACACCATCAGAAAGTCGATCATGAACTTCGCCCAAAGGGAAAATGAAACATTCTTCTAATGTTGGGAGCAGTTCAAGGTGTAACGCCCCGACTTTTCAGGACCCGAATATATGACCCGTGTCGCAAAAACCTGAGTGTTAACCTTAAAGGATGGTCGAATTCGAGTGTACATTTTTTTCATCTATCATCAGAGTAAGCAGATGAGCGTAGAATGGACAAGTAAGCATAAAGAGAAATTTCAAATTTCATTTAGAATGTACAAGTGGTTGCCCATAATGACTTAAATTTCCGCACAAACCACCAACTCAGTCACACACCGTATAAGCATATATACAACCTTTCAGTCTTAACCAACATACCAAAACAGTAATTCGTACTCCAGATCCATGTATAAAACGTAAGCGGAAGACTGAAAGGTGTATATAGATATATATGAAACAAAACATTCTCGATCTCCAGAGTATGAACACTAACTGAGTCACCGTATATATACATGTTGGTTTTGAATCAAAATGTCAAAATAGTACAACTGAAATTATCAACCTTGTAGCCCCGTAGCACTGGACAGCCTATGCGAAGCCTCCAGTGAACTACATGTAGGAGAACTCCTCCTGATCGTCATACAAGTCGGGCTCAGTCTCCTGTGCTCCAGTGACACCTACATTTGATACAGGGTCTGGTGGGTGTTTTAAAACACCGTCCCGTAACGTGAGAATGAGTGGCCAACTCAGTGGAACAACAAAGAATAGGTTAACATGTTATCAACTCAGTCAAGCAGTAATGGTAAAGCAGTACAATCAAACACTCCTAACTACTCTTATTAATGCAAGTATGAATGCAGTCATGATGTATGCTCTCACCGACATACTCCCTTATGTGACACCATCTTACGTTCGCGGCATACTTTCATCCCTCAGTGCTCCACATCTTCCAGGCACATGCAATGCTATGATGAGCATGATTACCGAGTTGTTATTAGTCCATTTCAAACAGTAGGATTGGGAAACTGAGGTACCTCCCTTGTATCATTCCCAAACATGATCCATTCTAGGGTCGTCAGTCCTAGACAATCTCATACGATGGTGTGTTTCTAGGTCACTACAAGGGCTGCCAGGGCAGTTACACGGAATCGTTGCACCACTCCCCCATCACCTTATCAATACAGGCCTAGTTTATACTCTGTTACTACGGGAAGGCTCATCGCCTCACCGCAAATTTAGAGTATGCTCGAGGTCACTCCACTAACGTCCTACCAACTGGCAGTCTATTTTCGAAGCCCGTCCAGTCCACTTATTGAGAATGGGACCCGGATGCAACCCGACTGAGGACCACAGCCAGGCACCATGGTTGACGGGATTCCACTGGTAAGTTTGGTACCCTAGGTTCAAGCAGTAGCGACCAAACATAATGAACATACATTAGACACATCGGGTTACTTGACGAGCTTGACTAGCTCGAGCGCACAATCAACTGAACGACATGAAGTGCATAAGCACTTCGTATGGCCTAATCACTGTCGCCAACTGAAGTACGACTCGGGTTCGTCAAACACATCCTACGTGGCGACATGAATCCTCAACCACGATCTCCAGTCTGGTACCGATTGTCTGGACTATAGACATAGTCCCAAACTCAATCAATCCTTACTCATAGCATGTGGTGTAAAGTATAATAAACAAAGTAACTCAAGCATGTTAACAAGCATGTTATAAAGCATGGTATAAAACATGTTACAAAGCATGTTATAAAGCATATTATAAAGCACTATATAAATAGGAATACAAACACATATATTTCATAAGTGGTTAAAGTAAACAACCACATGGAGGAAATCATACATGTCTCTAAGGTAGTTGAGAACCCCATTTCAACACCTACCTAAGGCACTAACATCCAAGCACTTACTCTCACAAGCATTTTCACAAACACTTAGAATACACTATTTCAACATACATGGTGTATGTTAGTAAAACATGTATTAGGGCTATCATTTCGCCAAGCGAGTATTTTATCCATGTATAATATATTCATACAGCAAATAATCATGACAAATACATCTCCAAAATTTATACGTATACGGTATTTTCTAAAATACACAATTTCAACATACATAGTGTATATAAGCAAAACATGTATTAGGGCGAGTCCTTTCGCCAAACAAGTAATTCATCCACATATAATATATTTATACAACAAATAATCATGTCATACACATTTCCAAAATTTGTACGTATACGGTACTTTCCACAAATACCTAGAGTATGTAGAATTCTATAATTTTCATCCTTAATCGAAACAGAAAACAGACAGCACTTTGTACATGTGCAATTACATGCAGATCATGAATCTATCATTATCTGACATTGAAAGCGTTGAAAACTGTAACCTATACACCTAAAGTCTGCACCTTTTGTCGTAGAATCGTAACGGAGTCGATGGATTTGCTAAGCTTTCGTATATAGTAGTTTGGTAACCTATAAAATGAAATAGGTTAGCTATTTCCTAACCTACAACTATCAAAATCCCAAATCAGTTTAGGGTTAGGGTTTCTTACCTAGAAACGGAGCTGGAATCATCGGGAAAGCGATTAGATCGGAGCGGTGTAGCCTGTGTAGCGGCAGGGAAGCATGACAGGGAGATTCTCCCACATCTCCCACACTTTTTATCTCTTTTCTCTCTTCTCTCTCTAGGGTTTCTCTCAAATTTGTATGGCTGCAATGAGAGAGGGTTTAAGGTCCTTATATAGCCTAAAAACTCACTGAAATAGACTCCAGGTCAAAGCATACTTAGGTTATAACCAAAGCGGGACTTTTCCAGCTCAACGGAAGACTTCTGGTGGACCTCCTTGAGCCAAAGGTCGGACTTAAGCTCACCGACACCGGATCTACATTTAGTTAAGTTTTCATTTCGGTCGGGATTTCAGATCGCAAATGGCGGACCAGTTTCAGTTCAACGGTCAGCGGATCTTGATCGGAGATTCCGAGTACATGTAAATGTGTATGAAATTTCTCCTGATCCGAGGGTGTAATTTGGTCTGATTCTGACGGTCAGGTTGCTTAAAACTGATCCGCAAGCAACACTTGCCAGATTACTATTCAAGATGTTTATTTTTAAAGTAAATCAAGTATTTTTCACACTCCTCGCTTCGGACTCAAGCGAATAGCGCTGGGACACAATCTGGATATGATTTCCTAGATGGTTGTCAAGCCCAGCAAGGCGGTCCAAATTCCTGAACTTCGTGTTAATTGAACTTCCGACGTGTGGGCCAGATCTGATACAGAGTTTCGAAATGCTCCCGAGAGCAGCCGGGTAATGAGATTGATCCTAGATTTTAGGGTAACCTAGCGTCAATGATTCTACAAGTTTTGGTTCTTGCAGATCGTATTTAAAGTGATTGGTGCTAATTTCACAGGCACTCTAGTTTAACACTAGCTAAATCTCGCCTAATTTCTAAAGGGTTTAGTCCTGAGTGATTTCGGTCTGAGGTGGTACTTAGTCCCTTGTAGTTTGTATATAAAGTGATCCAAGTTATACTACTTATGTAACGACCCGTAAATTTCCGTACTATGGCTCGAGTACCACCTCGACCAGAAATCATTTAGGATTAAATCCTTTAGAAATTTAACAAAGTTAACTAAGTGCTAAACTCGATTAACCATGAAATCCGTTGGATTCGCTTTAAATACGATCTGCAAGACCCAAAACTTGCAAAATCATGGACTCCAGGTTACCCTAAAGTTTAGGATCAAACTCATTACCCGACTGCTCTCGGGAATGGATTGAAACTCCGTATCAGGTCTAGACCACACATCGGAAGTCCGATTAACACGAAGTTAAGGAACTAGGACTGCCTTACTGGGCTTGACAACCATCTCGAAAACAAGTCCAGACGATGTCCCACGGCCATTCGCTTGAGTCCAGAGCGAGGGAGTGTGAAAACCATTGTTTTCTTTACAAAATAAATATCTTGAATAGTGATCTGGCACCACTCGCTTGCGGATCAGTATTAAGCAGCCAGACCGTCTGAATCACACCAAATTACACCCTCGGATCAGGAAAAATTTCAGGAACATTTACATGTACTTGGAATTTCGGATCGTGACCCACTGACCGTTGAACTGAAAATGGTCCGCCACGCGTGATCTGGGAATCCGACCGAGATGAAAACATAATCGCACGTAGATCCATGGGTTGTGTGCTTAAGTCTGACGTTTGGCTCAAGGAGGGCCGCCAGAAACCCTCTTTTGAGCTGGAATAACGCCGAAATGCTTATAACATAAGTGTACCTTGAACATGAGTCTATTCCGGAGAGTTTTTAGGCTATATAAGGGCCTTAGAACAGCCCCTCTCACAGCCATACGAATTTGGGATAAAACCCTAAGGAGAAGAGAGAAAAAGGAGAGAAAGCTTGAGGTTTGTGGGAGTGTCTTCCTCCTACTACTTTCGATCATCACACGGGCTGCATCGCCTCTTTCCAGACACTTTCCCGGCGATACCGACTCTGTTTTAAGGTGAGAAACCCTAACCCTAGATCTGTTTGGGTGAGTGGAGGTTATAGGATATGAAATAGCTAACCGGTTTCACTCTCTAGGCGATAAAACTGCCGAATATGGAAGCCCTTCGAACCTTGCTGATTTATTGTGATTCCAAGGTGCAAGGTGAGGACTTTAGGTGTATAGGTTACGGTTTTCAATGCTTTTAATGTCAGATAATGATAGATTCATGATCTGCATGTAATTGCACATGTACAAAGTGCTTTCCGTTTCCTGTTTCGATTAAAGATGCAAAATATGGAATTTTACATACTCTAGGTATACGTAGAAATACCGTATACGTACACATTTTGGAAATGTGTTTGCCATGATTAATTGTTGTATGATTATATAGTATATGGATAAAATACCTGATTGGCGAAAGGAATCGCCGTAATACATGTTTACTTGTATACACTATGTATGTTGAAATTGCGTATTCTAGAAAATACCGCATACGTATAAATTTTGGAGATGTAGTTGTCATGATTATTTGTTGTGTGAATATGATATATACGTATAAAATACTAGTTTGGTAAAGGGACAGCCCTAATACACATTCCGCTAACATACGTCATGTATGTTGAAATAGTGCACTCTAAGTGTTTGTGAAATTGCTTGTGGATGTAAGTGCTTAAGTGTTTGCACCTTAGGTAGGTGCTGAGATGGAGTTCTCAACTACCTTAGAGTCACGTATGATACCCTCCATGTGGTTGTTTACTCTAACCGCTCACCTATGAAACATATGTATTTATATCCCCATTAGTATTGTGCTCCATAACATGCTTTTTAATATGCTTTGTAACTTGTTTCATAACATGCTTTATAATATGCTTTATGACATGATTGCTAGTGTGTTTGGATTACTTTGTTTATCATGCTTTACTTCACATGCTATGGTTGGAAATTGATTGGGCTTGGGACTATGTCCATAGTCCAGACATCCGGTACCAGACTTGGAATCGTGGTTGAGATTCATCTCGCCACACATGATGTGATTGGCGAACTCGTGTCGTACTTCGGTTGGCGATAGTGGTTGGCCACATGAAGTGCTTCTGCGCTTCATATCGCTCAACTTGTTGTGCGCTCGAGCCAGCCGAGCACGTTAAGTAACCCGTGTTGTCTTACGTATGTTCACTATGTTTGGTCGCTTATGCTTGAACCTAGGGTACCAAAGTTACCAGTGAGAATCCCGTTAACCATAGTACCTCGATCCGCTAAGACTCATGAGCCGGGCATGGTGGTATGGGACACCGTGGTCGAGCTATCGGCCTATGCTGGGGCCACGTGCCTCCCCGTAGTGACCAGTGAGCAATCGAACTCGTGAGTAGATTATGGTGGTATGGGACACTGTATTCGTGTTGTCGGCCTACATTGATAAGGTGATGGGGGAGCGGTGCAACCTTTGTGCGTAACAGCCCTGACAGCCCTTTGTAGTGACCTCGAGCATACTCTGAAATCGCAGTGCGCCTTAGGGTGTGCCGCGGTATGTAGAGTATGAACTAGGTCTGTTTCTGTATTGTGATGAATCGTTTAAGGGGTGATGGGGGAGTGGTGTAACCTTTGTGCGTAACAGCCCTGACAGCCTCTGCAGTGACCTAGAAAACACACCATCGTCTGATATTAACTAGGATTGATGACCCTAGAATGGATCATGTTTTGGGAATGATACAAGGGAGGTACCTTAGTTTCCCAATCCTGCTGTTTGAAATGGACTAATTAAAAACTCGGTATTCATGCTCATCATGCATTGCATGTGCCTGGAAGATGTGGAGCATTGTGGGTTGAAAGCATGCCGCGAGCGTGAGATGGTGTCGCATGAGGGAGTATGTCGGTGAAGGCATCCATCATACTTGCATCCATCCTTGCATTAATAAGAGTAGCTAGGGGTATTTGATTTTACTGCTTTATCATTACTGCTTGACTGTATTGATAACATGTTAACCTATGCTCTACTGTTCCACTGAGTTAGCTACTCACTCCCACGTTACGGGACGGTGTTGCGCACACCAACCAGATTCTGTCACAGGTTTAAACGCGCCGACGACACAGGAGGCGGAGCCCGATTATGACGAGGATCAGGAGGAGTTCTCGTATATGCAATACTATGGCGGCTTCGACTAGGCTGCCGCACTGACGGGATTTGCAGGGATTACTCTTAGACTATTTTTGACATTTTGTTCGCAACAAACATATGTATATGGTAACTCAGATAGATTCATACTCTGGAGAACAAAGAATGATTTTGGTTTCTTTACATACATGTATATGTAGTTCAGTCTTCCGCTTGCCTTTATACAAATGATCTGGAGTATGAATTACTATTTTTGGTATAATCTCACTCATGTTTATTATTCTAACACAGACAACATTTAATCAGCATTATTGATGTTGCATAAGTGATGCGTTGGAACTCGGGAGTTGAGTTACACTCGACCCTCGATTTTCAGGGCGTTACAACTTAGCTAGTTTAAGATAGTGTCTAGGGTGAAAGTACTTTGAAAAATTGAAAGATCAAGGTGGTGAAGGGTGAGATTTGTGAAGAAAATGGTTTGAAAAGGGATTTGAGGCTTTAATCGAGTGTTTGAGAAGTTAAACCGGTATTAGGATTGACTCATCGCCTAAGGACGTCTAATTCCAGGTTGGGAAAAAATCCGGGCTGTTACAATCTACCCCTCTTAAAACAAAATTTCATCCCCGAAATTGGCTAAGGGTAATAAAGAAAGATTTAATTATTTCTTTTGCCTAAGTTTTATTGATTTTGAGTTTCTACGCGTGGTAAGGCATATACTAGTCTGGTTCATTTTAGTCTACCCCCCTTAAAACTTATTTCTTTATCCATTTCTCATACCCCGATGGTTTACTACAATTTATTTCTTTACTTATTTGGAGTCTCGACGACAATTCCCAATAATTTAGAGTAAGATAACTGTTTTCATTGTTTGACTAACACGGAGAGACGGTTATAGTGGGCTTGATCCCGATACATTGTTCATCTACCTTGCCAGGGTAGAAGGCTCATCGTATCCCTTCCTAATCCTGATGGATCCTGGTCTTCTGCTCGGCTAAGCAGTGAGTCCGTTGGCAGTCGCTCAGGATTGAGAATTGGGTCAAGTCGCGAATGCTTCGCAGTTGTATATTTCAGTAACTCCGTAGTCCGATCACTCTAAAAGCTTAGGGAATGGCCATCGCTGAAAGGTTCAAATATCCTCTTTCTAAGGTTGCCCTGTAGGTCTTGGTTTAAGGGAGTCCTTAATATAATCTATATTCAAGGACAAGGTAAATCCATGTCCTAATAGATCATCCTAAAGAGGTTTCTAAGAGTATAGAATTGGCTAAGGTTTCTATTAACATTTGTGAATACACTAACTCTATTTATTGTGACCTAACTCGTAACTATTGATAAGTCTAGTAGTACGAATTAATGTAATACTTGAACCCTAATTGTCTTTATTCCAGTAATTTCAACATTAACGATCTAAGGAAGGTTTAACCCCTAGTTAGTGACCATCTAGTGACCTACCCTATTGGCAACATGAAGTTGTAGAAATTCTTCATTTTAACCCTCATATTATTTATAACATAAGTGTCACCTCTAGTTACCGTATTACTTTTGTAATAATCCAGTGTTAGGCCTTTTTCTTTCATATGAATTGGTTTAATAGACTTAATGTGTACCATTAGGAAAAATAGGTGTACCTTGAATGTGGGCAGTGACCTCAAAGGCCAAAGGCGCTGCAGTTGCAGATTCAGGTGTCTCAGCGGCAAGCGCATGCACATGGGTTCGTTGAGGATGATTTGGTTGCGTTGCCGTAGTTCGTTGAGGTGGCCTACTCTGAGGTACAGACGAGCGGTAAAATGGCTGCACTGGTGGTGCAGGTCGTAAGGGTGGAGCCGATATATCACGTGGTGGCAGACGGTCAGTCTTCTGAGGTGGCGTAATCCCGTTGTCTTTTATCTTGGTAAAATAAAAGGGGTCAGTGTGTCCCCCTCTGTTGCAATACGTACACCGACGTTTCGCTCGCCTTTGCTGTGTCAGCAGAGCCTCAAGCCTGGGAGACGAATCTTTAGGTGGCCTCTTGCCGAGGATAGGCCTGCTCTGCGTCTCAGCAGGACGTGCAGGTGGTGATGGTGGAGTCGCACTGCCACGCTGGGACAAGGCCTCAGAAATAGTTGCCATAAGTTGTTGGTGCTGTTGCTGCTACTTTATCTGCTGCTGATGCATCATCAACAACAACTGCTCAAACCTATCAGTAGGTGGAGCGGCCTGCGGCTCATACGGCGTCGAAGAGGATGCCCAGTTCTGCTCGCGAACCGGTGGTGCATAAGGGGGTAGTCCTACTGTAGGACCAGTGGGAAGCAGAGACTCAGGTATAGTCCTGCGATCAGGGTCCAAACTAGGGTCTCTGCGACCATCACCCCGAGAAGGAGTCTGGTCCATCGTATCAGTGAGTAGGAGGTGTGCTGTGCTCCACATATATTTCCGCGGCAGGCCCTATACAACATAGGGTGCAACGCATGTGAGATGAAGCAAATCAACCCAATACACAAGCACTTAAGCATTCTACACGCTTTGTTTCAACAAGAAAACAAATGTGTTTGATTTGGGGTATTTATTTAATGATAACAAGGAAAGAACAAGAGAACATTGATCACATTTATTTTGAGTTCATTTACATCCTCGGATTCCCTTGATTCTGAAAACAAAGCACAATCAATCAAAATCAGACAAGATGGCCTAATAGAAATTTTGGCAGCATTCCGACGCTATTTTGGTCATCCCCTAGATACTTAGGAGGAATTGCTGATCTGATCAGCCAATCTCTAATGAGATAGAAATTTCGGCAGCGTAACGACGCTATTTCGGTCATCTCCTAGGTACTTAGGAGGAATTGCTGATTTGATCAGCTAGTCTTCAATGAGATGGAGCATCCTTCCGGTCATTTTTTCCTTGAAATATGAAGCAGCCCTTTGAAGTGTGGCCAGGCCCTGAGAAAATCAAGCCGATCATGCTAAACGGGCCTAAAAAGTCTCCCAGAATGTAAGATCACGAGGTTTTCACCTTCCGTTCAGCCCAAAACTTTATGTGCAGCATTAGAACCACAAATTATCCGTACATGTCAAATTTCAGCTCCTGAATCCTTGTAGAAACGACCAAACTGATAAATCAGCCCCTGAGATCATGATTTGGGGCCTGCCTGTCATCTGGATATGCTTCAAACTCGGTCTCAACGCGTTAAATGCAATGACTAAGCGTATGGACAGATCAGATTTCTCACGAGCATCACGTTGAGACCACATGTACATCGCATGTACATGGAGTACAAGTGCACGAGCCGTGCACTGGATTTCCAAAAGTCGGTCAGCGCCTGCTGACCGACATCTTCTTCTTCATTTCAAGAAATACACAGGGTCTTTGCTGTGCATTTGAAAATTTCTTAGTGTGGCCCACTCCGTACTTGAATCATTGATCTGTACCGTCTATTATGTTTAGAGGATGGGTATTACCCTCGCCTAGGTGAACTTCTAACCCCATGCAAACGATTGCAAGATCTTAACCGTTGAATACAGGATGGACGGCGGAGTAGATAACCTTGTGGGCCATCCTGATTTCACTTCAAAAATAGTCCTTAATCACTGGTTTTTCGTTCTGAATCCAATGGACGGAGTGGATTTTCCACTTAGCTTCCACAAATGAGAGATCAAATTTCACAGCGTCGACGTATGTCGACTCTGTTGCAAAACAGAGGATCGGTTCATCTGTAGTGGGCCACCATCATGAAGTAGAAGGTCTATCTGAATCGTCTGTCAGGTAAAGGGAGAAAAACCATTCAGAACTATGTTGATCTTTCTTGGCCAAGTATATTTATATGATCTCTATAGCGATTGAAAAAGGACCGTTCGGCTGTTGTTTCTTCTTGTTTGTCTC
Organism: Magnolia officinalis; assembly: GCA_021015155.1. Lineage (NCBI taxonomy): Eukaryota > Viridiplantae > Streptophyta > Magnoliopsida > Magnoliales > Magnoliaceae > Magnolia > Magnolia officinalis. The sequence goes on along the minus strand of JAJHSJ010000016.1, from coordinate 22,769,544 downwards.
AGTAGGCCACATCATCAGATGATCAAAGCTAACTATTCACGGTTGAAATCACGAGGGGAAGATGATGGACGGTGTGGATTTGTTAAAAGACGGCCGTACTGGGCACCACCAGCAGAACAGTGAAAGGAAGGATGAAATCCTCTGTTTACGTCTTACTGAACGTCTGGCCAGTTGCGCGGTTCGCCTAACGGAATTCTTCCCGCGGACAGCATAACGGGACACATGGCCTACAGGAATCGTCACTTAGACGGATTCCCGTATCTGTTGCGCGGTTCGCGCAACAACATTCTTCCTTGCGCGGACGGTGGAATGGCATCTTTCACTTGCGCGGTTCGCGCAACCATATTCTCAGTTGCGCGACCAGCGCAACTGTATCCCTTGTTGCGCGGTTCGCGCAACTGCAGCTCTCCCTTGCGCGGTTCGCGCAACCAGCAACTATTTTTCTCTCTTTCCTTACTTCTTCTGACCCACCAAATGATTCAACCCCTCCAACTGAAGCAGGAAGGAGTATTTATAAGCTCCATCACTCTTATAAAGTGGTGATCACCACCACTTATCTCTTCTCATATGGTCTTTCTCTTTCCTTAAACCATGGTGACCACTAAGCTTCCTCTTAAATGGTGGTGTACCATCTTTCTCCTTTCAAATGACACCTTTGCACCCATTTTTACCAAACTACCCTTTCCAATACTTTTTTACCAACATACCTAAACTACCCCTGGACTTGAAATTTTACCAAAATACCTAAACTACCCTTGGACATCGATTTTTACCAAAATACCCCCGACATGGATTTTTACCAAAATATCCCCGGACATGGAAATTACCGAAATACCCCCGGACATGGAAATTACTGAAATACTCCCGGACATGGAAATTACTGAAATACCCTCAGACATGGAAATTACTAAAATTCGGACATGGAAATTACCAAAATACCCCCGGACATGGAAATTACTAAAATACCCCCGGACATGGAAATTACTATAATACCCCCGGACATGGAAATTACCAAAATACTCCCGGACATAGAAATTACTGAAATACCCCCGGACATGGAAATTACCAAAATGCCGTCGGACATGAAAATTACCAAAATGCCCTCGGACATGGAATTCTCTGACCACTGCAATGAGATATTTTTTTGTGCCTCAACAGATGCCCCCTCGATCCTTCTTTGATTGATTTCTGACATCAAATGGAGGATCGATCTTCCTCCGCCTAAAGAATCTTGAATGAACTGCAACTGAAGAATGATTGGATGATCATGCTTTCATGGAAGACTGGATGATCATCTTTGACCAGAAAATCAAATGATTGCGTTCGATCAGAAGACTGGAATGCTTGCGCTCGACCGGAAGATTTGAATGCTCATATTTGACTAGAAGACTGGAATGCTCATATTTGACCAGAAGATTTGAATGCTCGCGCTCGAATGGAAGATTTGAATGATCCCTGCTCGAACGGAAGACTTGAATGATTACGCTCGAACGGAAGACTTGATGATTGTGCTCGAACAGAAGACTTGATGATTGTGCTCGAACAGAAGACTTGATTGATCACGTTCAAACGGAAGACTTGAATGCTCACGTTCAAGCGGAAGACTTGATTGATCACGTTCAAATGGAAGACTTGAATGCTCACGTTCAAGCAGAAGACTTGATTAATCACGTTCAAATGGAAGACTTGAATGCTCACGTTCAAACGGAGGACTTGATTGATCACGTTCAAACGTTCGAACGGAGGACTTGACTGATTGCACTTGAACAGAAGATCTGAATGATAGCACTTGAATAGAAGACTGAAATGCCCCCAGCCAGTAGTGTCGAGCGGATGCTTCACTAGAGAAGATGAGATTTTATTTCGTCGAAACTCATCTCTACAACAGCTGTGACGACTTTGTCTTTGAGCAACTTGACCAGAGAGCTATCTTTCAACATCGCTGCGACTGCAACTGTCTCTTTGATCAACTCCAGCGATTCTTTCCTTTAATTCTGCAACGGTCTCTTTGATCAACATCAGCGACTTTTTTCCTTTAATTCTGCAATGGTCTCTTTGATCAACTCCGTTGCTCCTGCCGCAACACTTTTCGATTGTTTCCTTTATTCATGATCTGCATAATCCAAGCTTTTTGAATGATAATCTTTCCTGCCAAATTAATCAGAATTAGTATCTCATTACATTATAATTCTTTCAATTTAGCCTTAAGAAGCATTGATAATTTTGAAATGTATATTGAAAGCTTCTTCTCTTTTTTAGGCTGATTGTGATATTCGTAGTATGACAATGATTTAATCATTTCATCTTTGTGCTTGTCATCATGTTTCGCATTGCGTTCTTTGTATTCTTTATATCGTGCTCTTGGAGATGTCATTTCCAACTCCAAAGGTTTAATTGTTGAGTTGTTTCTAGCTTGTATTCCTTAGCATTTCTTCATAGACTTTTCCTGGGATCTTTGCTGATTCTTTGAACATTCACATTGAATCATGCTTCATAATTCTCGGTATATGAATTCTTCCACCGTGCATAAGAGATTATCAGAAAGACCAAGGCATAGATTACTTTTGAAGATATAGATCCTGCCCCCTTTCCTGGCTAATGTCGCATACAGATTTCTTCAGAAGATAATATTTCTGAAATAAAGCCTGCAGATACTCCTTGAAGACTTGAACTTTTGAGTATCGAATTGCCAATATCTTGAAGGCATTTGCTGTCGCTGCCATTTGAACCTGATTCAAGAGAAACGCATCTTTGCATATATATTTTTACTCTACATTTAAAATTTTCATCAGGCAATTGCATATTTGAGCATATCTGAATTGAAATATGTATTTGCGGCATTTTGAATGCTTTATGCTTTTTGAGCAGTGGTGCTAGTGCACTTTGACTGACCATACTTTAACTGGACAAGACTGACTGACCATACTTTAACTGGACGAGACTGACCTTGACCTGACTGAACTTGACTCTGACTTGACTAGTCTAGATTGAACTAGATTGGACTGAACTGGACTGTATTTAAACCTTTTATGCTTTGTTAGTGCGGGATTCTATATGTGAGTATTTAGATTGGCGGTGCTAAGTTTCAATTTCGGCTAGCCACACACAGTTTAGGCTCATGAGTAGTGGAGCGCGCGCACACACAGTTTAAGCTTTTGAGTAGTGGAGCACTTGTTGGTCTTATGTGATGGTCTCTGTAACTCTCTAGAGTTCTCTTGGACTTTTCACTGCCTTGAGCTCACGGCCACGGTCCATCAGAGGGGCCTAGTGATGCTACCGGACGGTGAACTGTTGGTTTTACGCACAGGGTTGGCCACAGTAACTCTCTAGAGTTCGCAGGGCTCGCAAGGCTACCTTTGGGCACCAAATCTAGGGTCGTCAGTCCATCAATGAGTAGGCTTAATCCCTTCCTCACGAGTTACTGAATTCAAACCCTAGATCTGGAGGGTCTTACGCATGGTTGGCCTAAGAGCTCACACTGCGGCCCTTGTTTTCTTCGTCTGCAAGGTCGAGCCCATTCACGGGAGGGCACTTTCATCCGTTCCCCATAGCGCTGCCGGAAAGCTATACAGACGGCATGGGAGTTACGGTGACTAGTCTTCGCGGATTTATGGCCTTTTAGGCTCTGAATCCTTGACTTCGTCAGTTGCCCGCATGGGTGCGCACGATGGTCTTCGCGGGCTTTTTAGGGCCACTGACTCCTCGCCGTTGCCCGAATGGCGATCTTGATAGGTCTTATGTGTAGTTGGCCGGCCCTTTTGAAAGCTTGATCCTTTAAGAGCTTGATCCTTTTGATTTGGCTCTTTTAGGATTTGGCTTGGCTAGACTGCCTCTTTGACTGAGATTGATATGTCCTTACTTTTGATAATATCTTTAAGAAGATCCGTGCCTTGCCTTGTAAGGCACTAATAATTGTGATCATCGTCATTGCCAGAATGATAGACGTCTCTAACTGAGATTGATACGTCGTTGCTTCTGATAATATCTTCAAGAGGATCCGTCTATGTTGTTCATAATATATCAGCTTCATTTGTGTCATTCATAATATATCAGCTTTATCTGTGTCCTTCATAATATATCAGCTTCATTTGTGTCATTCATAATATATCAGCTTCATCTGTGTCCTTCATAATATATCAGCTTCATTTGTGTCGTTCATAATATATCAGCTTTATCTGTATCGATATCAATTTCGTCGAATTTTGCAGAGCACACTTGGTGATGACGATGGTCACTTTCTCTTCACAATACTTGTTAATATATAGTCTTGATATGCTTGTGAATTTCTTCTTCATACATTCTTTTGACGATATATGGACATGGTCTTATTCATTCTTGTCCCCTTTTGATTATGAAGCATTGCTTTGGGAATCTTCGTAATCAAAATCATGATGTTGTAGCTTTTAACAAATATACTGACGCCGCATCATTTCATACTTTTGCTCAAAATTAACTTTACCCCCGGTCTCGAACTAATCAGGCTTGTGTACTTTTATTTCTTCTTTTATGTCGTACACCGTAATAATTTCGCCTTTATCAACCGTCTTCTATAACTTGTTCTTCAAGTTATTCACTTTTCTTTCTTCTGTATCTCCTAACTTTCTCCTGAAATTCGAAGTCAATTGAAAATTTGTACTTTTATTTGTTCGCATAAGGGAGAATACATGACCTTGTCTTTCGCAATCCTTTTGATCCTCGAATTGTCGGTGATAATCGTCAATGCTTGCTTTTGCCCAAATTTTAATCTGCAAAAATTAATATAGACAATTATCATAAACAATTATCATCTTAGGGAATTAAGGATTACCTCACTTGGGATTCTGAGATTTTGTCATTCTAAGACTTTGTTGGTATTTTGAGATTGCTTATCTTGCCCCCTGAATAATTGTGTCGTGAATCTTCTGAATTAAAACGCTGTGATTCTTCTTGGTCAAAATGCTGTAATTCTTCCGCTGAGTAATTATTTTCATCATGATCACATGTCATTACTTTCTCCTTTATTTCATATGTCTTCTTTTATGACAATCTTATTTTTGTCAATCATCTCTTGTAGAATATTATTTTATTCTTTGCTTCATTTCCTTTGAATACTGTAACTGTGGTATTTTGATTACCTTTGCAGCTCGGCAATGAATTGTATATCCTGGAAACGGATAAATCAAAGAAATCTCCTGAGGGTTATATCTTCCTTGCCTTCTTCAATTATATCATTCAACTCTTTTGTTATAGCATTATGCCAATGCAATATTTCATCAATTGGATGTGTTATAATTGAATCACCAATTGACTCCAGATGTTTCCTTTTTCCAGTCTTGGAAGATTCACAAACGCACCACCCTTTCTCTGTTCGATCTCTTAGCTGGCTATGTGTGGGATCCACACAGCGCCAAGTGAATATGACCATTCGAAGAAGCTTTTCATGTCGGACTATCCTGCACAAGCATTTCAGCATATCTTCGATGCTTATCAAGTGAAATAGAAGAAAAGAAACTATGGAAGGAAACTCTGCCATCATATTCACAGGGTCGCTGTAAAAGAACTTGTTAGATCAAGGCAACCTATTCTTCGGATGAGAACTTATCTACAAACAAAAGGACTGTCAGATCAAGGCAGCCTGTTCTTCTTCCTTAGACATGTGCCGACTAACTGATGTTTGAATCACTCCCGCACAAGAAGCTAGCTCTCTTCGAAAATTGTCATCATTCTGGCATTATTTGTCTTTGATCAATACTGATTTGATCTTCTCTGACACTTTATTTTTTGTGGAAGTATATTGGATGTGAAGTAAACAACTGTATTAGTCGGGAGAAAGATCGCTGTGGTATATCTGTCATTCAAAACAGAGTGTCAGTTAATTTATTTAAATAAAATCGTACTTTGTTTTTAGAGATGAAGGGGAGGATGTTCCCACTGAGAGTCGCCATTTTGGCGTCTATACAGACGCCAAAAAGTGATAATGTTCTCTGAATATTTTCTAAGTCATCATCGAATAATAATTCCCCAGCAGAGTCGCCATTTTGTTTCAACAAGAAAACAAATGTGTTTGATTTGGGGGATTTATTCAATGATAACAAGGAAAGAACAAGAGAACATTGATCACATTTATTCTGAGTTCATTTACATCCTCGGATTCCCTTGATTGTGAAAACAAAGCACAATCAATCAAATCAGACAAGATGGCCTAATAGAAATTTCAGCAGCATTCCGACGCTATTTTGGTCATCCCTTAGATACTTAGAAGGAATTGCTGATCTGATCAGCCAATCTCTAATGAGATAGAAATTTCGGCAGCATAACGGTGCTATTTCGGTCATCTCCTAGGTACTTAGGAGGAATTGCTGATTTGATCAGCTAGTCTTCAATGAGATGGAGCATCCTTCCGGTCATTTTTTCCTTGAAATATGAAGCAACCCGTTGAAGTGTGGCCAGGCCCTGAGAAAATCAAGCCGATCATGCTAAACGGGCCTAAAAAGTCTCCCAGAATGTAAGATCACGAGGTTTTCACCGTCCGTTCAACCCAAAACTTTATGTGCAGCATTAGAACAACAAATTAGCCATACGCGTCAAATTTCAGCTCCTGAATCTTTGTAGAAACGGCCAAACTGACAAATCAGCCCCTGAGATCGTGATTTGGGGCCCGCCTGTCATCTGGATATGCTTCAAACTCGGTCTCAACGTGTTAAATGCAATGACAAAGTGTATGGACGGATCAGATTTCTCACGAGCATCACGTTGAGACCACATGTACATCGCATGTACATGGAGTACAAGTGCACGAGCCGTGCACTGGATTTCCAAAAGTCGGTCAGCGCCTGCTGACCGACATCTTCTTCTTCATTTCAAGAAATACACAGCGTCTTTGCTGTGCATTTGAATTTTTTTTAGTGTGGCCCACTCCGTACTTGAATCATTGATCTGTACCGTCTATTATGTTCAGAGGATGAGTATTGCCCTCGCCTAGGTGAACTTCTAACCCCATGTAAACGATTGCAAGATCTTAACCGTTGAATACAGGATGGACGGTGAAGTAGATAACCTTGTGGGCCATCCTGATTTCACTTCAAAAATAGTCCTTACTCACTGGTTTTTCGCTCTGAATCCAATGGACGGAGTGGATTTTCCACTTAGCTTCCACAAATGAGAGATCAAATTTCACAGCGTCGACGTATGTCGACTCTGTTGCAAAATAGAGGATCGGTTCATTTGTAGTGGGCCACCATCATGAAGTAGAAGGTTGATCTGAATCGTCTGTCAGGTAGAGGGAGAAAAACCATTCAGAACTATGTTGATCTTTCTTGGCCAAGTATATTCATATGATCTCTATAGCGATTGAAAAAGGACCGTCCGGCTGCTGTTTCTTCTTGATTGTCTCAGTAGGCCACATCATCAGATGATCAAAGCTAACCATTCACGGTTGAAATCACGAGGGGAAGATGATGGACGGTGTGGATTTGTTAAAAGACGGTCGTACTGGGCACCACCAGCAGAACAGTGAAAGGAAGGATGAAATCCTCTGTTTACGTCTGACTGAACGCCGGCCAGTTGCGCGGTTCGCGCAACGGAATTCTTCCCACGGACAGCATAACGGGACACATGGCCTACAGGAATCTTCACTTAGACGGATTCCCGTATCTGTTGCGCGGTTCGCGCAACAACATTCTTCCTTGTGCAGACGGTGGAATGGCATCTTTCACTTGCGCGGTTCGCGCAACCATATTCTCAGTTGCGCGACCAGTGCAACTGCATCCCTTGTTGCGTGGTTCGAGCAACTGCAGCTCTCCCTTGCGCGGTTCGTGCAACCAGCAACTATTTTTCTCTCTTTCCTTCTTTTGACCCACCAAATGATTCAACCCCTCCAACTGAAGCAGGAAGGAGTATTTATAAGCTCCATCACTCTTATAGAGTGGTGATCACCACCACTTATCTCTTCTCATATGGTCTCTCTTTCCTTAAACCATGGTGACCACTAAGCTTCCTCTTAAATGGTGGTGTACCATCTTTCTCCTTTCAAATGACACCTTTGCACCCATTTTTACCAAACTACCATTTCCAATACTTTTTTACCAACATACCTAAACTACCCCTGGACTTGAAATTTTACCAAAATACCTAAACTACCCTTGGACATCGATTTTTACCAAAATACCCCCGACATGGATTTTTACCAAAATATCCCCGGACATGGAAATTACCGAAATACCCTCGGACATGGAAATTACTGAAATACTCCCGGACATGGAAATTACTGAAATAGCCCCGGACATGAAAATTACCAAAATACCTCCGGACTTGGAAATTACTGAAATATCCCCGGACGTGGAAATTACTAAAATACCCCCGGACATGGAAATTACCAAAATACTCCCAGACATGGAAATTACTGAAATACCCCCAGACATGGAAATTACCAAAATGCCCCTGGACATGGAAATTACCAAAATGCCCCTGGACATGGAATTCTCTAACCACTGCAATGAGATATTTTTTGTGCCTCAACACGCTCCATAGCAAAAGAAGTTGCAAGCTTTTCATTTACCCAAATTGTCACAATACATGGATAACAAAGTTACATGAATCATGACTGAAGATGCATGTGAGCTAATTACAACCAAGCTTCAAATACTTAAAACATAATATCAACTACTACTACATCCATCAACAAGAAAACATAAGCCGCCTAATGCGGTAACTGTATCGGGGTAGAGGTTGTATGTGAAGATGTGATGTAGTAGATGGAATTCGTCTGTCATATGGGACGTTAGCAGACTCTTGTTTGGCTGCCACGGAACCAGCTGGGAACAAAGGAACCGAGTGTGGCGATCTCTTTCACGAGCAGTCCCCAGATTCTGTTCGCTAGCATGTACGTCACCAAGGGGCATATTCATAAGCCGCGCAATCACCCTCACATCAATAGTGGAAAAAAGATCCACCCCAACTAAGAGCCAGAACTGCAACGGTTCCAATGTTGGCGTAGAAGGCTCGAACAGTACCAACATTGGCGTGACCTCTGGCCTCAAAAAGCGGACCCCAATGGGCCGCCTCCAATTTCTCGAGCAAGAAGTATTCGCTGAAGAGTCGCCTATCTAACTCAGCTTCAAACAGCACTCTTCGATCCTCATACACTCCATGAGGTAGTGCCGCCAATTGAGCTCTCACAGCAGGATTTCGTGGGTCGAGATCTATAACGACCCGTAAATTTTCGTACGTTGGCTCGAGTACCACCTCGGCCAGAAATTAATTAGGATAAATCCTTTAGAAATTTAACAAAGTTAACTAAGTGTAAAACTCGATTAGCCATGAAATCCGTTGGGATCGCTTTAAATACGATCTACAAGACCCAAAACTTACAAAATCAGTGACTCTAGGTTACCCTAAAGTTTAGAACCAAACTCATTACCCGGCTGCTCTTAGGAATGAAACGAAACTTCGTATTAGGTCTAGATCGCACATCGGAAGTCCGATTAACACGAAGCTAAGGAACTAGGACCGCCTCACTGGGCTTGACAATCATCTCAAAAATCAGGTCCAGCCGATGTCCCACGGCCATTCGTTTGGATCCAGAGCGAGGGAGTGTGAAAAACACTATTCCCTTTCCAAAATAAATATCTGGAATAGTGATCTGGCACCATTCGCTTGCGCATCAGTATTAAGCAACCTGACCGTCAGAATCAGACTAAATTACACCCTCGGATTAAGAAAAATTTCAGGAACATTTACATGTACTTGGAATTTCGGATCGTGGCCCACTGACCGTTGAACTGAAAGTGGTCCGCCACGTGCGATCTGGGAATCCGATCGAGTCAAAACGTAATCCCACATAGATCCATGTGTGGTGAGCTTAAGTCTGACGTTTGGCTCAAGGAGGGCCACCAGAACCTCTCTTTTGAGCTGGAAAAGTGATGAAATGCCTATATTAGCAGTAACCCTTGAACCTGAGTCTGTTTTGGAGAGGTTTTTGGCTATAAAAGGAGCTTAGAACAGCCCCTCTCACAGCCATACGAATTTGAGATAAAACCCTAGAGAGAGAGAGAGAAAAGAGAGAGAAGAGCTTGGGATTTGTGGGAGAACTTCCTCCTGCTGCTTTCGATTGTCGCACGGCCTACACCGCTTCTTTCCAGGCGTTTTCCCGGCGGTATCCATTCCGTTTGAAGGTGAGAAACCCTAACCCTAGGTCTGATTTGAAGTATGTAGGTTGTAGGTTGTGTAAAGCCTAACCGATTTCACTCTTTAGCCTAGAAAATGCCCGTATACGGAAGCTCTACAACCCTTGCTGATTCGTTGTGATTCCAAGGGCAAAGGTGAGGACCTTAAGTGTATAGGTTACGGTTTTCAACACTTTCAATGTCAGATAATGATAGATTCATGATCTGCATGCAATTACACATGTACAAAGTGCTTTCCGTTTCCTGTTTCGATTAACGTTGTAGAATATGGAATTTCACATACTCTAGGTATACGTAGAAATACCGTATACGTATTTTTTTTGGAAAAATGTTTGACATGTTTATTTAATGTATGATTATATAATATATGGATAAAATACTAGTTTGGCGAAAGAAATCGCCGTAATACATGTTCGCTTGTAAATGCTACGTATGTTGAAATTGTGTATTCTAGAAATACCGTATATGTGTAATTTTTGGAAATGCAATTGTCATGATTATTTGATGTATGATTATGATATACATGGATAAAATATTCACTTGGCAAAAGGTTAGCCCTAATACGTATTTTGCTAACATACGTCATGTATGTTGGAATAGCGTATTCCAAGTGTTTGTGTAATTGCTTGTGTGTGTAAATGCTTGAGTGTTAGTGCCTTAGAGAGGTGCTGATATGGGATTCCCGACTACCTTAGAGACATGTAGGATACCCTCCATGTGGTGGTTCGCAATAGCCACTCACTTGTGATGTGTATGTAATTATATCCTTATTTGTACAGTGCTTTACAACATGCTTTACAACATGCTGTACTTCATGCTTTATTTCATGCTTTATAACATGCCTGCTAATATGCTTGTATTACTCTGTTATCATGCTTTACTCCACATGCTATTAATGAGAATTGTTTGAGTTTGGGACTATGTCTATAGTCCAGACATTCGGTACCAGACTTGAGATTGTGGCTGAGATTCCTGTCGCCATAAAAGGATGTGTCTGACGAACCCGAGTCGTACTTCGGTTGGCGATAGTGGTTGGCCACACGGAGTGCTTTTGCGCTCCATATCGCCCAACTTGTGGTGCGCTCGAGCTAGTCAGGTTCGTAAAGTAAACCGATATGTGAATGTGTGTTCACCATGTTTGGTCGCTACTGTTTGAACCTAGGGTACCAAACTTATCGGTGGCGATCCCGTTAACCATGGTACCTCGATCCACTAAGACGCATGAGCCGGGCATGGTGGTATGGGACACCGTGGTCGAGCTGTCGGCCTACGCTGGGGCCATGTGCCTCCCCGTAGTGACCATTGCGCAACCAAACTCGTGAGCCGAATACGGTGGTATGGGACACTGTATTCGAGCTGTCGATACTTATGGCGAGAGCCGAGTACGGTGAGACCTGTGCTCGTGCTGATGGGCGACGAGTCCTCCGTAGTATCTTCGAGTATACTCCAAGGGTCTGTGATTGGCGACGAGTCTTTCACAGCAACTAGAGTATGAGTTGAGCCGAGTATGGTGAGACCTGTACTCGAGCTGACGGCTAGTGATTGAGCCGAGTACGGTGGGACCTGTACTCGAGCTGACGGCCAGCAATTGAGCCGCATACGGTGAGATCTGTATCCGTGCTGACGGGTGAAGAGCCCTTTGCGATGCCTTCACTACACTTCTCAAACCATAATATCGTATGAGATTAACTAGGATTGACGACCCTAGAATGGATCATGTTTGGGAATGATACAAGGGAGGTACCTTAGTTTCCCAATACTGCTGTTTGAAATGGACTAATAATAACTTGGTAATCATGAGCATCATCACACCGCATGTGCTTAGTAGATGTGGTGCACTGAGGGAGTTAAGCATTGGCGAACGTAAGATGATGTCGCTTGAGGGTGGTTTGGCAAGGGCACACAGCATCATGTCATTTCATTCTCGCACTTAATAAGAGTAGTTAGAATTGTTTGATTTGTACTGCTTTATCATTACTGCTTGATTGAATTGATAACATGTTAACCTATGCTTTATTGTTCCACTGAGTTAGCTACTCACTCTCACGTTACGGGACGGTGTTTGCAACACCCACCAGACTCTATCGCAGGTATAGATGGTGCATCGGTTCAGGAGCTGGAGCTCGACTTCGATGAGGATCAGGATGAATTCTCTTTTATGCAGTACTCTGACGGCTTCGCTTAGGCCGACTGCATCGCGGGAATTCCAGGGCTTATTTGCGGAGTTGTATTTTGATTTTTGACTTAGAAAACGTACATGTATATTGGTACTCAGTTAGTACTCATACTCTGGAGTTCATAAAATTTTGTTACTTTACATACTTTGAATATACAATTTCAGTCTTCCGCTTGCCTTTATACAATTGAACTGGAGTATGATTTACTGTTTTGGTATAATCTCATTCATGTTTATTGCTCTAACTCAGACAACATTTAACCATCATTGTGTATGTTGCATAAGTGATCCGTTGGAACTCGGGAGTTGAGTTCATACTCGACCCCAGAATTTCAGGGCGTTACAAGATCCCGCTTCGTCTGCAACTCCCGCTCAATGTGCATGTTCGCTGGGGCGCCTCTAGGTCGCCTTAAACATGTAGGGCGACTAGGCCCAACCTAATCAGCGACGTTCTTTCTCTTACCCATAAGAGAGAGGATGGTGGAGATGGAGAAAATGGCCGAGATAATTGCGAGAAAGGCCATGGAACGGGAAGGAATGGAAAGAAAGAGGGCTGGAGGATTGGTTCTCCACGGATAGGAGGCTCAACAGGTATTGCAATGGCCCAAAAGACAGTGAATGGGGAAGGAAAATGGAGAGATAAGATGGCTTGGGGATCTTACATGTTGTAGAGCTTCAAATGGGACGTGTGGGAGTCCAAATGAGAGAAACGGAGAGGGAAGGGAGGAAAGGACTGTTGTGAACGATAGGAATGGGTGGATAGTGGTCGAAACTAGTAGAGAGGATGATTGAAAGGGTGGTTTTGAAGAGAAACAGCCAGTTTGGAGAGAGAAAACGGCTTGGAGGGGAGGTTTGTGAAGGAAGTAGGATTTCGGGAGATTTTCAGTGGACGACCCACATATCAGGGGAGTCCTAAGACCCCTAAACTCGATCGGCCTGAGCCGCAGGCCCGACCCAACAAAGAAAGTGGCAAGGCCTCGCCGAAAATTTTTGTGGTTTTAAAAAGGGGGCCCCATGGACATGTTCCTCCAGTCCCCTAGGCCCCAAAAAACCCTGGGTCCCACCCTGGGTACCCCTGGAAGTGCTCCGTTTGGCCCTCCGACCCCGATTCGCTCCATTCCGGGTAGTTTCGGGCAAATCGGACATATCTTGCAATCCGGAATGAGTTATCTGACATAAAATATATGAATTTGGGGTAGAACGAGCTAATGAAGCCAACCAACCCCATCATGCCGGGTTGCGTAGCCCGAAATTGTGAAAAAACCCTCTGATTGACGGTCTTTTCCCTGTTTCAATTTTGTTTTACTAAAAATAGCAGTTTAGTTTGATTACTCTTCATCTGTTGGGCTTTAGGAGTTACGCCCATCGTGAAAAGAGCTTGGAATAATTAGGAGAATGGTTTGGTGAAGTCAAAAAGGACACTTACTATTTTTGGCCAAAAACCTTGCGCACTAGTAGACATCACGACCTAATAGTAAGTCGCGAATTCTAGGAGTTTTAGTTGTAGTTTGTTTCTGATTTCTTTCCCATTACTTGGTATCCCTATTTAAAGGGTTGTGAACTCGTTTTTAGTCATTCATTAATCAATTTTGAATTTATTAGAATTTATTTCTACTTTCTGTTTTCTTTTCTCGTAGACTCGAGAAGTCTCTGTGAGGAGTCCAGGGAAGCTCCGAGGATTCGGAGTAGTTATCACCATCATGCTTATCCCGTATTCTACCGAGGAATGTTTTAAGATCGACCCGTGTGACCAAGGTTGAATACGGACTCGATTTCGGCGTTCGTTTTCAGTGAACTTCGCCAATTGGCGAAATCGGGATACCTATGACTGTTTCTACGTTCCGTCCCTCCCTCCTAAGTCTGAGTGTGTCAGAGTGTGTTGTGTGACCATAACCCAGGTCCGGTTTAATCCAAATCATGCTCTGATACCAACTGTAACATCTCGAAACATCGAGGGTCGAGTAGTAACTCAACACTCGAGTTCCAGAACATCACTTATGCAACATAAATAATGATGATTAAATGTTGTCTGTGTTAGTACAATAAACATGAGCGAGATTCTACCAAAACAGTAATTCGTACTCCAGATCCATGTATAAAACGTAAGCGGAAGACTGAAAGGTGTATATAGATATATATGAAACAAAACATTCTCGATCTCCAGAGTATGAACACTAACTGAGTCACCGTATATATACATGTTAGTTTTGAATCAAAATGTCAAAATAGTACAACTAAAATGATCAACCCTGTAGCCCCGTAGCACTAGACAGCCTATGCGAAGCCTCCAGCGAACTGCATGTAGGAGAACTCCTCCTGAACGTCATAGAAGTCGGGCTCAGTCTCCTATGCTCCAGTGATACCTGCATCTAATACAGGGTCTGGTGGGTATTTTAAAACACCGTCCCGTAACGTGGGAATGAGTGGCCAACTTAGTGGAACAATAAAGCATAGGTTAACATGTTATTAACTCAGTCAAGCAGTAATTTTAAAGCAGTACAATCAAACACTCCTAATTACTCTTATTAATAAGTATGAATGCGGTCATGATGTATGCCCTCACCGACATACTCCCTCATACGACACCATCTTACGTTCGCGTCATGCTTTCATCCCTCAGTGCTCCACATCTTCCAGGCACATGCAATGCTATGATGAGCATGATTGCCGAGTTGTTATTAGTCCATTTCAAACAGTAGGATTGGAAAACTAAGGTACCTCCCTTGTATCATTCCTAAACATGATCCATTCTAGGGTCGTCAGTCCTAGACAATCTCATACGATGGTGTGTTTCTAGGTCACTACAAGGGCTGCCAGGGCTGTTACACGGAATCGTTGCACCACTCCCCCATCACCTTATCAATACAGGCCTAGTTTATACTCTGTTACTACGGGATGACTCATCGCCTCACCGCAGATTCAGAGTATGCTCGAGGTCACTCCATTAACGTCCTACCAACTAGCAGTCTATTTTTGAAGCCCGACCAGTCCACTTATTGAGAATGGGACCCGGATGCAACCCGACTGAGGACCACAGCCAGGCTACGCCAGTGTAGGCCGACAGCTCGAATATAGTGTCTCATACCACCATAATCGGCTCACGAGTCTGGTTGCTCAATGGTCACTACGGGGAGGCACATGGCCCCAGCGTAGGCCGACAGCTCGACCACGGTGTCCCATACCACCATGCCCGGCTCATGAGTCTTAGCGGATCGAGGTACCATGGTTGACGGGATTCCACTGGTAAGTTTGGTACCCTAAGTTCAAGCAGTAGCGACCAAACATGGTGAATATACATTAGACACATCGGGTTACTTGACGGGCCTGACTAGCTCGAGCGCACAATCAACTGAATGACATGAAGTGCATAAGCACTTCGTGTGGCCTAACCACTGTCGCCAACTGAAGTACGACTCGGGTTCGTCAAACACATCCTACGTGGCGACATGAATCCTCAACCACGATCTCTAGTCTAGTACCGATTGTCTGGACTATAGACATAGTCCCAAACTCAATCAATCCTTACTCATAGCATGTGGTGTAAAGTATAATAAACAAAGTAACTCAAGCATGTTAACAAGCATGTCATAAAGCATGGTATAAAACATGTTACAAAGCATGTTATAAAGCATATTATAAAGCACTATATAAATAGGAACCTCATACAGTGGCACCAGAACAAGTTATATATCGAGCACATGCAAGTGATGCACACATACCATAACATGTCTCAATTCCGCATGTAAAGATACATAGCTATTCGAAAGCTAGTTCGTATCACCAACATACTCATTCACAGTTAAGAGTTAAGTGGTTCACCTTATCAGCTCCGTAGAAAAGTGGGTGCATAAGTGTCACGTCATTATACGGCGCTAGGTGCACTATCTATGACTCGAGGTAATACATACGGCGGTCCACTTAGTCCTTACGTCCAATTGAACACCATCCAAGCATATAAACATAAATTAGCATTACCATTCAATACAATCATCGCATCTAACCATACACACATCATTATCACCACAAGTATCACATTACACAATCACCGCACATGTGCCATCATCACATGCATAATTAGATTTTAATCCAATGCCTCAACATGTCTAAATATCATCTCAAGTGGACTAAGGCCCAATTCATTGCCACACTTGAATGGGCTGGTTAGTGGGTCTCCACATCCCATTCTTCTAGCTTGTTGGGTGGTCCATTTGATTACCACAAACGGTTCATTCGAGGACTCAATCATAACTCATTCATAAGGCCCAAATGGGACTTGGCATACATACATCACAAGGAGTCTCATGCACTTACCAAGAAGCCCAAACATAGGCCCAATATTCACTTCTCATGGATTCTTACGTTCTTAGTAAGAGGAAGTAACCTATGGGCCCGATAGGTTTACCGCTAATGGACCCACAAGGCGTCCACTCAAGGTGGGCTTTAAGGCTAATAGGCCCACCACTCTAAGAGGAAGAAACTTATGGGCCCAATAGGTCTTACATTCTTAGTAAGAGGAAGTAACCTATGGTCCCCACTTCCACCTTATTAATGAGCATAATATAAGGCCCACAATTATGTCACGCTATACCAAATTGAGGTCCACTTTATCATTAAGTTGTACATCAAACTTCACATGACTTAGAAAATCCACATGTACAATTTGATTGTACATGATTCGAATGGCCATGCCTATGCTCATAAGCATGTGGTTGAGTCATTGGATGGCCATCAATGCTACTTGATTTCATACGGTTAGGTGGCCTTGTGCGTATTTCACATTCATACAGTTAGATGACTACATATACTCCACCATTGCCTATAATTAGGTGGCCATACATACATCAGATACCCACATGATTAATAAGCCAAACAGGTATATCACACCCTCACACCACTAGAGTCTACATATTTGTTATAATTGAACATGTTTAAGGGTTTAAACACAAGTCAATGATTCTATTACTTGGGGCGCACTCCAACTAAAGTGCCAAGTGGTCAAGGGTTGTCCATTCATTATATAATTATCTAATCTAGGGCAGCAACCCAATCCCACACGATTTAGGGCAGATGGCACATCACATGATCATGTGGTGGTAGACCACTCATGCCACACAATTTCACGTGGATTAGGGATGACTCATGCACCATAAGTTCACATAGCTTAACAGTTGCCTAATCATCACATGATCATGTAGTTTGGGCCACATACAATCACAAGTTTGTACATGCAAGGTGACCACATCAAATTACTAGATCTCATAATCCAGGGCAATAAAAGTCTTGATGTTCTCCTCATCTAGGTTACGTGTAACGCCCTGAAAATTGGGGGTCGAGTAGCAACTCAACTCCCGAGTTCCAAAACATCACTTAAGCAACATATATGCTTATGATTAAATGTTGTCTGTGTTAGTGCATTAATCATGAGTGGGATTATACCAAAACAGTAATTCATACTCCAGATCAAGTTGTAA
Organism: Magnolia officinalis; assembly: GCA_021015155.1. Classification (NCBI taxonomy): domain Eukaryota; kingdom Viridiplantae; phylum Streptophyta; class Magnoliopsida; order Magnoliales; family Magnoliaceae; genus Magnolia; species Magnolia officinalis. The sequence continues at coordinate 22,751,734 of JAJHSJ010000016.1, read as the reverse complement.
AATGCAAGCGGAAGACTGAAAGACATAAATAAACGTATATAAGTTAAAAGATCACGATCGGTCTCTAGAGTATGAATACATCACTGAGTCACCATATACATGTAATAGTCTCAAAATTAAAATGTCAAATAGTACAACTACAATGATAATCCCTATAGCCCCGTCGATCCGGATGGCCTAAGAGAAGCCACCGGAGAACTGCATATAAGAGAACTCGTCCTGATCGTCATAGTAATCAGGCTCCGCCTCCTGAGTCGCATCATCATCTGCATCTAATACAGAGTCTGGTGGGTGTTCAAAACACTGTCCCAGAATGTGGGAGTGAGTGGTCAACTCAGTGGAACAATAAAGCAAAGGTTAGCATGTTATCAATTCAATCAAGCAGTAATGATAAAGCAGTAAATCACACATCCCTAAGTACTCTTGTTAATGCAAAAATGGTATGAATGTATGATGCATGCCCTCGCCTACGCTCCCTCAGCGACTTCATCTCACGTTCGCGCGTGAACAACACTGTCTCAGTGCTTGACCTGCTATGCCTGAACGCATGCGTAATGCAGTGCATGCATATGATTACCAAGTTCTTATTAGTCCTTTTCATACAGCAGGGTTGGGAAACTAAGGTACCTCCCTTATATCAATTCCCAAATAATGATCCATCTAGAGTCGTCAATCCTAGTTAATCACATACGATAGGCAAGTTCAGGTCACTACCACCAACATCCTACTAACTGGCAGTCTATTTTCGAAGGCTCGTCGCCAACCCAACTGGGGACCACAGCCAGGCTATGCCGGGGTAGGCCTATTTTGTACTCAAGGCCACTCCACCAACGCCCTACCAACTGGCAGTCTATTTTCAAAGGCTCGTCGCCAACCCGACTAGGGACCACAGCCAGGCTGCACTAATGGAGGCCGACAGCTTGAATACAGTGTCCCATACCACCGTATTCTGCTCACGAGTCCGGGTTGCTCACTGGTCACTATGGGGAGGCTCATCGCCCCAGCGTAGGCCGACAGCTCGACTACGGTGTCCCATACCACCATGTCCGGCTCATGAGTCTTAGCGGATCGAGGTACCAAGGTTAATGGAGTTTTTACTGGTGAGTTTGGTACCTTAGGTTCAAGCAGTAGCGTCCAAACATGGTGAACATACATCAGGTCAATCGGGTTACTTGACGAGCTCGACTAGCATAAGCGCACATCGAGTTGATTGAAAGAAAGTGCGTAAACACTCCGTGTGGCCTAACCACTGCCGACAACTCTAGTACGGCTCAGGTTCGTCAAACACGTCCTACGTGGTGAATTAATCTCAGCCATGAACTCAAAGCCTGTTACCGATTACCTAGACCATACCATAGCCCCATACACATTCAACCTTAACCAATAAGCATGTGGAGTAGTCAGAACAGAAATAACCAAGTAGTCCAATTATATTATCAAGCATGTTATAAGATGCAACATAAACAAGAATCCATACACATGCCTTTCACAAGTAAAGCGAATAAACTAAACAACTTGTATGGAGGAAATCATACACATCCCTAAGGTAGTTGAGAATCCTATCTCAACACCCATATATAGTACAATTCACCAAATACTTACTCATACAAACATTTTATCAAACACTTATACTACACCTATCAACCTACATGACATATGTCGATTTTTAACATGTACTTGGACAAATCCTCCCGACAAGGAGTTGTCACATACACGATCATCATGTACTTGCATCCCATAGCCACGGTAGGCACAAATCATGATTTCATGTTCATTCAATCATTTCAACAAACACTTAGAGTACACCCTCCATCATACATATTATATATTATTTATCATACATATAAGGGCAAATCCTTTCGTCAAAGGGTTGTCGCCTATACGACAATCATATATCCACGACAATTAGTCATGGTGAGCACGAATGCAAATTCTATACTCATTTAGTCATTTTCACAAACACTTAAGGTACACATAATAACATACACAACATATGTTGATATAACATGTATTAGGGCTAATCCTTTCGCCCAAAAGTTGATACACATGCATCTAGTATACATAGACAGCAATTAATCATAGCAAGCACAAATCTGAATTTCATACGTATACGGTTTTTTCTACAAATACGAGGAATACAGTATATTCAACCTAGCTAACGTATAACTGAAAAACGAAACGGACATCACTTTATGCATGTGAAATAGCATTCACGTCAAGAATCTATCATTAACCGACATTGAAAGCTTTGAAAACCATAACCTATATGGCTATAGTCCACACCTTATGCCGTAGAAGCGAGTAACGGACTCAGTTTAAACACCAAGTCTTTATCAACGGTAGAATGGCAACTTATGACATGAAATAGGTTAGCTATTTCATCACTAACACTAGTTGAATCTCTAAAACTTATTAGGGTTAGGATTTCTTACCCGAAAATGAAATCAGAATCGCCGGAAAAGCGATACGGTAGTGATGGATAGGCAGGTAGAATAGCAGGATAGAGTACCAGGAATCTTCTCCTACTTCTCTCACACTTTCTCTCTCTTTACTCTCTTCTCTCTCCTAGGGTTTTCTCAAATTCGTATGGAGTGAATGAGAGAGGGTTTAAGGTCCTTATATAGACTTAAAACTGATGGGAATGACCCCAGGGTCTAGGTATACTTAGGTTATGTCCAAAAAGCATCTGTTTCAACTCAACGAAGCACTTTCGGAGCCTCCCCTTGAGCCAAAGGTCAGACTTAAGCTCCCTGACTATGAATCTAGGTCGAGTTAAGTTTTCATTCCAGTCGGGTTCCCAGATCAGACGTGGCAGACCAGTTTCAGTTCAACGGTCACCGAAACTTGATCAGGATTACAAGTACACTACCATGTGTATGAAATTTCTCCTGATCCGAGGGTGTATTTAGGTCAGATTCTGACAGTCTGAGTGCTTATATCAGGCCCGCAAGTGACAAGTCTCAGATTACTTAAATTAGATTTAATTTCTAAAGAAAATCACGTTTTCTCACACTCTTCACTCCGGGCTCAAGCGAATAACCCCGGGACACTATCTAAATTTGATTTCCGAGGTGGTTGTCAAGCCCAGTAAGACGGTCATAAGCGCTTAGTCTCGTGGTCATTGGACTTTTGACATGCGGTCCAGATCCGATAAGGAGTTTCAATGTGCTCCCGAGAGCAATTGGGTAATAAGATTGATCCTAGATTTTAGGGTAACCTAGCGTCAATGAGTTTATAAGTTTTGGGTCTTACAGATCGTATTTAAAGAGGATCAAGCAGATTTTGCAGCTAATCTAGTTTAACACCTGGTTAAACTTGTCTAATTTCTAAAGGATTTGGTCCTGAGTGATTTCTGCCTGAGGGGTACTCGGGTCTTAGTACGGATTTTTCCGGGACGTTACAATCTACCCCCCTTAAAGAAAAATTTCATCCCCAAAATTGTCTAAGGGTAATAAGTAAAGGTTTACAGGTTAGTTCTATTGGTTTCAAGTTTATATACGTGTTAGGGTATATAATAGCTACACTAGCATAGCTCATATCGGTCTACCCCCCTTAAAAGTTTCTACCTTTGAGGTTTGAAGATAAATGTCCAAGTCATTATTATCGTGCTAAGTGTCTGATGTGAAAGTTTACCTAAGGGTGGTATGTTCTACCATTTATGATTGGGCTAATACGGAATGTCAGTTGTAGTAGGCTCGAACCCAATACGTCGATTGCCCGTTTCACCAGGGTAGACAATACATTGTATCCCTTCCTAATCCTGATGGATCCTGGTCTTCTGCTCGGTCAAAGCAGTGAGTCATTTGGTAATCACCTAGGATTGAGAATTGAGTTAAGCCGCGAATGCCTCGTACGGATATGGTTCTGAAATTTTGAAGTTTGATCATCCTAAGTATTTAAGGAGTATTATAATTCGCTAAGAGGTTCAAGCCTCATGTTTATAAGGTTGTCTCTTGGGTCTTGTTTAACGAGAGTTCTTGTTTAACCTATGTCTAACTTGGTGGATAATAAGTTCCTTTATGGTGCTCATAGTCAAAGTCAAAGGCTATACTAGAGGGGTTTTCAATCTCCTAAAAGTAGATTTGTATGTCACCATTTCAATCATACGGCTAGGGGGTTATGAGCAGATTTGCACTTTGGTTTCATTAACTTCGGGAGGTAGGGAAAAGTCGAGAGTCCTAAAAATATTACAAAAGTTTGAAATGCTATAAACATAAGGCCGTGGGAAGGGAAAAAAAAGGGACATCTCCTCAACGCAGTTTGAACCTTGAATTTACAAGGGAAATAAGAAACTTATAACCTTACTGTGGTCAGCCTCTAACATGATCTTACGGAGTATTAAACTATGAAACTCAATCCTACTCGAGGGTTCTAATTTAATTGTACAAAAACAACAAATATATATATATATATAGATATATCTTTACGTATAATCAAATTTAATCACAGGATAACTCCTAGTATGAATATAAGAATTCCTAAAAGATATGACCAACCTATTAGCAACTTGAAGTTGTAGAAATTTTCTGTTTCGACCTTTCTATTATTTACAACATATTTGTCCTCTCTAGTTACCATATTATATATTACAACATATTATTTTTTTATAATGAGGATAGTAATCCATTGTTAGGCCGATTCTTTCATGCGAATTGGTTTAATAGACCCGGTGTCTACCAATAGGAATACAGGGTGTACCTTGAATGTGAGCAGTGACCTCAAAGGTCAAAGGCACTGCAGTTGTTGACTCAGGTGCTTCAACTGCAAGTGTATGCACATGGGCTTGTTAAGGATGGTTTGGTTGCGCTGTCATAGGTCTTTGAGACGGCCTATTCTGAGGTACAGGTGGTTGGTAAAATGGCTGCGCTGGTGATGCAGATCGTAGAGGTGGAGTCGCTACATCACGTGGTGGCCGACGGTCGATCTTCTGAGGTGGCGTGACACCGTTGTCTTTCATCTTGGTGAAACAGAAGGGGTCAGTGTGTCCGCCTTTATCGCAATATGTACACCAACGTTTCGCTTGCCTTTGCTGGGTCGGCAGAGCCATGGGCCTGGGAGGCAAGTCTACATGTGGCCTCTTACCTATGACTGGCCAGTCCTGTGATTCAGGCTGAGGCCTCGGGCCCATTGGTATACATGTTTGAGAAACTCTGTCTCCATCTTGCTCAGCTCTTAGAGACATGTTGATTAACTCGGCGTAATTGGAAATGCTAACACAACATGTCTGAGTGCGGATATCGGGCCGCAACCCATCTGAAAAATGCTGCATTTTCATCGGTTCATCCGTTAGTATCAAAGGAGCGTATCTGGCTAGCTCCGTGAACCTGTTCTCGTACTCTGCCACTATCATGCCCCCTTGTCGAAGGCGAAGGAACTCTCCCTCCTCGTGGCGGTATGTGAGGGGGAAATATTTCTCGTGAAAGTGTGTCTCAAATGCACCCCAAGTTTTGACGATGTTTCAAACAAGAAACAAATGTGTTTGATTTGGGTGATTATCTTATTTAAACATAACAGAAAAAGAGTATTTAAAATAATCATCACACTTTATTAATATTGAGTTCATTTACATCCTTCTAGCATCCCTTGATTCTAAGATAGATTATTTAAAATAAAGGAAATATCATAAGTGCAATTTTCATAGTCAAATATCAAATTCGGCAGCATTTCGTCAGTGATTTCAGTCATCTCCTAGGACTTAGGAGGAATATGCTCTTCTACTAATTATTTTGCTTTATACTTGAAGAGAAGAAACTTGAAGACTTCAACCATTTCGACAACATAATGGCCTTTTGTCTTCACAGACTGCAGGGTAGTTTGATTGCGTGGACCCGTGCAACAGATGCCGGTTGCGCGGACCCGCTCAAACCATTGTTGTCTTCTCTCTCACCTTCGATCTTCCTCTTTACTCCGCTTCCTCTTGAAAATTTTCAATCCATCCAAATGAAGGAGGGGAGGGGGTATTTATAGGCCTTCGCATGTGTGGTGCCTCGATCTTGGTGCCATGAGACCCACCTTTCAATGCCTTAGACTCTTTCACAAAGAACCAGTTCTAAATTCCGTTACGCGAACCTGCATAACTGATATTTTGGTTGCGCGGTCTCACGCAACGTACATCTGTTGCGCGGACCCGCGTAACCTACCATAAGTTATTTCATTCTTCTTGTCTTCCAATTTTCTTTCAATCTCTCAATCTTCTCTTGCTTCAATCCTTTCCTCCTCACCATTTTCTAGGCCTCAACAAATGCCCCCTTTATCCTTTCTTTGTTTCCCCAAAAATTAAAGAAAAGAATAAAAAATAATCACCCTGACAGGGTTTGCGCGGGTACGTGCAACAGAAACCTACATACTATCCTCGACCACTCGCCCTATAAATACTCCAATCCTTCAATCACTCCTCATATCCTTATACTGTAGCGAACCTTTTGCTCTCTTGCGATTTTTCCCCGTGCAACCAATATTGATTGTGCGGTCCCACGCAACAACTTTGTTGTTCGCACAAGCCTTCCGGGAGTTATGCTATTCCAGGCAATAGACTTTGGTTGCGCGGTCCCGCACAACCTGGACTTAGCCAAATTTTCTGCACTTGGTCTCTTTTTCTAAAACTTAGTCAGTTTCTCAACTTTTCTTTAAACCTTTTCTTCAATTATCTTCAAATCCTTAACTCCCTGTCCATCATGGCTCGTATTAAACAAACTTATCATCTCGTAGACCCTCCTACTGACTAACTTCTCATCCTGATTTGCTTGATCCATCTTCCTATCGCCCTTCCCCTTCTTCCGATCAACCACCAACTAAATGAACCAAAACCACTGCCCGTAATCCTGCATACTTTAAAGAGCCTGTACTTCCAACCTTTGACTTCACTGACCGCGTTGAATCACTACTATCTCCCATTCATCGAGCAATTGCACTAGGAGACCTAAAATGTCCTCCAAAGCATGGTAGAGAATATGATTGGGATGAGTGGTTGAAAACAATTGGTCACATCCGCATAGATAGCCAAAGGCCCCCTCCCCGAGAAGATACTCCTCCAGCTTCATGCTCAAAGAAGACTCGCTGAAACAAGACGAAGGAATTTGAAGAGAAAATCAAGGAGCATAATAAGAAGAAGCTCCAAAATTCATGGGAATCAGTTCGAGTCATTGAGGGTATTATGAAGTTTAGCAACCCTCACTCGAAAGGTATGACGGTGATTCCCATCAATGTGCATCACCATCAATCCATCCTTGACTGCGAGCTGAAGGATTATATAGATGGAGAAAAGCTGATGTACACTGCTTCGTGGGCGACGAGAGAACCATACATTCTCCAAGGGAGATTACAAGCACACAAGCCACGACAAAGCATTGAGGAAGTCTACCCCATGATCTTTCTAACCCCTTTTTGTAGTCCACATAACCTCTTTCCTACATATTTTTACGAGACCATTAGACAGCGCTTCAGAGATCACGATCAACTCTGGGGACCGGAAGATTTTTGAACAGGAGGTCTGTTGATTTCTCGACATTATTATTCTGATTGATTGGGCAGAAGCCATCTTGAAGAAGCATGCAAGTACACTGGCCAATGTTGGCCTATATGATGCTATAGAAGTTACATCTAAATACTTCTATAAGGAGCCCATCGTGCTCAAGGGCTTTCTTGAATACTGGTCGCATACTACCAACTCTTTCCACCTACCATTTGGGGAGATGAGCATTACACTTTGGGATCTGCATTGAATAGCAGGCCTTCCTTTAACGGGCAAATTGTATGACGAATTTATTCCGTCAAATAGAGAACTGGTATTTGTATCTTCCCCCAATCGCAAACCTTCTATTTCCGAAACTACCATTGAGCTTTTTAGAGAGATGAAGAAATTTTTAAATTTCCATAAGCTTTCTCCTTTACAGTGGCTGGCGCACTTCTCCAGAATGCTCAGGTATTTCCAAACCCATAAATCAACTTTTCCTTTTCTATTACACATTCCTTCGCACTAACCTTTTATCTTTCCCTACAGATTCCGTAACTGTCGTTGCAAAGAGCTAATGGAACTTTATGATGACATGAAGGAGAGAGCAGATTATAGATCTTTTAGGGAACTCGCAGCTTTTCTAGCTTATTGGCTAAGCATCATAGCACTTCCAAGTTCCAAATGGGTAGATGTTATTTGTCCCACAGTCTTTGTTGTTGCCGGTGCTCTGGCAGAGGGGCGAAAGTATTCCTTGCACCTCCAATGTTATGCTCTATCTACAGGGCCTTTGGAGAAATAGCAACACATATCAAGAACCCCACCATTGGATCTTCCTCGGCATATACTGCATGGCACTATTTTACTAGCTGGTTGGAAGTTTACTTCCCTTGGACCTTTGAAGCACCAGAGAAGGCATACGTTTATCCTATGCATCTCCCACTCTGGTTCTTTCAACAGAGAGCTATGGCTAAAAGGTCATACGAATGGGTGGCCAATAAAATTCGAGATGATGATCAAATAGACTTCTTCCAATTCCGTCTCTATCACTACATTGAGGATACTGACATGGTGGATCAGGGAACACTTACTGTAGAAGAAAGAGCTTTCTTTCTTTCTATTCGCTCCTACAACCTACCTCTCTGAGAAGGGACGGAATTCTGGCGAGAGCCCTATTACCCCAGCTGCTTTGCTCGCCAATTTGGCTATGACCAAGCCGTACTGGAAGACTACGGATTGGTTAGCAAAAAGATACATTGCTACAGAACTGGTTCTATCAATTGGGCCATGATGTGGAAGCAACTACTAGGTGGTTGCGTTAATTCTTCTTTCGTAATTCCCAATTGTGACCGCATAGTTCGCACTTCATATAGCTGGATGCGGTGGTGGGATCATCAGTCATACTTGGTCAACAAATGTTTACCAGTGGACTCCCCCATCTTTCTTCATTCGCCCAGGCTGAGGGGCAAAAAATTTGAGAGCGGAATTGGCTTTATTCCGGAGAAGAGCCGTGCATCTCATCATAGTGAGATTTGCAGCGAAATATCAATAGAAGAGCCGATCCGTGAGAAGAAGCCCATTAATACCCTGGATGGCTGGTTTGCTCACGAGGTCTTGACGAAATTTGAACAAGTCCCTCGTGACTTTGGTGGCCAGGCCACAGAAGATGTTGAAGGAACATCTTCTCCTATTCCGGTAGAAACTGCAGCATTTTAGAATGGGCCAGCTCCAGATGAACCAACTCTCCCTTCACAGCCTACTCCTCCCAGTTCATCGTCTCTTATGACCAGATCTCGAGCGCACATGCAAGTGTCGCCACTTGCCCTTCAGGAAGGAGGTAGACAAGCATCTACGTCCCCTTCAGTCCCGGCTGACAGAGAGCCCCAACCAGAAAGTAGCTGAGTAGCTTCTTCTAAAGGAAAGTAAGTCATGATTGAAGAAGTAGACAAAGAAAGCTTAGGAGATTAAAGGTCAGCTTCTTCATCAGAGGGTATCGCTTCTATGGAATATGAGAATGACGAGGACGACGAAAGTGGTGAGGATAAAGATGATGATTTTGAGGAAGGAGAAGTTGATGTAGACGGAGAGGAGGGTGTAGTTGTGGAAAATGTTGAAAAAGAGAACCCTCCTGTGACTTCTGAAACTCTTCCTAGTGCCAATATCCCTGCAAAGTCTCCTACAACAATTGAGGAAGAAGAAGAACCCTTAGATTATGGGGAATACGGATATTCACCTGGTAATGGATTTTTTTTTAAGTTCTCTATATATTTATATGCTTATTTAGCGATAATTATCTCATCATCATTGTCGTATCTTCATTTCAGGCGCTCATGTAGCTTTTATTGAAACGGGCGATACTCTTTCCTTAAACCCTCTAACTGCACCAATGACTTCGCCAAGGGTCCCTCCAATTCCATTGACAATACCAAAAAGGAAAGCTCGTGAAATTATCTTTCCTATAGAGGCTGCTGATTTTCCTACTACTACTAGAGATTCAAGCACAGAGGCCAGAGCGCCTTCTTTCACTAACATGTTAGGAGTCGGCCCCTCTACAGTCCAAGAAATCCCTCCTCTCGCTGGTCACGCTTCCATGGCAGGTATATTTATATATTGATTTTTTAGGAACCGTACATCTTTTAACTTGTAGTGCTTATCTTAGCTCTCTTCCTTCTTCATATTACAGGGACTCCTCGCAGTGGAGCGGCAAGTTCCGAGTCCGTAGCCACTGCTTCCGAGCTGTCATCTTTTACGAAGATCCCCATCCACAAGATGCTTTTAATGAAGAATTCTTTGTCAGCGACAGTTCACATCTTTAAAGATCTTGAACAGTTGTCAGACCTAGACATTGCCATTGAAATTCTGGAAAGTTCTGCGAGAATGGCAAAAATTAACATCTCTGCCCTACGCGATTCCCTTCTCAAATTTCGCGATTCAATAATCTCTTTGGCATCGGTGAAGAATGTCACAATTGCTCCCGAGATTCTGGAGTATGAGAAGCAGTTAACTCTGTCTAAGGAAAAGGCTTCTCTCATTGCTTCCACTATCTCTGAATTTGACCAGGAACACCTAGCTCTTCAGAAACAACTGAAGATCTATACTGATGATAGAGTGATTATTCAAGGTCATATCGTTGTTATGAAGGAAGAGATCTCGCAGCTAGAATTGAAAGGTCACGAGAAGGAATTATCAATAAAGGAGATTGAGGAAAAGATTCAAATCAATATTCAGTCTGTCAACACTGATCTTCCTGACCAAGTAAAGATCATACTTGAGGAAAAGTCAAAGAACGTTGTAGCTCAGATGCAAGTAAAAGAAGACTTGCAAAAGTATATGAGGATAGTGGGAATTATAGAAGAACTTTAAGCACGTAATTCCTTTTGTATATATGTTTTTTTTTAACAAGTAATCTCTTTTGATTTTCAGTGATGATTTTCAGTAACCTCTTTCATGCATTTTTACATCACACATTATTCCGAACATATTGTCTATGTAGTAATCTTAGCATAATTATTGACTGACAGATTAATATAAACATTAGTATTTTATGCTTGTTTGTGTGGGATTTCCTATATGACTTCATTTACTTATATATTTTCATTGGCGGTGCTAGATTTTAATTTAGTTAGTTACACACAGTTTAAGCTCTTGAGTAGTGGAGTCGGGTCTCACGTGATGGCCTCTGTAACTCTTAGGAGTTCACTGGACTTCTCACTGCCTAGGGAGTTCACAAACTGCGATCCATCAGAGGGGCCCAGTGAAGCTATCGTGGCCGTGAACTCGGTTGGAATTACGCACAGGGTTCGCTGCGGTAACTCTCTAGAGTTCACAGAGCTCACAAGGCGACCTTTGGGTACCAAGTCTAGGGCTACCAGTCTGTCATTGAGTAGGTTTAAGCCCTTCCTCATGAGTTAGTACTGAAATCAAACCGTAAACCTGGGGGGTCTTACGTACGGTTGGTCTATCTAAAGCTCACACTGCTACCCTTATTTTTTTCATCTGTAAGGTCAGTCCCATTCACGTGAGGGCATTTTCCTCCATTCCCTGTGACGCTGTCGGAAAACTATACAGATGGCATGGGGGTTACACATGACTGGCCATTGAGGACTTTTGGCATTTTTAGACTTTTGGTCACTGGCTCCGTCAGCTGCCTGCATGGGTATGCCTATGATGGCCTTCACGGGCTTTTTAGGGCCACTGGCTTCTCACCGCTGCCTGAATGGCGATCTTGATATGCCTTATGCGTGATTGGCCATTGGCTTGATTAGGCTGCCTTAAAATGTCTTAGAAAACAATGATAGGTATGGTCAGTTGTTGTGAGAATGATTGACATCTCTATTTGAAATTGACACATCACCATTTCTACTAATATCTTCGATTATACCCGTCTGTCTTATTCATAATATACCAGCTTGGTATCAATTTCAGACAGAATTTTGTAAAGGCTCGCTTGATGATGGTGATGTTCACTTTCCTTTTGCAATGTTTGCTATTACATAATCTTGGTATGCTTGTGAACTTTTTCTTTATTCATTCATTAGATGAAACATGGCCATGATCTATTCTTGCCCCCTTTTGATTCAGAATCATTATGCTGATGATATTCTAGATCAAAATCAATAGTGTCTTCAGCAATGACATCTTTTGATAAAGCCAGCATTGATCAATGTACGATTCTGTTTGCCCTATTAGAGTTTACTTCTTCTATGATGTACAGCCTGTCCTATTTAGACTTGAATTTGCCCCCTGATATGATTGCGATTACTGTTAGGCGGTCAAGTATTTCTCATCAAGCAAATCCAACTCTTCCAGGCTTATTTTCACATTTTCATCATCTGTTACAAACTGATGTATTGACGTTACTTTTATTTCGATCAGGATCCATGCTTATGCACCATAGGATATATGTAGCACTCTCGGTATATTTGATCCCCCTAATAAATTCGACCTGTATCAACTTATTCATTACTTCTTCTATCAGGGAACCAAGTCCGGATGGAATTGTCTTTGCATTTGTTTAATCAACTCTTTCTCCTCGGAGTCATTGAAGCAGTGCATTGCCGCAGAAGACTGCACAGCTGTAATCATATTCACCGATGAGTCTACCCCCAGTCTTTGAAATTTTCTTCTCTTATCCTGACCGATTCCAATAGGGATTTGAATTCCCTTCCCATGGTTCAAACCGGTGGGTTCTTCATAATCGAAACCCATGTTTTTCATAATCTTCTTACTTACCGGACTATATTTTTTAAGATCTTGCGACGTCAGCCTACCATGGTACACATTATTCTCGGTCTCTTCTCCTGTCTTCGCTTCTTCTGAAATATAAAATTCTATTGGTTCAGGGTATTTTACGCTTGCTTCAACCCGAAACCTCCCTGGAGCGGCCAAAAATGGTTTATTCCTTTCAACATACGGTAGTGGCATTGTGTAATTAGACTGTAAAATTTTCAACTGTCCGGCTGATAACAAGGTTAATGGTGGTTGCCCTGGCTATCTCAGATGTTTCGGCACAAAGTAGAATTTCTTCTTCGCTTCTGCAGTTTCAAATGATTCTGCCGTTTCTATTTTTTCTTTAATCACATTCATTTGAATGTCCTTTAGGACCTTGCTTTCATCATTCCTTCTCTCCTCTATAGCAAACCCTTTATAGTAACTGGCATCTATAAAGAAGGACTCGGCCTCTATATACCTCTTTGCATCGGCCATTACTTTATACTATATTCCATCTTTAAAGTATTTAATGCACTAATGCAGAGTAGAGGGTATAATGCTATACTGATGTATCCATCATCTTCTTAGGAGAAGATTGTATGTTGTTATTGCATTTATAACATGACACACGACATCAGTAGTCAGTTCTCAAATATCCAGCGCTACTATGATCTTACCAAGCGTGCGTTGTCCATCTTGATTAAAGCCTTGTATCATCATTCCACTAGGGCGTAGATCTGAACGATGGTAATTCAATTTACTCAACATCGAGAGTAGCAAGAGGTTCACCGCAGACTCATTGTCTATCATGATCCGCTTGACTTTCTTCCCATGGATATGACCTTTTATCATCAGCGGTCTGTTATGATCTGCTTCGCAGATCCAATCGTCATCAAAGAAGTAAACGACTGGTAGATAGTTTTCTTGTTCATCATGTTCTTCATGCTCTAATTCTGCCAATAAAGTTTCTCTAATGTCATGATCGGACAACGCTTGAACCAAGCTCTGTCGAAATTCTTCTGATAGCTTAAGTGCATCATAAACATTTAATCGAGCAGGTATGCCCTTCAAATGACTTACCACATCATAAGTCACTTTCGCCACTTCGCCCTTCTTTTCTTTCTCACCATTACCGTTCTGCCTTTCAATGAATTCTTTCCTAGTATTTTCTGGTTTTTGCTTTACAGGACTTGTTATCTTCTTACCCAATTGTAATGTAATTACTGCTACCTTCTTTGGCGTTTTACATTCTTCCTTCTCATTCGCATCTCGAGCTTTCCCTCAGATTGTAAGCACATTTACTGTCGCCATGGTACCCCTTTCCTTTTCTTTACTGAGTACTATTTCGCCCCTATCTATCATCCGCTGTATTATACATTTTAGTGTATAGCAATTCTCTGTTGGATGCCCCACCAAGTGGTGATAGTGGCAAAAATCTTTTTCCTTGGTTCTTGTCACATCCTCAGGGCGTTTGGGCTCTGGTAATTCTATTGTGTCGGCCTTTAATAGTTGGTTCATCATAGGGACGACATCTTCTTTGTCAAACATAAATCCCTCATGAGAATTGACCATCCTGGGCCTTTTTCTACTGTATCTATTCCTTTACTGGCTCCACTCCTCCTTTCGGTCCGGCCTCTTTTCCCTCAAGTCCCTTGTATCTTTGCCTCTTTTGTCACGATCGATAGCATTCACGGCCATCCTGCTGGATACACTCCTAGCCGTCTCATGGTGGAATGCTGGCATCTTACGAGTCATCAATTTCAAAGCGTGAGCTTTAGTAGCAAGGTCGCGAAAAGTTCTGATATCGGCGCTGGTGAGTCCAAACGTGATTCCTGTCCCCATAGAGTTCAAACACATTTTGACCTGCTCTTTTTCCTCCGATAGTTGCCTGCATGAGGCTCCCAATGTTTTCCAACTGTCTATAAACTTCTCTACCGGTTCTCCATCTCTCTGCCGTACGGAAGCCAACTTTGTAATACTAACATCGCGCTTTGATGAGAAAAAGTTTGACATGAAAACTTCTTACATTTGCTCCCAAGTACGTATCGACCTTGGTGCCAAATTGGAATACCATCGAAATGCTTTGTGTGTTAGTAACAATCCGAATAATCGTAAGTAATATTGTGGTATCGTAGAAAAATTTTCCATGCTAGTGATGAAGTGCATTAAATGTTCCTCTGGAGATCTTTCCCCGTTAAACTTTTGAAAATCCAGATGCTTGAAATTCACTGGAAAGGGGATATCTTCTACCTCCCTTGGATACAACGTTCGATACCTGAAACGACCAGTATTTTCGCGTTCTCTTTCTACTCTGACAGCTTCTTCAACCACTTGTCTCACCTCATCTTGTGTCACAGTTCTTGCTGTTGGAATGAACCCCAGTGACCCTGCCCCCTGTGGTTGGAGGCCGTCTGGCTGGTTTTCTTGTCCATTCATTGTACTTTAGGGGACCGCCATCCGGGGTATAATACATGCAAGGGTCGTCAGGGCCTCTCTGAGGTTTCTGCATTCTTCCATTAATGCGCTTTGGGCTTCTTCCATTTCATTGATACGATCCTCTGTAGTCGCTCTACATTCTGGGTTCGTCCCGGCCGTATATATTGTAGCTTCTCCACTCTTTGTCGAAGTAGTAGTTAGAGTAGAGCAAGAATATGCTGACGTAATGGGACTAATGAAGAGGGGAGAGAATGGGGTTTCATTAGACTTTTCTATACTCCCAACATCATTAATCGATTGGGGTGACACTGATACTGGTGAACTTGTCTGGGGTGGCACGGACATTGGTGAACTGACTACCAGTGCTTTTCTTTTTTGTTCTCTCGTCCATTTGACTCTCGGGGTACTCAAAGCTAGGAAGTCACATGCTGTCAATTACGGGGTTATTTGTTCGAGATATATTACCGGAGGAGCGAGTTCGGAATTCCTTTTAACTGCATTACGTGTTATCGGCCCTCTGACTCTTAACGAAGGCTGATTCATTCTAGAGCTTTTTGCATTTCGTGCTCTTATCCTACTAGATGTTACAATAGTGTAGCCTTCATCGCCTCCTAATGGTTGAGGCGAAACAGATACAACCCCAGTTGTTGCCTAAGTCATGCTATTTTCGTTTGTAAGGATTCGAGTCATGTGCTTCAAGATTCGATCCGACTTGTATTCTATCACGAACCCGGTTGGAGTGAATCGGAAGTTCACCTTTCTTATGGAAGTTGTCATGAGTAGTAGGTTATAATCGGATGCAGAAACCTACGAACACGAAACGTGATTGTAGTTAGCGGTTAAAGAACTAAATAATCTATCTTAGAGATGAAGGGGAGGATGTTCCCACTGAGAGTCGCCATTTTGGCATCTGAAAGACGCCAAACTATGATGAAAGTTTCATAATGATTTCCCTGCTAATGTTAAATAAGATAAATACTCCCCAGCAGAGTTGCCATTTTGTTTCGAACAAGAAACAAATGTGTTTGATTTGGGAGATTATCTTATTCAAACATAACAGAGAAACAGTATTTAAAAAAATCATCACACTTTATTAATACTGAGTTCATTTACATCCTTCTAGCATCCCTTGATTCTAAGATAGATTATTTAGAATAAAGGAAATATTATAAGTGCAATTGTCATAGTCAAATATCAAATTCGGCAGCATTTCGTCAGTGATTTCAGTCATCTCCTAGGACTTAGGAGGAATATGCTCTTCTGCTGATTATTCTGCTTTATACTTAAACAGAAGGAACTTGAAGACTTCAACCATTTCGACAGCATAACGGCCTTTTGTCTTCACAGACTGCAGGGCAGTCTGGTTGCGCGGACCCGTGCAACGAATGTCGGTTGCGCGAACCCGCTCAAACCATTATTGTCTTCTCTCTCACCTTCGATCTTCCTCTTTACTCCACTTCCTCTCAAAAATCTTTAATCCATCCAAATGAAGGAGGGGAGGGCATATTTATAGGCCTTCGCACGTGTGGTGCCTCGATCTTGGTGTCATAGGACCCACCTTTTAATGCCTTAGACCCTTTCACAAAGAACCAGTTCTGAATTTCGTTGCGCGAACCCGCGCAACTGATATTTTGGTTGCGTAGTCCAACGCAACGGACATCGGTTGCGCAGACCCGCGTAACCTACCGTAAGTTATTTCATTCTTCTTGTCTTCCAATTTTCTTTCTATCTCTCAATCTTCTCTTGCTTCAATCCTTTCCTCCTCACCATTTTTTATGCCTCAACAGACGACACATAAGCAGTACAATGGACACGATAATGTCTTTTAAAGGTAAATGCTATTGTCCCGTGGACATGGTATATTGAGATTCGCATCTAATTTATTTTGAGTTAACATGAAGGATTAGGTCCACTAAAATGGTGGGGTCCACTTCCCAAATGGCTATAAAATGGGTGAGCGGTGTAGATATGCAATACATACACCTAAGTGGGCTACACATGCACCAATCCATAGTGGGCTTGGGGCTTAAAATAAAGTCAATCTATGGCTTGTATGGGCCACACCACACACAAAAGTTAAGAGGGTTACCCTCCACTAAAATATTCATAATTATTTGTTGGGCCCACCAAGATGTGGTTCATAAATCCCCATCCATTTAGTGTGTCCCACTTAGTTGAGGGGTCAGTCCAAGTTTCACATGCATCCAAATTTCAGGTGAAATTTCAGGTGGGCCCCAGCAAGTGCCTTTATATTTTTTAGCCACATCTCCACATGATTTTAAATGGTGTGGGCCACCTGATTTCCATGTACGACTGATTTTTGGGGTAACCCATTACCAAAAGGGGAACCATCAAATACACAGTGTTGATGCTCGACATATATCACAGTGGGGCCTGTGGTGGGACCCACAGTCCCTGCCTATCCAAGCAGCAGGACGCTGCAGCGTCATCTGGACGCTGTCAGCAAGGGGCGTCCAGCCCTTGCTGTTATTTTATTTTATGATTTTTCATGTGGGGCCCACATCAGGACGATCCACTCCATCTATCGAGTTCTCTAGCTCATGACAGGTCTAATGAGCCCAATATTTAGTATGTTTAGGCGTACAGAAACATCACAGTGGGCGCTGACAGTTTTGACAGTAAATATCACTATTAAAATAATTTTTAATGGTGTGGCCTACCAGAGATTTGGATTGGCTTCATTTTTTGGCTCAAGGCCTAAAATAAGCTGGGAAATTGGATGGACGGTGTGGATCAAATACATACATCATGGGGGGGCGTTGTGGTCCCACAGCCCCTTCCTTCTTTTAAAGCAGCTGGTACGCTGCTTGCTCCAGCGTCCTCTGGACGTTGGTAGCAACGTCCACTCTCTTCTTTTGTTTTTTTAATGATGTGTGCATGTGTGTGCATGGGTGTGTGTGTGTGTGTGTGAGTTTGGCCAGTCCAATGGGCCACACTTGGACGATTTGGATGGCATACAAACATTCTGGTGGGACCCACTATCAATGGGTCCACATGAGGTCTATAACAAATTATTTTTATGTCTTCTCCTATGCATCCACACCATTAATCATATCATTATCATCAACACCATCTCCACCATATATAAACACAAGGAAAACAAAATAAGAATGAGTGAGGAGGGTGTACTCACCTTAATGGATTAAATGGATGGTTGAGATGGATGGAAGGGATGGGATTGATGGCCCACCAAGATCACTCCTCTCTCTCTCTCTCTCTCTCTCTCTCTCTCCGCTGTCTCTCTCTCTCTCTATCTCTCTTATGGTAGGAAAATGGTGAAAATGTTGAGGATTGAAGAGGTATTTGTAGAGAATTTACTAAAATTGTGGTTAGGTTAGATTAATGTGGTTATGATTAGCTTAGGCAAGGATTATGGCAAGTAATGCATGATTAGGACTTAATGGTGGATTAAATGAGACATGGGGTGGCATGGCATAATGACATCATGCATAAGGTGTCGTATGGAGAAGGGTTGACTTTGGGGTACACATGAGAGGGGGTGGTATGGGTGTGTGACATCACAAACATGGGTAAAGATTCTCTCACCATGCGTGGCATGGTGCATGTGTGCATAGCATGTGTTGTGCACATGTGTGGAATGAAATATATGAAATCATGCGCACATGATACACCAACGATTCTTCGCGGCGTATCTCATTAACAGAGCGTCATACAGATGCACGGGTGGTACCTCCGTGATCGTGGTGATGGGGCGGTTGATATGAAATAGGTTTCAAGGCCTTAGGGTTCCGGTCAGTCAGGTGTGCACTATGCACGGCTAGTTGAGGTCTAGCCAAGGGCATCGATCATCATGCACATAAGCAGAGAAAATTGTATGGAATGGACAGGGTCTTTCAAGTAATTCACTTGAGCAGGATTTAGAGTTTCTTGCATAGTGTATAACATAGGGCTTCTTCTCTTTTCTCTGGCCTAACACTACCCCAAGAGCATAATCGGACGCATCACATATAATTTCAAAAGGAATGCTCCAGTCGGGTGGCTGCATGATAGGTGCAGTGGTTAACATGCCCTTAAGCTTAGAAAAAGCTTCCTGGCATTACTCAGTCCACTCATATGGTACATCCTTCTGAAGTAGATGCATAAAGGACGAAAGAGGTGACTAAAGTCCTTTATGAATCTCCCGTAAAATCCAGCGTGTCCTAAAAAGGATCACACATCTCGTTTATTCTTGGGCGGAGGTAAGTTAGAGATAAGATCAATCTTAACCTTATCTACCTCTATTCCTTTGGACGAGATGATATGTCCAAAGACAATCCCCTTACGAACCATGAAATGGCACTTCTCCCAATTTAATACCAAATTCTTTTCCTTAGATCGCTTCAGCACACATTTAAGATTCTCCAAACAATCGTTGAAGGATGGACCAAAGACAAAGGAGTCATCCATGAAGACCTCTAAATATTGTCCCACCATGTCAGAAAAAATACTCATCATACATCGCTGAAAAGTGGCAGGAGCATTACACAATCCAAATGGCATCCTTCGGTAAGCAAAGGTGCCACAGGGACATGTGAATGTGGTCTTTTCCTAATCTTCAGAGGTTATCTCTATCTGGTTGTATCCTGAATATCCGTCAAGGAAACAGTAATAGGAATGATCAGCTAGCCTTTCCAAGATTTGATCAATAAAGGGCAAAGGAAAGTGGTCATTCCTTATGACAGGATTCAATTTCCTATAATCAAGGCACATTCCCCAACTAGTAGTAACTCTAGTTGGCACGAGTTTATTATCGACATTAGCTACGATGGTGATTCCAGACTTCTTCGGAACCACTTGAGTTGGACTCACCCATTGGCTATTGGATATAGGTTATATGATACCCACATCTAATAGCTTAAGAACCTTGATCTTAACCACTTCCTTCAAGTTTGGATTTAATCTACATTGTGGTTTTCAGGAGGTCTTCGCATTATCCTCTAGATAAATGCGGTGAGTACAAATCGAAGGTTCAATTCCCTTGAGGTCCGCAATCGACCATCCAAGGGCTCTTTTGTGCTCAATGAGAGTAGAAATAAGCATACTCTTCTGTTCTTACTCAAGGTGGGAAGAAATCGCCACCGGGTATGTCTCATCTTGACCTAAATAGACATATTTCAAATCAGAGGGCAAAGGTTTTAGGTCAAGTTACGGTGCCTTGAGGTTAGATGGTAGAGGCACTATATCCGTTTGGGGTAATTCTTCAAATTATGGCCTCCACCGGTTAACTTCAAGTACTAGCACAGTATCTAGTATGGCACCCGTCTCCCTAATCATACCATCATCTAAATCATGGGAGTGGGCCAAGCACGTCTCTAGAGGGTCAGAGGATAAGGTCATCAGAGTTCTATCTTCCACGAAAGAATCAATCAAGTGAGCATCGTGGGCATCGTCATCATCCTCTGCCTGTTTGCTCATATTGAAAAAGATATTGAGCTCCAATGTCATATTCCTAAAAGACAAATTCATGACTCAATTCCTACAATTGATGATTGCATTTGATGTAGCAAGGAATGGGTGACCAAGGATGACAGGAATCTGAGTGCTCATATCCACGATGGGTTGAGTATCCGGGACAATAAAATCTACTAGATAGTATAATTTATCAACCTAGACCAACACATTCTCAATTATCTCTCTCGGCACATGAACTGAACGATCGGCCAGTTGTAATGTGGTCTGAGTGGGTTTTAATTCACTTAGACCCAGTTGTTCATAGACCAAGTATGGGATCAGATTTACGCTCGCTCCTAAGTCAAGAAGTGCATGCTCAATCCGATAATTCCCAATTACACAGGCAATGGTTGGGCTACCAGGATCTTTGTACTTCTGTGGCACATCATGCTTTTTCTGTTAAGAAGATTTTCTTTTGAATGTTTTGTCGTCTTTTGGTCATACATAAATCTTTCAAAATTTTAGCATATGAAGGTATTTGTTTACGGCATTCAGTAAAGGAATGTTGACCTTCACTTGCTTAAGCACCTCTAGAATATCCTGAGAGTTAAAGAGAGGTTTTGGTGCTATCAACCGTTGGGAAAATGGAGCTATTGGTTTGCTTAGAAGTTCCGGTTCTACCTCATGTGGAGCATTGTTAGGTCTATCGGTCTCATCTACACCCGGGTCCTTGGGCTTCTCAGCCCTTACCGGAATAGATTTGTCAATTATCTTACCACTCCTAAGAGTGGTGATAGACTTAGCATGTTTCATTGGGTTTGAAGAGCTTGGTTCACTAACTCCATATTGCGGTTTAGGATTGGGGATAGGTTGGGCTGGAAGCATCCCTTTCTCCATAGCCGTAACACGTGAGTCTATCTTTTGTATAGCCTTTGTGAGTTCTTGTAAGGCTTGAAGAGTACTTTACTGGTTGAGCTCTTGAGGATTTTGAACTAATTCCTCTTGAGGTTTCCCTTAATTTAAGAATTGATTAGGGATTCCTTAAGGTGTAATAGATTGTCCATTCCTCCAACTAAAATTTGAATGATTTCTCTAGCTGGAGTTGTATGTGTTCGAAGTGAGTCCCTTAAAAGGCCTTTGGTAGTTGCTTACGGCATTTGATTGCTCATTCAATATTTATTGAAACGCAGGCATTGTTGGGCAATTTCAATTGTATGAATGTTACAAGCACAAATACCGCAGACAGCTTTCTTATCCTTATCCTTCCTAAGCTCCCTGGCCTCGAGTTTCCTTGTGAGACTAGCCACTTTAGTGTTGATATCATCTTCCTCTTTCAGAAGATATATTCCACCTCTCTCCTTTGATAGAATAGGCTTAGACATGATGCTCATTCTTGGGGAGATGTCCCATGATTGTGCGGTTTCAGCAAGTTTATCAAAGTAATCACACACTTCATCAACATCTTTGTTCAGGAATTCCCCATTGCACATTATCTCGACAAATTGGCACATGGAAGATGTCAGTCCTTCATGGAAGAAATTTGTTATGCGCTACATTTCAAAACCTTGTTGCGAGCATGAACTAACAAGATCCTTGTGTAACACCACGTACTTTTCAGTACTCAGGTGTTACCAGGTAACCTAACTTAGTACAAATACTGACTTAACTTGGACACTCACGTTCATTGCAGTTTAAATCCAACCGTTGAATTATTCGAATCATTAGGATGTCGGGAGTGGATGGACATCCACTTGGCATGACTCACTTACGAATTTAAAATAATGTGATCCTTCTTATCAAAGCCCTATAGGTGGCTGATCAAGTAAATGAATGGCGTTGATCAAGATGCCAACCACAATAAAACGACTTAGAAAATTATAATAATGAAAATTAAATATTTAAGGATATATAGTCATGAGATGCATAATCCTAATAACCTACAAAGTGGGACCCACAACATGGTAAAAAGAAAACATGCATATGTGGAGCAAAAATAATAATAATAAACAATAATTACAATGATGAATTATTTAGGATAAAGTAATAAACGATGAAAGAATTAATATTGATACTAGTAATTAATTAGTGATCTATTTTAAAAACTTACAAATGGTCCCTTGGGCTCTTTTAACCATTGAAGTTCAATCCCGGAATGATCCGACCACTACATCATCGAGAATCCACCATTAGGGCATAAAATTTGAGTTTATGGCCCACCTGGACCTTGGGTCTGCCCCATCTTTGGCCTAAGGCCCTAAGTAGACCCCTAGCACAGAATGGATGGTGTGGATTTCCCACAAACATCACCGTGGACCCCACCACCGACCCGTGAATGCACCATGCTTGTGTACTAGCTGTGCACTGAACTAAAGTACGCGGTCAAACTACGTTTGACTGAGAATTTTTGAAAGAAGGAATTCTCTTCCTTCTTTCCTGCTCCCTGCCTTTTCAAACGAACGGACAATGTCCGTTTCCATCAATGGTGGCCCACCAATGGGACCCATCTTCATGATCTGAACCGTCCATCCAGTTTGGACGATCCATCTAACCAAACCCATGCATCTTCCACTTGCATCTGCCCGTGTGGTTGTACACAAACTCAAGCGAAAGATGAGTTGCGTGTGGTTGAAAATTTTAAAAAATGGAAATTCGGTCCTGCTATTGCCAGACTAGCAACTGGGTGCGTTATTCCTTTCATTTGCAGTCGTTAGAAGCAAAGCATCTCGACCATCCATCCACTTAGGGTTTTCCAAACAAAACCGTATCCAGTTTTAGTTTCTACCCACCGTGTGGGATAGCTGTTTCTACCAGATCGAATCTAGTTCGACCATCTCTCATTCAACGGTCCTTGGACATTAGGGTAGGGGAATAAAAGAGCTGGGGATCGAACAGCAACAATAGATTTCCCTTCCATTCTTGCAATGACTTGAAAACGGCCGTTTTCTTCTCCTACCGAACCCACCACCTAAACTTCTTAGAAGCTTCGAAAAACCACCTCCTCGAGCTCCCATAGACCTATTCGAACTACCTAAAAGCTTCGTTTTGGAGAAAGACTCGACCATTGGCAATCTGCCATTAATAGTGCTCTTCTTCTCCATCGTAGTTGGAGCATTTCTGGGCATATCAAGCCAAGACGTTGAGTCCAGAGATGCCTGGACTTTACACCATAGAAAAACGGAAAGAAAGGGAGAAGAAACAAAAGGGGAGGAATGACAGCAGTGAGTGGGTGCATCAGTACACTAGCTCGAACCAAGTCAGCCCGACGCACTGATGGGTTCAGCTAGCCGGACTGAGTTCGGTCCGAGCTAGGGATGGGTCTGGTCAAATCCAGACAATTTTTTGGTTGTGGGAAATGGAAAGGAAATGAAAGAAAGGAGTGAGGAAGAATGGAGAAAGAGGGTGGAAAAGGTGGGTGCGTGTGCGGCAGTAGATGCGTCGTCACCTTCACTCCACACTGATTGAGTTGCTGACCCGCTCAAACCCAGTTGAAATGGGGTTCGAACAGGTTAAGCTCATCAGGAATGAAAAGAAGGAAAGAAGAGAACAGAGGAGGAACAACGAATGGGAGAAGAAGAAGCGTTGTAGCTTGGTGCTGCACTGAGTTGCTACCTGACTCGCTGGCGAGTCCAGACGGTGAGTCGGGATAGGTGTGGTGAGTCAGGGATAACCGAGTTCGGTTTGGGCTGGACCGCAAGGTCGGTAGATTGATGCAGGAAAAAGGAACAGAGAAGAAAGAGAGTGTGGTCTTTGGGGGTTGCTGAGTCAACTCGGCTGAAACCGAGTTTGACTGGGTCAAGTTGGGTTTGGACCGGGTCCATGTCTTGCTGGACATTCTAGCAGGTGAAGAAAGAGAGGGAGTGAAAGGAAAGAAAGAAAAGGAGAAAGAAGGAAGAATAGTGGTTGTGTTGGGCCTAGTCAACTCGGCTCAAACTGGGTCGACCTAGGTGAGTCCATTTTCTCTTTCCATATTGAATTTATTTCGATTATAGATATCGTTGCTACCATTGCTAACATCATTAGGATTGTTAATAGTACATATGGCCATTAGTGAATTATCTATTACATACAAAAAATTATCATTTTTAAATGTTAGAGTTTTATCCTTAGATATTATCGTTGATGATTAGAGCATACTATTTATTTCATTACAATAACCGTTAGTGACTCGTTAGCTAATACTAAGTATATTGTTAATATTATTGGTCATTTTGAAATTATTAGTATTATTAACATTTCGATCGACAATACATCATTAGCCATTATTGGATTTCTATTTTAAATTAGTAACATTGTTAATACTAGTATTACATCCATTAGTAATTGAATTTGAAAATCTAAACCTAGATAGTGTGTGAAATTTGGATTTAACCGTGGAAGTTTCATAATTCAGGGTAGGTCATGGTATTATTATTATAATGATTATCATCACTATGAGAGCTAATATTAACCATAATATTAAGAATAATAATTATTTTCTAATTATTAAATTGACATTGTGACTTATTTTACACTAACTACAATTTAAATCCTAGGATCTAAGTTTAGAATTAAACCCTAGGATGAAAACCCTAAGTCTATGTTAAAACCCTAAAGATAAAATAATTAAAACCCTAGGCTATGAACTCTAGGTAATTGTGGGACTTGGATCTAATCGCACAAGTTCCTGATTCATGGTAGGATTTGATTTTAAGGGAACACGCTTCTTAGCAACACCAGTTAGTGATTCAAGATATAAGGTGATGATTCTTCCCCTTGAGCTTTCCATCTTCTCATTAACTTAAGTTATAGTTTTTATTTAAATTCATAATTGATATCTCCCTTTATAATCACATGTGTTAGCTGGTGGAAATTGAATTGTTGTATTACATGTTTTATGACTATCCTGTATAATTGTTCATGCTTGTGGATTATTTGTGGATTGCTTATGGAACTTAAACTGGTACATTAGTGGGAAATTCCCACATATGAATATACACCCATACTTAGGATGTAACTTAACTAGTTGTGATCGTAACGGACCTTCGACTTGGTGGTTATTGAGTGGTGGTCTAGATGTGTCACACCCCAGACTCAGTAACCGGACTCACAAGGAACCCGATGGCCGGTTCTGATCGCAACAGCCTCCGTAGTACCCCATTCTCAGCTCCTAAGGCAGGTTCCAATCCTGGGATCTTACAAGGAGGATTTCCATAACAGTATAGTCATTCCAATACGAGCATACCGAAGATCACAGCAAGTAAATCTTATAATAACAAAGGCACACATCACAAAATCCACTATGAATTTGAACTTTTACAAGTATCCATAAGGTCCAAAAGGACATACATAAGATAATAGAAGGAAGAAAGGAAGTCTGCAACACTGGATCCTCAAGCTCAGCTCTAATCCAAACTCTGCCACTGCGACGCCTGCCTAGGATCTCCTGCACGCATCAATCGTGCATAAGCTTATAGAAAGCTTAGAGGGTGGTGAAAGTGTGTGACAATGGTGCTCAGAAGAAGATAGAGAATGCAGAAGGGAGTCATGATCAATACTAATACCACTAGCCTTACCAAGGCTATCATGAATACAAGAAACTATACCAAGGCAGTATGATAATGCAGGAAGCCATACCAAGGCTATATAATGCAATGAGTATTGTTATGCGATGAGTACTGTAATGCAATGAGTATTGTAATGCAATGCGAAGTAATGTCAGTGCTCATATCCAATCCACATATCAAGTACATTTCCATCATAAGGAAATCACCGGGGTCCATTACACTACTGGATGACTGCTGCTCTATAGACCCCGCACAGTCAAACGAGCGTAAGAGACCTCACTACCCTTCCTGGGGACAACCAATCACTAGCAAGGCCTGAAGGTAGCAGACTCATTCACGAGCTAGTCAGACTTAGCCTAGCAATGCCCCCTTACATTAGGCGAGTAAGGCCACACCCCTATCTAACCGACTACACGACAGTGGGAGTAGCGGCCTAACGGTATAAGGCCCTCATGCGCTCATATATTTCACCCGGTCACAGCGCTGGAGCAAATCCTTGGTACCATGGAAGTTTTGAGAATTTCACTCATGGGCATCATATGCACCCGATATGCTCAAGTAACATTTCCGGTGTCCAAATCATGGTCATCCACGATGTAACTGTGGAGGCTACAGCCCTGATGAAGCAAGGGTGATAATTATCCATATGCTATGCAATGTCAGATGCATGAATCACACAATCAACTATGCATCAATTCCAAGCATCCAATGTACTCAAGAGGAAATACTACGTCCCTCGGAGAAGGTAACATGCAATGCCCAATGGCACAATATGACCACACACAGTGTCAACCAAGCATATAATGATGTACCTGGGTCATGAGGATGAATTTAATCACACTATATGGTGATATACAATGTATATTACATTCCTCCTATCCAAGAGGGAACTAAGACTAGGTACTTAGACAATATCCTTAAGGAAATCCAACTTCTAGTGGGGGCCCATTTACCTGGGGTAGCCCACAAGACTAAGTATACAAGCTATGGGTCTAAGTAATATAGAAATGAGCCTAGCAAGAGTCTAAGATGAGTATCCAATCACTCTTAAATATAATCGGGCCTAGAGGGGTCCATAATGGGGACATTTAACCACCATTCCCCAAAAAGGCATATCAACCATGAGCTATATGGATAGAAGGCCCAAGGCCTACATTTAAGATACAAATAAAGGTAACCACATACATATATTCCTCATAATAGGCCATAAAAAAATATAATACCACTTTTAACAACTTGGGCCCCAAGAGGGAAAATTAAGGCCTAAGGCTCAATTCCCAATGGCCATAGAATTCATGCATTAAGTTGGACTTGGTGGGCAGTCCGCGTACACAGTATATGGCCCAAAAATAAGTTTGGATGATGAAATGGGCCCAACTACATCAGTCCAATAACTAGCAATTTAAGTGGGCAACCAAGGGCCCAATACTATCCTTATCTTAGCCCACAAGTCCATCAAAATAGTGAAAGTTGGCTCAATATATGGTTGGGCCAAGCTGGGACGTCCCAACCCACTCTGGGGCCATGGGATGCTCTAAAAATCTGATATAAGATGGGGTCCTCATGTGATCACTAAAGGTGACCCAAAAGAATGCACTAATTAAGCCCAAGGATTATAAGAAAACGTAAGCATGTTACACGTATACAAGTTCTCAATATGGTGGGCCCCACAGCCAACTAAAGTCTCAACTATAACAATGTACATTTAAGGCCCCTTGCTAAACGTTTGGCCCACTCAGCTTCCTGGGCTTGCTAAAGCCCAGAAATTAGTCAAATAAGTGGGAATGATCTCATGAAGGCCAACAATATTCACAGGGGACCCCACCAGATGGAGGGTGTGTATACATCAAGAAAAGATCAAGTGGGCCTGCTACTGGATTGTGAATCTAGTAGCAACCTAAGGCAGAGAGTGCCTCCATAATCGAGCGATCCAAGGCTTGGATGGCCTGGACCAAACATGCGTTAAGGTAGGTTCCACATACATTCACATTGATCCTTAAACAAATGGCCTAGGGCCTATGATGGGCCTTTAACCATCCATAGAAGAACCCATGGGCCTACCTTAGGACCACCCAAGAGGACATCCAACCTCAATTGGTTTCCAAGAGGTAGCCCGCCACTACTCGAACATGAACTAAGGCCCAAGGCCTAAGGTAGTCCATAGCCTAGTGAGCTTATACTCAAAGCCCAACACATAGACAATATGGTGGGCCCTCAAGCAAGGTTGGGCCCAGCCATAAAAATCCTAAGTCCACTCATTGTGGTGGGCCTAATGGGCAGCCCATTATTCCAACATATGGGTGATCTTTATATTTAAAACAAGTAAGTTGGGCCTCACATCTCGGTCCAAGTATGATTTACTTTAATGGGTAAGCAAGGTCCTAACTACTTGAGTATTTTAACCCATAAAACCCATCACAATAGTGTATTAAATATAGGCCCAAACGTCAGGGGAATCAAGGCTCAAGGCCTAAGTCTCAATGGTCATAGGACTCATACATTCAGTTGAACTTAATGGGCAGCCCATGAGCACAGAAAAATGGCTTAAAAATAAGTTTAAGTTGGGTGAAATGAGCCCCACTACATCAGCCCAACCACTAGCAATCTAAGTGGGCAACCAAGGGCCCAATACCACCCTTATCTCAGCCCATAAGTCCATTAAAATGGTGGAAGTCAGCCCAACATATGGGTAGGCCAAGCTGGGACGTTCTAGCCCAATCTAGGCCCATTAGGAAGTCCCAAAATCTAGTTTATATTTGGGTCCCACAAATGATCATCAATGGAGACCCAAAAAGGCATTGATTAAGCCCAAGAGTATTCTAAAATATAAGGGAGCAATAAATGCCCAATTTTCTCAATATAGTGGGCCCCATAATCATAGCCCCAATGGGCCCTAGAATATTAGGGATGGGTTCCCAACTAATCATACACAAAGCCCAATGGGTTAGGGACCAAAAGTTCTGAAATAACAAAGGGGACAATAATGTACGGGAAATTTCTGCAATGCATGTTGTTGTCCTAAATTTGGGCACTCCATTAGAGTGGGTCCAGGGCCTCTAAAACTCTGAGAATTGAGGGCCAAGGTCCCTCATCATGCATAAAATAATAAAAAACCCAAAAAGGTGGCCCACCATTAGAGGAAACATTTTTGAATTATGGTTTTTATCAAGGCATATTGCTGGACTGCACAGCAAAAAAATCTGGTAGTCCAACCATCTTGGCCCATTCTTTTGGATGCCCAAATGGGGTCAGTTGGGGTTGAAATTTTACATAGTGACACTTACATATGTGGGCCACACCTCCACAAAATTTCAGAATTTTTTTATATTCCTAAGTATTTTAATTTATTTAAACAAAACAGTCTAATCAGAAAATCGGACAGACCTGAATGTCCCAATGTGGTGGGTCAATCCGGCCCTCTCCACGGTGTCCACAAAGGCCTATTGGCTCTAAAATTTTGTAGATAGGTTTTAACATGAGTGTACCACACCCTTACAAAATTTTATAATTTTTAGACATCTATAAATATTTTAATTCATTTAAATAAATCAATCTATCATGCAAATCAGACTGATCTGGACACCATATTATAGTGGGCCGGTCCAGCCACCACCATGGTGTGTACAGGCATCCATTGGCCCCAAAATTTTTTAAGTCGGTCCTTTCATGGGTAGGTCACACCCTTAAAAAATTTTAGAATTTTTAGACATGGATAAATATTTTAATTCATTTAAAGAAATCAATCTGTCCTGAAAATCGGACTGATCTGGACACCATATTGTAATGGGCCGGTCCAGCCACCACCATGGTGTGTACAGGTGTCTATTGGCCCCAAAATTTTGTAGGTGGGTCCTAACATGGGTGGGTCACCTCCCTATAATTTTTTTAAATTTTTAAACACCCAAAAGTATTTTAATAAATTTTGAAATTCCAACCTGTCCAGGGTGGAATGTTGCTGGAACAGTGTAGAAAATCCAGATTGTTCACCCCACTTGGACCACACCTTTGAGACCCCAATGAAAGTTAGATGGGGCTGAAATTTGGGGGACATCAAGATGAGATCCCCACCTTTCATTAAAGTATATTTGATGGGTACAAAAGGTCCCCCAATCAGTCCCAAATTCAAGCCCAAGTCCAGCAAAAATCTGTCCAGAAATTTCTGGACAGCAATACATGGCTGGACACATCAGCCTATATCTCAATAATCTCAGTCATGAAAAGGGTGTGTGGCCTTCCTCAGTGGGCCCCACATATGTCCAGATCACAGACTAAGACTAGGACACTTGCATGCATTGATTAAGGTGTCCAAAGATCATGGAGTTGGGTGGTAAGGGCGTCCCACCTTGCTAGATTTTTATTTATTTTTATTTTGGGACATCCTAGGCCCACTAAATGGGCCACACACACATCATCATCCACACATCAGAGAAAATAGAAGAAGAAAAGAAAGTAATCTAGCCATGGGGGTAGGACCCCGCCACTAATGGGCCCTCCTAAGAATGAATCATATCCATACAACTACATTGATTGTACATGTAACATAAAATCACTACATGCATGATCTATAATTGCTATGGATGGTTGGGATGCCATCCCAACATGATCCTTAAGGTCTAGATGACCTTGAGATGGAGTGGATCATTAAATACATCATGATGGGGTCCATGAAAAATGGCTCCATCATGGATCATGACATGCATGTAGGATGGGCCAAAGGGCCACATCCACGAGATCAAATGGGATCCCTGCCATGGATTGGTGGGTCCCATGTGATCCATCCATAAATAAACAATGAGATTAAAGAAAAGAAAGGAATTCAGCAAAAGAATAGTCACCCACCTCAAAGATGATCACCAAACTTCCACACTAAGATCCTCTAGCACTAAGGAAAATGGATCAATGGTGGAGATGGGGTTTCAAAGGTTAGATGGTGGGGGATTAAGGAAGAAAGGGGCTGGAAAATGGAGGGAAGATGAGGAGAAGGTTGCTGGAATTTTGCAAATGGAAGAGAAAAATGAGACGGAAAGAGGGAGAAAATCCTTTTTAAGGGAAGTAATCATAACCTATGGTGATACAAACAATGCTTGCTAGGGTAGGTTAGGTGTGGGTAGTGTTTAGGGTGGGTAGTGTTTATTCCATAGGAATTGTAGTGTGTGTGGGTGGTGTGCATGAAAACTTGTGCCATGAAAGTGGTCCATATGCTTTTGTATAAAAAGTGGGCCACATGATGAAATGCTCACAACTTTTGATCTATAAGTCGGATGAACGCACAAGACATGTCATTGAAACTGCAACGATGATACGAACGAGATGACATAAGTATAGGGTCGACCCGAGTCGGGTCTATGTGACCGGACTCAAAGATGTCCGCAAACACTATCAGAGGGTCGCGGGTCACCGAAATTTGATCGGTAGGACCGCGGGACTAAAATAAACGAGATGCATACTCACACACATACATGCACACATGCAAACCCGGGTCGGGTCTCACAAGATGGATCATTGATGTGGGCCTACCATCCAGGGTTGTTGTGCCCAATGGTTTTAAGGATGGTCTTTATCGTATGGATTTGATATTCACCTTATGTGGCATATTTCGATACTCACCCTACGTGGTTTTATTTGATATTTTTCCTACATGGGTTCGATGTTTTATACTGTGTAACCATGCTATTGTAAGTCTCATATACTGTAATATGATTGGACACTAGTCGATGGATTTCCATTAAACATCCTAAGATAGTAGCCTCATGGGCCGGGGATGGTAGTCATGGGATACTATGCCCGAGTCATCAGCCTACGTTGGGCCATGTGCTCCCCGTAGTGACCTTTGAGCTTATCTAAATTGGCTGGTTGTAAATGGACTAATAATAACTTAGCTAATCATGCATACATGGAACGTATTGTTCCGATTGGATGATGTTTCCCAGGTTCGATGATTCCGACTGGATGATGTTTCCTAGGTTCGATGATTGCATAGGTGATGGCCCACTGTCCGCATGGATGAGCATCCCCGGGGCAATAATTGCATTCACGCATCCATGCATCTAATAAGACCTGCATCATGTATTGTTTTATGCTTTACTTTGTAACTATGCTTACCTAATGCGGTGGTATGTAATCTTGAGGAAAATTCACACTGAGTTGGTCACTCATCCATCAAATAAATACAACCGTACAGGTAGCACAAGTGGCTTAAGTGATTTTCAGGTTTGGGCTGATGAGGAGCCAGGTTCAAGTGCCAGAGTTGCATGATTATATCTACCTTGAGAATCTGAGGGGTCTTGCGGCTCAAATTTACATGCATTCTACTATTTTTCATGTATTGTATCATGTAATTCTTGTATTTGTTAATTTTGGAAACATTGGTTTGTATAAGTCATTATGGGCAACCACTTGTACATTCTAAATGAAATTTGAAATTTCTCTTTATCCTTACTTGTCCATTCTACGCTCATCTGCTTGCTCTGATGATAGATGAAAAAAAAGTACACTCAAATTTGACCATCCTTTAAGGTTAACACTCGGGTTTTTGGGACACGGGTCATATACTCGGGTCCTGAAAAATCGGGGTGTTACAAGTTGGTATCAGAGCATAGTTTGGACAAACTTGGCCTTGGAAAATGTACTTATACAAACTTTAAATGTCTCATGTTAGAATAATTGAAATTAGAAATTTGAACTTAGGTGAATTTCCCTTAGACTTGGAAGAATGGTTGAGAATATAGAAATTCAAAACTTAGGTCCCCTTACAAATTTCTAGAATATTATTTGAAATTAGGTGAACTTCCCTTGAAATTTATGAGAAATTGAGAACGTAGAAACTTGAGATTCTAAGCTCCCTAAAGAATCGTTTGAATAGTCGAAGGACTTGGAAATGAACTTAAGTTTTCTTGGAGATTATTAGCATAGTCGTTTAAACTTATGAAAAATTCCTTTCAAGAATTCGAGAATGTAGATACCTCGAACCGTAGGCTCCTTGAAATCTTGGGGTAGACCCTTGGATGTCAACTTATGTAGAAATCCCTTATAACTAGGAAGAAACGAGAATGTAGGAACTCAAATGTTAGGTTCCCTAGAGAATTGTTTGGGTAATTGTAGAACCTAGAAATGGACTTGAGTCCATTAAACATTTTAGGATTGGTTATTAGAACTTAGAAATACAACTTTAGTTTCCTTGAAAACTACCAGAATTGTTGTTTGAACTTAGAAATTAAGCTCATGTAATGTGAAAGAACAAACACCCACCATGACATATTTGAGATCGAATAAGAACATTCCTGAGACTTGACTCCCAAAAAACATTTTAGAAATTTAGGATTCACACTCCTATAATTTCCCTTAGTTAGAGATGGCATTGTCACAACACTTAGTGAATGGAACGAACTTACATTTCGAAGGGATTTCTTTGATCACTAGATTGTACATTTGATTGGACACAAGTGCTCTCTAAATTTAGGAACCATACGTAGGAATTGTAACTCAAATCCCTTAATGCATATCTTTAGCTAAAGACGATGTCTCTAGTGATTTCCAGTACTTAGAAATGACTAGAGGCGAAGTTATAAAAATAATAATAATAATAATAAAAGGGTAGAATTGCAACCCTAGCACGAACATATTGGAACTAGATTCAAATCCTAGATAGATGTAGCAAAAAAAAAAACTTAGATTTCATGAAGAAACCTTAGTCCTAAGATTTTGTGTTAAGACAATCAGAGTGCGCATTGGAAGCGTAATGGGCTACATAGTCTTGTTCGTTATGAAAATAAATGGTCAGATGATATTTCCCATGAGCTTAGAGTAATCGAGATCACGGAGTGATGGAATCATGTTTATGCGATGAGTACGCGGTTTGACCTAAATTCTAGGCCCTAACAAGTCTCAATGATCTCAATGCCCTGATCAAGCAAAGGATCGAGATTTAGTAGGATTATGAATTGATACTAGTAATCATCTGCTATACATAGGCGAAGGATCGAGGTATCAGGCTCGAACCCACTACGACCATCTATCCGTTACAGCTCGA
Source organism: Magnolia officinalis (assembly GCA_021015155.1). Taxonomy (NCBI): domain Eukaryota; kingdom Viridiplantae; phylum Streptophyta; class Magnoliopsida; order Magnoliales; family Magnoliaceae; genus Magnolia; species Magnolia officinalis. Next base: position 22,717,653 of record JAJHSJ010000016.1, on the reverse strand, counting down.
ACAGTGAAAACCAGAAAATTGTATTGGACTTCACATGTTGGGAATTATCATTAAAGGTAAATGAGAATAAAAGGAAAGATAAGATATTGATTTTGGTCACCCAAATGAATTTATACTCTTAATAAGCCACTACGCCAAAACAGCGAAAAAGGATGGTCATGGACCGTCGCATGGGCCGTCATATTTTGAGGCGTCGTATTACCTAAAGGACAGTTGAAAACCGTCATTCTTATTGATGAAAAAAGGACGGTCATGGACCGTCTCTTATGAGCCTTTAAAGGACGGCCATGGACCGTCCTTTAAAAAGACGGTCATGGACCATCCTTAAAAAGGACTGTCATGGACTGTCTCTTATGAGCCTTCAAAAGATAGTCATGGACCGTCCTTAAAAAGGACTGCTATGAATAGTCTCTTATGAGCCTTCAAAGGGCAGTCATGGACCGTCCTTAAAAAGGACTGCTATAAACTGTCTCTTATGACCCTTAAAAGGACATTTTCAAATTTGAGACGATCAATATACACCTATTACAATATATTTCATAGTATTCTTCCTGATATACACCTGTTATATAATATATTTCATCATATTCACATTCACATCCATCTAAACCCAAACTACGTAAATCCATCCAAACATAAACTACATTCATCCAATCATAAACTATATCCATCCGAATACAAACAATCTTATCCACATTACATTCATCCACGCAAATACATAAGTTTAACATCATAAATAAATAAAAGGAAAAAAAATCAGCAACAATTTTCTTTTTGTGTTTTTCATCTAATAAAAAAATATTCAACCAACAAAACATTATAATTCAGAATCATGAAGAATTGCAAAAACTTCTTCCAAAAAAGTGGGCACTTTTTTAAAATAAAATTGATCATTAAAATAAAACTAATTCAAGCAAATAATGCAAAAAAAGTGTTTCAATTTAAGTTAATAAAAACAACAACAAAAATTAAAACTTTGTAAAAAGGGGCATGTGTTAAAAGGGATACATTCTTGTTTGTTGCCATGTGATTATGATACATTATTACAGCAATCGGGTTCGGGTTCGGGTTCGAGATCGGGTTTAGGTTTGGGTTTTCAAGTTTAACTTTAGGTTTAGGTTAGGGAGTTGCGATTAGGATTAGGTGTAGGTCTAGGTTTAGGGATTTGAGAATACATTTAGGTTTTAGGTTTAGGTTTAGGTTTAGGTTTTAGGTTATAGGTTTAGGTTTAGGTTTAGGTTTTAGGTTTTAGGTTTAGGTTAAGGTTAGGTTATAGGTTATAAGTTTAGGTTTAGGTTAAGGTTTAGGTTTAGGTTATAGGTTTTGGTTTAGGTTTAGGTTTAGGTTTAGGTTAAGGTTTAGGTTTAGGTTATAGGTTATAGCTTTAAGGAATTGAGAATAGGTTAAGGTTAAGGTTTAGGTTTAGGAAATCAGGTTCGCGTTCGGGATCGGGTTTAGGTTTGGGTTTTCAAGTTTAGGTTTAAGTTTAGGTTAGGGAGTTGAGATTAGGATTAGGTGTAGGTTTAGGTTTAAGGATTTGAGAATACATTTCGGTTTTAGGTTTAGGTTTAGGTTTTAGGCTTAAGTTTAAGTGCAGGTTATAGGTTTAGGTTTAGGTTAGGTTATAGGTTAAGGTTTAGGGAATTGAGAATAGGTTAAGGTTTAGGTTTAGGAAATCAGGTTCGAGTTTGGGATTGGGTTTAGGTTTGGGTTTTTAAGTTTAGGTTTAGGTTTAGGTTAGGAAGTTGAGATTAGGATTAGGTGTAGGTTTAGGTTTAGGGATTTGAAAATACATGTAGGTTTTAGGTTTTGGTTTAGGTTTCAGGTTATAGGTTAAGGTTTAGGTTTTAGGTTTAGGTTAAGGTTAGGTTATAGGTTATAAGTTATAGGTTAAGGTTTTAGGTCATAGGTTTTGGTTTAGGTTAAGGTTATAGGTTTAGGTTTAGGTTTATGTTAAGGTTTAGGTTTAGGTTATAAGCTATAGGTTTAGGGAATTGAGAATAGGTTAAGGTTTAGGTTTAGGTTTAGGAAATCGGGTTCGGGTTCGAGATCGGGTTTAGGTTTGGGTTTTCAAGTTTAGGTTTAGGTTTAGGTTAGGGAGTTGAGATTAGGATTAGGTGTAGGTTTAGGTTTAAGGATTTGAGAATACATTTAGGTTTTAGGTTTAGGTTTAGGTTTAGGTTTAGGTTTAGGTTTAGGTTATAAGCTCTAGGTTTAGAGAATTGAGAATAGGTTAAGGTTTAGGTTTAAGAAATCGGGTTCGGGTTCGGGATTGGGTTTAGGTTTG